>JAZKJV010001448.1:0-313688 GCA_037367405.1 Ottelia alismoides | reverse complement strand
TCTCCACCCCCATGGCATCTTGCATGCGATGCCTGATACCTATACAAGGTCCCTATATACATGCGTACGAATCTTTGTCGCACATCCTTATCTTCTTATCACGGTCCACGGATCTTTGCCGCACGTCCTCCCATGCCCTGTCGCATGACCGGCTCTTCCGATGCAACGAACTCTTCATGCTCAAGTACGTTACCCGATATCTTTTCCCATTAAATATACATGCAGATCATCTTGCCTCTCCTCATGTTTACCGCTTCTCGTAGATTATGCGTTCGGAATTATGCCATGATTGTCTGAGAATACAAAAACCCAACCGCAATAAAATGAGTTGAGAGTAATTTAGGATCTTATCACGGCAGTGAAACTTTGACTTCTATAACCTATAATAATTTCGATAATCACATAACAATAAATACTTTTTAGCTTTCATGATTCTTAATAGGCAATCACGAAGAGACAAAACGCTTCATCTAAGGTTGCTTAGGTGCGAAGCCTTGATAATGAGATGAGATCACATGTGATACGTACAAATTGAGTATAATGCTCGGACAGTAGTATCCGATCAAATTTAAGCCATCCAATACTTAACACACCTAGGTTTTCTAATCAACAAGCGGAATTCCCTATAGATTCCTTATTTGAACTTCATATCAAGTACACCGAAGAGAAATCATGTGCTAGATTGATGACGAACTTAAGGACCCTTTGGATATTTTTGTGATATAGAAGACAATATATTTTGTTTAATAACACACACTATATTCTAACGGGTAACAATATAAACCGTATTTAGAAAAAGAATAGTTGTCATCTATGCTTTACAACCACTATCACGTTATCTTTCTCACTATCCAATGTCTTTCGCTCTATGATTGGTTAATGGTATTAATACATGACTTTAAACTTGACCTGCTTTGCTAAGTGTAAAATATTAAATTAATTGACGGTTAGCATAAAATGCCTAAAATGATATCTCATATATAGGTTGGCGTTTGGGAGATCTATAGTATAGTACAGGGGAATTGCCGTCGAAAAATTTCTTTGGACACCACACTTTGTTTTGTATTGATTCCTATTATAAACATAACAACCATAATATCACTCTTAATCCACTAAAATATTAGCTTTCTGGTGCATAACACATGAACTTTTGCAGATTGCCTAAATTCTCTTCTTACTGTACTCACAGAAATCAAATGGAAACAAATATAGTTTCAAATGTTCTTAATGCTACTAAAGATAATCACAAGCTTACTCCTGCTCGTGCAACGCACGGGTTCCACACTAATTCTATCTAAAAGACGGTCAAAAATTTATCGCAAGCCGTCATCATGGTAAAGATTCTAATGGCAAATAACTTGATCCCAAGAAATTGAATAACCATCAAGGCCTTTAAGCAATACCTATATGATATCTTTGAGAGGCATCCCACATCCACCCCTCTAAGAATGATAGTATAAGTATTACAAGACGACTTTCTCCTTCAACTTTGGTGGCTTTGTTTTGAATAATGCGCTCTAGTTCAAGTTATGTGGCTCTTCTAGTTAGTTTTTTTTTTCATTTTACTAAGCAAGACTGTGGGATTGGAATTAATGGTTGACATATCTAAAATAGGCATATATTTCGATAAGAAAGAAATTAACATATCATTTAGTTAGATTTATAATACAAAGAATGAGTACATTTATAATTTTTATTAACGACTAATTATAGAATAAATACGTCAACACTGTGCATTTCATAGATTTATTTGATGATAGATGTATATCATTTATTATTGGATTTTTATCAGTTATGCCCCTCTGAGATATTGCTATTTTAGTTATGCCCCTCTCTTTTGGAGAATATCAGGTGTGCCCTCGCCTTCTTGTCGTTCTATCATTTGTGCCCCTCAGGTTAGTTGCCGTTCATCTCCAATGCAAACAGACGTTAACTTTGAGGACATAATGAGAATTAATTAAAAAAGCTGAAAATGTCATTTTTCTATCCAATTCCTCCTTCCCCATCCTCTTCCTCTTCCTCCCATTGTCTTCCTCCTCTCCAGCCAGCCCCTGCACCTCCGCAAGAGGCTAGTTTGAGGAAGCTGTCACATAAGCTGAATGGCCCACATGAGATGTAGGCCTCGTTAGAGCACTGATCACTGGACACTGACATCACATATCCTCCAACAGCAACAAAAGCTGAATGCCCAAGCTTCAAGCAGATCTCCGAGCAAATCTCAGTGATAGGAGCTGAACGACCTGCAGAAGCTAAGGGTGTGTTTGGATAGAGGGTTAGGTGGGTTAACCTGGTAGCAGGTAACCTATTTTTGGTTTTTGGTATTTGGATAGAAGGTTAAACTGGGGGTGGGTTAGAAGTGGGTTTGGGGTGATATGATTGTATTGGAGTTTGAAAAAGTGAGTAGTTATTGTGATGTGATTGTATTGGAGTTTGGAAAAGTGAGTAGAAGTGGAGTAGTTTATAATTTTTATATGATATGATGGTATAGTATATTATTTTTTGATGGAATTGATGACGGGGGAATTGATTTATTTAATTTTTTTTAAAAAAATAAAAAGTGGGACCCACGTGGAGGGAGAAAATATGAGGTAGGGAGTTAAACCCGAACGGGGTCTAAATGTCCAAGATCCGAGTAGATTCTAGGAGGCCGACATCTCATCACTGGAGTTCGACCTTGCAGACATCAGACATTCTCTAGCAGCAGCAACGGGCGAACTTTTCCACCGGAATTGGATTGAGTTTGGGTTCCAATCTTCCCAGTTGAACGCAAGAGGGTCCAATAGAACTCATCCTTTGAAAAGCTTCAACCGACACCTCCTTCTCCACCCCTCCTTGCCAGCCATCCCCCTCCTTCCCTGCCCGACCCCCTCCAGCCCCTCATCCCCCCGAGCTCCTCCTCCTCTGCCCCTCCTTCCCAGCCTGCCCCTTATCCTTAGCCTGACCCCATCCAGCCCCGAGCTCCTCCCCCGCCCCTCCTCCACCACCCCTCCTCCCCAACCCGTCCCTCCTCCTTAGCCCCGACCCCCTCCAGCCTCGAGCTTCGCCCCAAGCTCCTCACCTGCACCTCCTCCTCCGCCACTTCTCCCCAGCCTGCCCCCTCCTCCCTAGCCCCCCTCCCGCCTCGAGCTCCGCCCCGAGCTCCTCCCCGCACCTCTTCTTCCACCCCTACTCCTATGCCCCCTCCTCCCCAGCCCGTCCCCTCCAGCCCCTCCAACGACCACCACCTCCTCCCAACTCAGGGACGAAGCCAGGAATGTTGGGTTGGGGGGCCAAATAAATATATAGAGATTTTTTTACTTAAGATGCAGATAATATTTTGAATTCATATCATACTATCATTAAAATTGATTGTGTAAATCCTCATAAAATACTTGGTTATTTATTTTTACTTATGATACACAGATTATAAATTTTAATTTAAAGGAGTTTTTGTATGTTTACATAAATGAAGCAAATTAGAAACATATATCATTACAGCTAAAATTATTTATACGTTTATATAAACTATTCGGTGACAAGGATGACTAGTATTCCGAGTTTGCCTCGATTTGGTACTGCTCTCGCATCTCACATCGAAACAGTGCTTTACCCCTAGATGTCCAGTCAACTACTGCATCTCAACGCACTTCGGGGTGAAACATCTAGCTCTGGGTTCAAGTAGCATTTCATCCCTAACCACAACTCATCCACTGCTTCTTCAACATTAGTCGGTTCGGACCTCTACTTAGTTTCACCCAAGCTTCCTGATCATGGATAGATCATCAATGTCCGGGTCCATAAGCAGTGACAACCATCCTATGAAGACTCGTTTTTGCTATGGCTCTAATGGGTTCCCTTAACCAAGCCACTGAGCTCATTATTTAACATGCATGTGGTCAGAGATAACATCATTCTCCCATTGATTGGGAGCTCACATATTCATGTTCTATTTCACTCCTTAATGAGGAATTTTCACCTTTACCTCACGATACTCCTTTGTGATTGGTCACCCAGGAGTATTTAGCATTGTAAGGTCGTCCTTGCTGATTCACATGGGATTCAACATGCCCCACGCTACTCGAGTTAGAGCATAAACTAGTGATGCTTTCGGCTACTGGACTCCTTTGAACATTTTTTTATTACTTGGAGTTGCATTCGAAGTAACATTTAGGTAGTGGTTGATAGATAAGTCTACCCAATAAAGATCGTTTATAGATGTTTATATATACCATTACAACTTTTAAATTTGTAATATATTCCAATTATCCTAACCGTTTTATCAAAATCTAAGGTGTAATAACAAAAGGCTATAGTTTTGTTATCCTGATATGGAGAAAATAGGGTACGTTTTTTAATGTGAAACACAACAAACTTTTCATAACAAGCAACAAACTAATGAGATCAATTTTCCATATACATGTATTAATAATTTAATTTATGTATCACACTGCTCCTATTATTAAATCAATTGAAAAATACTATAACAAAATTAACCAAATGCAACGAATAATTCAACATCCACTGCAATATAACAAAAAATATTCATTACTTATTTGCAACAATACTGTATTCATTATTACATTTCTAGCAATGAAGTCTGTTGATATTTTCTTCTAATCATTAACAAATTTAATAATGATTTGTACATATTTTAATAAATAAGCTGACGGACAAATCTTTGCTATATGAACCTTTAGCAATGAATATGGTATTTATTGCCAATCAAAGAACAAAAGCTAATTTTATCATGAGTATTGTTCATTGTTACACATTTAACATCGGAAGATATGACAACAAATATTTAAATTATTTGTATCTCATGTCAAAATTTTTGTAGTAAAAGAATAACGAACTAAAAAATATATTTGATGATGTTGATATATGTACACTTCTAGAAAGTAAAATTGAATAAAATCAATAGAATTGAGTGTCGAGATGATGTTGAAGCGGTTATGTAGCCTTGTGTTGGAGCTGTGAGACGGGAAATGATGGGGTTTGCTTTATTCACATTGTTGAACCCGAGAAGGGAGAAATTGTCAATACGACAAATGTTGATGTACTGTCCTAATTATTAGTATTAGATTGAGAGGAGAATAGACGGCACCACGGATTTTACTTTTATGGAAATAAATATTAAAAGCGAATGAGAAGTTATGAGACCACCACGTCCAAAAATTCCAACTAAAATAGGAAGTTAAGAGGTTGGGCCACTATTTGAAATGGGAATAGAATTTTAGTAACCATTCAAAATAATTTTTTAAATTGGAATTCAGTAATGTCTATATTTAGGGGGGGACCAATAACTTTTTCTACTCGAATTAGGGAGGAGAGGTGCGAGTAGCGGGGGGGCCTGGCCCCCTCCCGCCCCCCTCTCCCTCCGTCCCTGTCCCAACTCATCTAGTTCCGCCTTGCCCCCTCCCGACGGTCTTGTCGACCCAACCAAATGCCACGCCCCTAGCTCTACCACTACTGTGCCGGAGGTTGTTCATCATCAGGAGCCCGGCGCACCCTCAGGAGTCAGGAGGAGACGACGGTGCATGACAATGACAAAGAGAGGAAGTCTAGCTTGTGGGGTTAATGGGAAAAAGGGAGATATTTTATTTTGATCATAATGGCCTTCTTAACCACACCATGGTTTGAATAAATCATGGTTATTTTATTTTTTGACTGTAAATCTGATAGAAGGGTACAAGTGATAACAGAGAAAGAAGTGAGAGTGTAGGTGATAACGATTTTGTCCTCTGCTCATGTAAATCCTAAACTCTAAACCTTAAAACCCTAACTCTAATTTGACAATGATTTTGTCTTCTGCTGCAGTAAACTCTTCAACAAGTCCAACCTCAAGATAGCCACATTCATCAATTGATCTCTCTCATACATTTTAAATGATCTAGTTCGATATTTGTTAAGTTATGCAAAGTTATAAGTGAAAAATAGTTCAAATCAGAAATAGATGTAGTGTGCGTGAATATTCTTGTGAAAGATGAGACATAGGGATGATGTCTTATAGTTAATGATTTGAGCATTCAACATTATAGGTGGATCGAGATCTGATGCGGTGTTCTTATTTTTATAAATAAATCATGAAATTCTTTCAAAACATCGAAATAGGAGACAAGTAGGCAACAAGTTGCGCTGTTAGTCTAATTTGAATTACAAAATCAATTCTTCGAAACACTACATCCATAAACCTTGGAACCATATCATTACTGCTCGTGACTTTTTAGGTCTTTTTCAAAAACTCAACAACTTCTGGTGTTAAGAATATAAAAAGTATCAAAATCAAAAGAGATGAATGCATTTTGATTCTCAATATATTCTTATTTATATTTGAAAGATGAATACATATTGATTCTAATTGATTAAAGTTTCATTTCATCCTTAGTTAAATAAACAATAAATTTAGGACTTAATTCTTCCTCACTTTCAACAATTGGCTCTAATCAACATCGCCTTTCCTAGTTCTGCACCACCTTGATCGTTTCAACTCGTCTATTTTTTTTTATAATTTATAGTTTTCTCATATTCCCGACAACCTTTTTAATTTTTATTGTAGCTTTTCAATAGCCGACCGTCTATATTATGTGAAGTAAAATGCAATATCCCATCATATATTCTAATCGAGATACTCGTTTTCTTTATTATATGATCTAGTGGATTTTAGATTTGTATCTTGAGATTTAAAAGAATTAGATCGATAATTTAAGAAATCATGAGAGTAAATTAAATTAGAATTGTATCTTAAGAACTAGATTGACAGTTTATGAATTTAAAAAATTATTTTAAATTGTATTAAATACTATTGGCTACATAGCAACTTTTTTTAAAAAAATATTCAAAGTAAAATCAGATTTAAAAAGGGTATTTTTACTCGGCAGACCTTATAATCTTTGTCAATTACCTCAACGACCTTTGAAGCAACCTAATTCCCCCCAGACCATGTAAACTTGCTCTGTCTTACCCCACAAACTCTGCCGTCAGTTTTAACTTTATTTGAGTCAACTATTTGTTGAGTTAGTCTTAAGTTAATCAAACCAATGGAAATTCGACGATGGATATTCCACCCATGTTCTTTCCAAAGGTCATCCCCTCCCCGCTCCTCTCCGGGCCTCCACGACCCCCTCGACGCCCTCAGAAGTTGATAGTGCTCGAATCCTCGTTGGAGACGCCGACACCCTCCTCCGCCTTCTCCCATGCCCACCAACTACTCGACGAAACACCCCACCTCACCAACCGCCTGGGTCGGGACACCAGCGACCTCATGGTCATCACGAAGACCCGCAGGGCGTCCGGAGAGCTCACCAGGGCCTTCTCCAAGCACTCTTTGTGCAAGGCGTACGCCGCATGCTGCGTCGGGGTCGTGTCGAGTTGGCGGAGGATCCGAGTAGTGTTCGAGCACAGGAGGTCGAGGTTCGGAGCGTGGCGCGTGTACACGGCTTTCGACGTTGGACGGGTGCTCCCTGGGAGGTCGGTGGTGAGGCGCATGGAGACGGGGTTAAAGGTGGGTGTGGGAGCGAAGGAGGAGGAGATGGTGGTTGTGGAAACGAGGGGGAAGGACGGTGGATCGGAGAAGATGGAGGTGGTGGTGAGGGCGTGGCCGGGGAGTGGGAGGACGCACCGGATACGCCTTCATTGCCAGTACTTGGGACTACCTATTAGAGGGGACGTGAAGTATGGAGGAGTGCATGAGTGGGAAGGGGAGGAATGTGGGGGACACGATCTCCATGCCGAGAGCTTAGCTTTTGACCATCCCGTTACTGGCGAGAGGCTCTCTTTCCGGGCACCACCTCTGGCATGGGCTCCGATCGCAGACCAGTGATGAGCTGCGACTCGGACGGGTCGAGCCAGGGGACTCCAGAGCAAGTCAGATCCGTCGAGGTGGGATCCGTCGCGAGTCCGGTGCTGTTCGGTGTCCGCATAGGGGTGAAGTGCACGCGTATGGAGGACGTCGAGGAACAGAAGTAACCGATGGTGAAATCAGAGCGTGGGAGGGCAAGGGCGAAGATTGAGGGTGGATGTTGGGGAGGTGGAGGGAGAGGACAGAGGTCGGGGAGGAGGAGGGCGAGGGGGAGGTCGGGGAGCAGGAGGGCGAAGGGGAAGGTCGAGGAGGAGGAGGGCGAAGGGGAAGGTCAAGGAGGAGGAGGGCGACGGTGGCGGAGGTCGCAGAGGTGGTGAGTGCTGGGTGGGAAAGGGAGACGAGGAGGAGGTGAGGGGGAGTGGCACTCAATGTAAATTTGATTAGCAAAATGAGTATAATGTAAAAGAACGTAACTGAATTAGGTTGGATTTAACGGGTAAATGGATGGGGGTTAACCACAGGGTTTGTAGGGTAAGGATTAAGAAGTTTACGAGGCCGAGGGAGGAAGTAGGTTGTTTCAAAGGTCATGGAGGTAATTAACACAGATTATATGGTCTGTTGGGTAAAAATCCCACTAAAAAAGAGTATTTTCCTTTTTAAATAGTCAAACTAAAAATCCAAATTATAAATAAGTGTCATGAAGATTCTACCCGTGAGTCCACCATATAAACCACTGTCACGAAGCAACACACCACTGTCGGATCTTGATTTTACAGTGCTTACACCACGATTTTTAGGCCCTGTTCGTTTGGAGAATAAACACCGTAATAATAGGTCAATTCCCCGCCCGGTGCGGTTCCCGAGTAAGATTATTCCCATCCACTTCTCATTATTTCACTTTATTTCACTTTATTTCACAATTATTCATATCTTTATTCCGTCTTACCTACCTTTATTCTACATTATTCTCATTATTCTTATCTTTTCAGCTGAACATAGAATAGACTTTTATTCTCCTTATTCTTGTTTATTTCGCTTTCTTAATATAAGTAAAATTTACCAAGAAGAATATTATCATCTCTTCTTCTCTCAAGGGAAACACAATAAAATAGGAGACCGAAATAACTTGGTTTAACAAAACCATTTTTACAAAGTAAACCAATTGAGTCGACAAATCACAACCGTTGGATCAACATTCAGTGGCACAGCACGCGATCCATCAAATACGCACATATATTTGGCGTCCATTCACACAACAGAGCAGGAAGTAAAGGAGCGGAGGATGGCCTTGAGCCTCTCCCTGTGCTCAGCCCACCACCTCCCACCGAGGACCCAAATCCGAGAGCTGGTGGCTTCCACCTCCGGAAGGCTCCTCCACTGCAATCCGGTCGACTCCCTCCGAAGTGGCACCTGGGTCAAGCTCATATGCGGCGCCAGCTTCGAGGTACGTGGCCGCACGAGCTCGCTTTTGGGATATTTGATGGGTACTTTCATCTGGGTTCTTTTTTTCCTTCGTTTCTTTAATTATCTGCCGATGTCAGGATGTGGTGGATGTGAGGAATTTGTCTCTTGTCTACACTCTCGCTGGAGGTAATTGAGATGATCAGCAACGCCCGTTTCCATTTTATCCTTTTCCTTTTTAAAAGAAGGGGTGTGTCATGTGTGTGGATGGAACAATGAAGACGAGGGTAAATTTGTTTAGTTCGAGTTGGCTGCGCCTTTTTCAAATCTTGGTGGTTGGCGACCATGAGTCTTGTTACTGCAACATTATGCCGTGGTTTGACCAGTAACGTTTACAAAACTTTTTTTGTTTTTTGGAATTAAACTTTGGGGCTTCAGATCGCAGCCTATCAATACATTGGCACTAAAGTTCAACTTCTTGGGAGACCCACTATCCCCTTCATCCAGTAGGCCAAATTTTTAACGGTCTAAGTCTTTGTACCGGTGAAGTTAACCTCATTTGAATGAGCAGGTTAGGGATGCCCGTTTTATGCCATTGAAATACTGATTTCTCTTATTAGTTGATGTCTATCCACCAAATCTCAGATGAAAATACTATTTCATAGTGCATCTAAAAGTGTTAGAAGTAGCTATTTAGCTACTTTGGTTTTGGGATAGCTGAATTGGACACAAACACACATGTATACCTGTGGGGAAAGGGACTACCCTGTGGGTAGTCAACTAGCTACTCCCTCACCTATAGATCATACAACATCAACATAATGTAATTCAAATCTCAACTATTCCTAGATCCTTAAGCACTCCATTTAGGATGTTCAAATTTCAACAGTTTAAGTATTCGAAATCCGACCCACTCATGATGATCAAGTCAAGGGTACCCGATTAAGTTGAAACTTTAAATACATTTTCCTCTTACTAAATAATGTAGATCCACAAAAAAGATCAAATGTAGTTTTTACTCAAAGTTAGAAGCTGGCACGGTAGCTAGTTGGTTACCACAGAGGATAGCCCTATCTAACTCTTCTTTTGAGCGAGTGAGCGAGCGTGTGTATAGACATCTATGTACGTACATATGCACACTGAAACACACAGGAGAAAATGGATCCACCCCACCAGGAGCTACACTCATCTAATTATTCTACTCTAGAAAAATTTTGAAATAAAAATCTGGGATTTAATATCACATAATATAAGCATGTAGACATCCAAATTTAATTCAATCGGAGACTCACAATTCCTCCATCAAAGGTGCTATTTTTGATGGTCTAAGTATTGCTATAATCTACTACGTCTTGATGGGCATGTTAGGGGAGACCAATTTGAATGAACTCTTAAACATTTATTTTCCATATTAGTTAATGGCAGTCAACAAAATCTCAAGCGAAGATGCAATGTTTATGCACATGAAATAGTGGGGGTAGCTAGTTGGGGTTACATATATACACATATACATAAGGCATGAATGCAAGCATGCATACACACACATATGCACACCCGCACGCATGCACGCACACACTCACACATGCATACACAATATAGAAGGCAAAAGGCATGGGTAGAGAGGGGAGAGATGCCGTATTTCTAAGAAGAAGGTGTAATATAAGGGTGTGATGCACACCAATCAGAATATGCCAAAATTAGGGACCATATGCATGTCAATTGCACCTACGTTACTTAGTAGGCATGCCAAGTAACTTCGTTCAGATTTAATGCGATACTTGGATTACCAGGTGTTGAAATTGATCCACCCCAAGATCCATTTATTTATTTTAGTAGGAATGGGTGCATGGCATAATCAGGTTAGATTTTAAGGCATAATCAACAAATTTTCACCCTGACTTGAACTCCTCCCAGAATCAACATATTTAGAAAGCATCGTGATTACTCTATTCCAACCTTTGAGTAACAAATTCATTTTTCTATTGTGGATTTGTCTTGTTTTCTATAGGTAGGCGCATGATGATCACACTGACTATCAAGAAAGGAATATTCATATGAAGATCCACCTACTTTCAGATACTCATATGTGCACATGCATTTGAAGAACTAGTAGCACCATTTATTGTGGTAGATAATCAAACTCATAGAATATGTCATTCTTCTTAATGATAATTTTAGATGATTTATACACCATAATCTATATCATTTCACATAAGAGGCATAACCTTGAAAATTGTATTCATTGATCAGGACCATGGATCCTTACTTTTTTCCATCTAGAGTCCTCTTCTTTTCATGATTACGGGATCTTTCTCGCTCATGTCCTCGTCCTATATTGTTGGAGCCTTGTCTACTTTAAATGTGATGTGGGTGTTGTCACAACATTCGAATCCGTGTGGTGTGCCCAGACATGATATGATGATTTCCAGATCTCTTTTGAAATCGTTACTGCTTATTGTTCTTTGTGACTATGATAAGGTCGTCTTTCGTATCATATTGGCATCCTTTAACATCTCAGCAAGGGAAATATGATTCTTCTTCAAATCTAGAACACGTTCGATATTGGTTGAGGTGACATATATACCATCTTGCATTTAGAACTACACAGTGCGAATCCATGCGGTTGTAGACTATAAATTATTACTGAGGAGAATGACTCCATCTAGAATAGATGTATACATTGTATATGTCTTATACCACTCTCCTACAACCATAATGTATAACATGCATCCTGAGTCCATGATCCAGTCATCCTTGAAGTTATAGTAGAGGTGGTTAGTACTAAATTGCATTATGCGCTTTCGATCTCAATGCAATATGTTTCAACATGTTATGTACTTACCTTATAGTTTCCATCATACCTCTTCGTCATCAAACACTTCTTCATGCTTTATCCAGTATTGTCGTAAAAAGTGCAACTTTTCTTTTTTTTTTTCTGTTTGCCTTTCTTATCCTTCAATATATTTTTCTCTTTTTGTTTGCCTTTCATGAGGAGTGTCTCCACATTTGCATATAAGACAGTTTTCTTCGTGAATTTCCTATCTATCAACTCATTTGAGAATATGATTGACTTGATGTTGTCGATGATGATCTCATCATGGTCTAAATCGACATCTCAGGGAAATGTTAGTACGAGAATGATTAGAAACATAAGAGCAATATTATATAACGATCGTACGTGATGTTGACTTCCACATTCTTAAAATCTATGACAATAGACATAAAAGTGTCAAGATGGGATTTGATTGTCATACTTTTACCCATCCCAGTGGTGCTTTCAAGTAACGAGGATCATTGGCGTATAGAGAGACTCGGAATTTTTCTGAAAGACCGCTGTAATCTTCTACTTTATGGCTTCTCGAAGACCTCATTTCATAGACATGTGCATATTGAAGCATGTAGGCATTTTTACGAATGTCATAAAGAGCCTTTGATACTCCTTATTCGGCAAGGATCTAGTGCATCTTGACATGCCATATATCGAAGTTGGCGATTCAATTTTCTTGATCTCATATCTCATCTTCATCTATGTGGATTCTCCAAATGTGGCTATGATTGTGATTTATTGAGAGATCAATCCATATTCTCTGTGGCGGCGTGTGGCGTGCTTTTGGGTAGCAACCCATCTTCTCTGCCGATCGATTATCTGGGATTGCCGCTGGGCGCGAGAAGGCCAAGATTGATTCATTGGAACAGGGTGATGGACAAGGCGGAGAGAAGGCTTGCTGGTTGGAGTGCGGCTATGCTCTCTCGGGGTGGCCGACTCGTGCTTATTAGGTCGGTCCTTGCCTCTATTCCCGTTTATTTCCTATCGAATTGGGCTATCCCGGTGGGGATTAGAAGGCGTCTTGAAGGCCTTATGCGGAGCTTTCTGTGGGGAAGAAGGGGTCCCGCGGCGCGGGGCATCCATCTGGTGGCATGGAAGGAGGTGGCGAAAAGAAAATGCGATGGTGGTCTCGGCATACGTAGGCTGGATCTGGTTAACGACGCGTTGATGCTAAAGTGGGTCAACAGACTTTGGGGTAGCGCCATCAGGTTCTTTCCTTCCATGTTGCGCGATGTTCTTTCGATCGGGGTGGACATGGTGCGGGACGCCGACTCTATGCGCTCTGGTACCCCTTTTTGGAGGGGGATCGCTTCGGCGGTTAGGCGTTTCTCTCACCTGTTCAAGCCGGCGCTGGGGGATGGGAATTCTTTCCTCTTCTGGCGCGACGCCTGGGCGGGGGACACCTCTCTCGCTGTCTCTTTCCCCCGTCTCTGTGCTCTGGCTTCTGACTCTAGCGTCTCGGTGGCGTCCTCTTGGAGCGGGGGCGACTGGTTCCCTACTTTTGCTAGCAACCTTTCAGACGAGCGGTTTGATGAATACTTAAGGCTTCTCCAACACCTTAGGGCTGCGCCAAAGCCTTCGACTACCAGGGATCATTGGGTTTGGCGCGACGGCATTTTCTCTTCGAGGCGGGCGTTCATGGTCATCTCTCAACAGCAGACATCTGACCGAAACCTCCTCTGCAAGGATCTTGGTTGGCTGTGGCGCATAAAGCTACCAGAGAGGGTGATTTTCTTCCTTTGGCTATTGAGACGTGGGAGGGTCTTGACCCGAGATAGATGTGCAAAGTTTGTCTCGGGGACTGACTCCATGGACTGTGTGCTGTGTGGCGACAATGTGGAGACTTTGCAGCACCTTTTTTTCCTATGTCCGAGCTCTAGCACGATCTGGGATGACCTCAATGCTTCTTGGGTCAACGCATCTTCGGCTGACTCGTTCTGGGACTCTATGCGCTCAAATGCTGATCGGCCAAGGAGGGAGTTGCTCCGCCCCTTCGCTTGTACCTGGGCGCTGTGGATCACTAGGAACGCAAAGATTTTCAGGGGTCAAAGGTTTTACAAGGAGAATGTTTTAGCACACGTTGATCTACTTATGAATGACTGGCTGCTCCTGTAATGCTTTTGTCGTGTGTTTTTTCTTTTTTGGGCTGGAGCCTCAGGCGGGATCCTCTCGATCCTTCGTGTCTGTATTTCTTTACCTCCGTCTTCTCCCCTTCATCGTTTTTTAATAATATATTTTGGGGCGAACACCACGGTGTGGTTCCCCCGAAGTGCTTTGGCTTCAAAAAAAAAAGAGCAAATCTTAGAAACACTCCCTGCAAAATAGATTTTACACTATCAATCTTTTAAATATAAAATGAAAAACCACTACATAATGGAACTACATGGACTGGATATAATCGTATAGCAGACATTTTATCCAAAATGCTAATAGGGATGGCAATCGAAATCCACCAGAAACAGGGGGTTTGATACATGTCAATTAGCTCCATAGTACTATCATATACATGAAGTAACAAGTTTTCAACTTCGTCTGGACGTAGCCAGATACTCGGATAATTGGGTAATTGGTTTCGATCCAACTTTTGGCAAGGGCTCCACCCTCACAACCTTGCATTATCGCATTGTAACATGATGAAATCCATTTAATTGTCGTTGAGGGCGTGTGTTGTAATCGGGCTAAATTTTAAAACATAATCAACACAAACATGTAGTGTACATGTATAGTTACACACACGTAGACATAAACACACATGTGCTGTTTAATTGGACCTTAAAAACTGAAAAAGTTGTAGATCGATATGATATTTTTTACTAAGAGACTAATATGTTCCAAATAATTAATTGAGTAATGAAAATATGATATCGATATGTAATATTTTCTAAGTGAGCACCAAATGTCAAGTAATATAATTATGATATTGCTATCTTATATTTTTTAAGTGAGCACCAATAATAATGTAAAGTTATGATATTACTATGTTGCTCTTAATGCTGATGTGATGGCTGCCCTCGTCCAGATGGTTCCATGTCTTCTTGTTACTCTCATAAAAAATGTCTTCTTGTTACGAGTGTAGAAGTTTCTTATATTCTTGTATCTTTTATCTATTTATCTTTTTGTTTGTCTACCTTATGTAATTTGCCCATAGGCCTTTCCCTATATAAGAGAGCCTAGGGCTCAAGGAATAAACACGATGCTTATTTTTCCCAACATGGTATCAGAGCGGTGGTCCTAGACCGGAGCTCTCGTACCTAACACTAAACCTAGCCCTCCACCTTCAAGCCTCCGCGCCCCCCCCCACGCGCTGCCTCCACGCGAGGGCTCGTGCGGCTGTGCGGCTGAGCCCGAGCGCCGTCTTCCCGTGCGCTGACCGTACGTGCTCCTTCTGCACGTGCGCCGCCGGCTGTCCCAGGGTTTCACCGTCCCTAGGGTTTGATTATCATCTTTTTAAGAGGCTCTTCGCTCGCCCCCAGGTTGATGGGTTTGGTTGCATAAGAGGTCTACATGTGCAACTAAACCTAGTCATGTCAATGTAGACCAAGACTTACCTTGTCTACAACCCTAGTTTTCTCCAGTCAGAATGTCAGAAAGCAAGATCGAGATCCCCACTACAGGTGCCTTCAAAGGTCCTGCGCCTACTGTGAAGATGGATGGATCCAACTATGAGTTATGGGCTATGCAGTTTATGAGCCTAATGAAGTCGATGAGTAAGAAACATATTCTTACTGAAGATGAGCCAGAGGAGAAAACAAGGTTATATGCCTCATGGGAGGCTGATGACGCATATGCTCAGGTCTGGTTGTCTGGTACCCTAATTCCAGATATTGCTAATGATGTCTTGCATCAACCTACTGCCAAAGCCATGTGGGACATTCTTGCCGTCACGTATTCACAAGCCAAGAATGAGACAAAGATCCTACAGCTCCAGCATGACATCTTCACGATAAAGCAGAATGGTCGACCCCTGCATGCTCACTATACTGCATTGAGGGGAATGTTTGAGAGGCTTCATAGTTTCATGCCCCTTACGACTACTCCAGAACAATTGAAGACATATCGGAATGCGACGATGGTGGGACTCTTTCTAGCCTCTCTTGATTCACAATATGAGGCGACTTCTTCTCAGATTCTGGCAGATGCTACCATTCCTCCAATGGAGGAGGCCTTTCGGCGATTGAGCCGAATCAATATCTCAAGTTCTACTACTGTGCAAAATTCCTCCGCTATGGCAGCCTCTATAGGAAGAGGTAATGCATCTCATTTCCGTGGACGAGGACCACGTGGTAGGGTTGGCCGTGGTCGTGGATTACAGTGCACTTATTGTCGTCGGATTGGTCATACAGAAGACACATGCTATTTAAAGCATGGTTTCCCAGCATCTGCTCGTGCAGCAGAACAGATACAACATCAGGGTGCTCCGCCATCTTCGGATTCACGATATGATGACCTAGTGTCTCATCTACGTGATCTCATGCCATCAGCCAGTACCACTCCACCGAGTTCAGAGAGCAGCTTGGACGTTGCTGCTACTGCAGAAGCTAGTTCCTCAGGTAGTGCTCATACTTCTGCTTTCTACCAGGGGTCACGTACCTCAGAATGGATTGTAGATTCAGGTGCCACACATCATTTGTGTGGAGATAGACACCAACTCACATCATACAGGGAAGTTTCCCCAGGGAGGACCGTCATCATAGCAGATGGGACTCATTCTCCCATTACAGGACATGGACAAATCGCCTTAACACCTTCCATGCAGTTGCAGAATGTGCTCCATGCTCCTAATTTTTCAATGAACTTACTGTCAATTAGCCAGATTACTAAGGATCTACATTGTCGAGTGATATTTGACCCATCATCTCTTGTGTTTCAGGACATTCTCACGGGCAACGTGATTGGACATGGCTGTGAGCAAGGCGGGCTGTATCGACTGGTCCATACACCTTATGCTGGAGCATCATCCCATTCCACTGGACCTGTCTCTCCTTACCTATGACATCTGCGCTTTGGTCATCTTCCGTTTCAGAGACTGCGTCAAGTCCTTCCTCAGATCTCACCCCGCTCGTCGTTCGATTGTGAAGCTTATCAGTTAGGGAAGCATCATCGGTCTGTCTTCCCTAGTTGTCAGAGTCGGAGCAGTAGCTCCCCTTTTGAGTTTTTTCATATTGATATTTGGGGTCCAAGTCGTGTTCCAGATCATCAGGGACACATGTTCTATTTAGTTGCTGTCGATGATTTCAGTCGTTTGTCTTGGGTCTTTCTATTAAAAAAATAAATCTGAAGCGGGCTTCACTATCATGAATTTTATTAAAGAAGTGCAGAATGTGTTTTCTGTTTCTATCAAGATTGTAAGAACTGATAATGCCCTTGAATTCTGTACTCAAACATTAACTCAGTTTCTTTCATTCCATGGCATTCTTCATCAAACGTCTTGTGCCTACACGTCCCAACAGAATGGTGTTGCAGAAAGAAAACACCGCCACCTCCTTGATGTCGCTCGTACGCTTCTTGTCCAGAGTTGTGCTTCACACTCGTTCTGGGGTGATGCGGTTCTTACTGCGTGTTATCTCATTAACCGCATCCCCTCGTATGTGTTGGGGGAGAAGATACCTTTCTCCCTCATTTTTCCTGACAAGGAATTGTTTTCCCTAACTCCACGTGTCTTTGGGTCTGTGGCATTCGTTCACCAGTTGTCTCCAGGGGTTGACAAGCTCTCTTCTAAGGCTGTCAAATGTGTTTTTGTCGGGTATTCGAGAACTCAAAAGGGGTATCGTTGCTATGATCCGTTGCGTCGGAAATATTATGTCAGTACAGATGTCACGTTTTTTGAGTCTGTCATGTTTTTCTCTCCTACTGGTGACAGGTTGGTGCCATCAGATATAAGTGATGAAATCTATATTCCTCCTCCACCCTTGTATGTGCCACAACAAGCTCCTACATCTCCACCACCGCCATCCCCATCACCACCACCATCTCCACCACTGCCACCACCTCTACCACCTCCCACATCTTTGGTTCCTCCTCTACCACGCTACTACAGTCGACGAACATCCCCTGCTCATGATCATGGTCAATCATCAAACATGCCCCAGGTTTGTTCTGATAACATTATTTCTAATGATGGGACTGACGGCATGTCTCAGCAGGAACAAGCATGGGATAACACGGATGTTGGTACAACTGATGCAGACCTTGATTTGCCTATTGCAGTGAGGAAACAGAAGAGGTCATGTGCGTCATATCCGATTGCTTCTCATGTTACCTTTGAGCGTCTGGCAGGAGATTTCAGGAGATTTGTAGGTGCTTTATCTGCTGTGAATATTCCAAGGACTCACCAAGAAGCATTAGCTGATAGGAGATGGCGTCTGACTATGGAGGAAGAGATGGCTGCCCTTCAGTCGAGAGGTACTTGGAGCCTTGTTCCAGCTCCTACTGGGGCATCTATTGTGAGTTGCAAGTGGGTGTTTACGGTGAAGCATAATGCCGATGGTAGTATTGATAGGTATAAGGCTCGACTGGTTGCTCAGGGCTTTACTCAAACGTATGGGGTAGATTATCTTGGCACATTTTCTCCTGTTGCTCGACACTCTACTTTACGGATTCTGTTATCTGTTGCTGTGATTCGAGATTGGCCCCTGTTTCAATTAGATGTCAAAAATGCATTTTTATATGGTGATCTTCAGGAAGAGGTTTACATGCAGCAGCCACCTGGGTTTACTTCTGAGGGGGAGTGTGGACATATATGCAGACTTCATAAGGCGATCTATGGCCTAAAACAGAGCCCAAGAGCTTGGTTCCAGAAGCTCTCAGATTTGTTTGTGAAGCAAGGGTTCAATAGGTCAAATGCAGACCATTCGCTCTTTGTACAGAAGACATCCAGAGGTATGACTGTCATTATGGTGTATGTTGACGATATACTCATTACAGGAGATGATATGCAGGGAATAAAAATAGCAAAAGAATTCTTGGGCCGTGAATTCGTTACCAAGGATCTAGGAGTACTGAGATATTTCCTTGGTTTGGAGTTTGCTAGAAATGAAGAAGGACTCGTGATGACCCCGAGGAAATATATCACTGACTTGCTAAGTGATACAGGAATGCTTGGATGTCGACCTGCTTCTACACCAATTGATTCTAGCATGAAGATGCATGATGACGACACTGAGGAGGTTGATAAAAAAAGGTACAGAGAACTGGTAGGGAGGCTCCTTTATGTTACTATTACTAGACCAGATATTACATTTGCAGTAAATAAAGTGAGCCAGTTCATGGAGCAACCTCGCCAAATACACATGGACGCCATACATATGATACTAAGGTATCTTAAGTCATCTCCAGGCGCAGGTTTGATGTTTAGGAAGAAGGGTACTATTACTAGTTCAGCATGTGCAGATGCAGACTATGCAGGGTGCCCAAAGGATAGGAAATCTACATCAGGCTTTGCCATATTCATTGGGGAGTCACTTGTTTCATGGAAGAGCAAGAAGCAAACAGTAGTTGCGAGATCCAGTGCTGAATCAGAGTATAGAGCTATGGCCCAAGCATGTGCAGAAGTGATATGGGTTCGCGCAGTCCTGACAGATCTACATATAGATGTTCCACTTCCCATATCACTAGAATGTGACAATCAGGCTGCATTATTCATTACCAACAACCCTACTTTTCACGAGAGAACGAAGCACATTGAGGTGGATTGCCATTATATCCGTGATATGATCCAGAAGGGCTTCATTTCTACAACACATGTCAGCTCAGGAGACCAAACGACAGACATTCTTACTAAAGCGTTGCTTCGGGGTCCCTTTCAGAAGTACTTATCCAAGATGAGCATGATAGATATCTATGCTCCATCTTGAGGGGGAGTGTAGAAGTTTACTTATATTCTTGTATCTTTTATCTATTTATCTTTTTGTTTGTCTACCTTATGTAATTTGCCCATAGGCCTCTCCCTATATAAGAAAGCCTAGGGCTCAAGGAATAGACACGATGCTTATTTTTCCCAACAACGAGAATAATGAGAGTTGGTCACTGAAGATGCTTTTGCTATGGTTTAGGACTTCCTTTGTGGGAATTATTGTTTTGAGCATTTGAACTGCTCGTTCGTCTTTCTTCTACCCAATAAGGATGCAACTTGTGGAGTGGATGAGTTATACCTTGTGGAGTAAATAAGAGAACTAATGGAATAAGTTTTCAAGGGTGATGTTTCTTATATAGCATGAAACCTTAATATAAATGCTAA
The DNA here is from genome assembly GCA_037367405.1 of Ottelia alismoides. Taxonomy (NCBI): domain Eukaryota; kingdom Viridiplantae; phylum Streptophyta; class Magnoliopsida; order Alismatales; family Hydrocharitaceae; genus Ottelia; species Ottelia alismoides. Next base: position 293,447 of record JAZKJV010001448.1, on the reverse strand, counting down.
AGCCTTCTCCCACTATAAGAAGGGTCGACTACATGGATTCTCACTCAAATCCATGTTGAAGATTCGACTATTTTTTATGCCGGCTGTCGACTACCTAACGTAACCCCGACATAGGGGGATTTGAACCCTGGTCTTTTGGGTGGTAGGTACACTACACTACCACCAGACCATTTAAGTGGATTTGCACTATCACCAGACCAAACCTTAAAGCCATATGATACATAATATTCCTTAACAAGATTCCTAATCATAGAAGGTTACAAATAAAATAACTACAATATAAATAAAGCTAAAGTAGAAAATATAGCAATGGTTATAGTAGCCCAATGACTTCAACACACCTTATTGCTTTGTATAACGCAGTCGGCTTGATTTAAGGGTGCACATGGATTGGATTAAACTGGATTTTAGATTAATCAGTGTCCAATCCAACCTTAACGGATTTTAACTTTTTCCAATCCAATCCATCAAATATTTGACTCCCGCTCAGTACTCTTCTCTCTGATGTCTATCCTTTATAACATACTATCCCTCGATATTAGAATTATGGCCCAAAAATCGATAATATGGATATATATATATATATATATAAAGAAATGAATATTTGGAGACTACACAATCAAGTTAAAGTCGAAGAGCTCCATTAATCAATTATAAAAAGTTGAAGACTAACAATCAACCTAAAATATTATATTGAATTTGGAAATTATGTTTCTTTTTATAAATGATACAACAATATTTTTTTCTAATGATTTCCTACAAATGATTCAAATATTAATAATACAAGTTTCCAACTATAGATACACAGATAAGTTAGATAACAAAAAATACTATATATTTGGAAAGATATAGATGAAGTCCATTATTAATTTATATTGTTAAGCTATTGCCAAAACCAAATCGCTCCTAAGAACAACCTTTAAGGTATTATAATATATCATTAGTATACAAGAATCACAGAATATTCATACATGATTAAGTATCCAAGACAAAATTGACTTAAATATAGCCCACTAGTTAGGTTACATGCATCTCATTTAATATGGACTTGAAATGGAATTTATTTGCCATATTATACCTACAGTTAAAATATGCAAATTTCTTCAAAAATATGAATCAAATTCGTACACCAGTTAAAAAGAAAAGGAATTCAAGTAATGTTTATTCATTCTTAGATAATTGTAGTACATATGAGCATGTAGCTGATCCAGTTTCATCTATGGGATAAGGCTGCTCGTTGGAACAAACAAAAGGTAAGAAGCAAAATGGTCAAAAATAACAAGGGAGGGGAGACATCGTTGTATTGGAAGGGGACAACGTTGTGTGTGTGTGTGTGGGGGGGGGGGATCGAAATGAATTGAGAAGGAGAGAGAATTGGTAGTGGAATATTGGCAAGAGAGAGGGAACTTGGAGGGGAATAGCCGAATAAGGTTTATAACTTAACATGTTATAGGCATATTTTGTTATTTTTAGTATTTAGCGTTTGACTTTCAAAAGAAAAGAGATGGTGGTGGCAAGAGTACTTGTATCCACTAAAAATGAGATGAATGGCATTGAGTATGACCATATCAAAATTGGGAATGGGTACAAATATAATATATATTATATGTATATATAAATATAGGTTAACACATTAAAAAATTGGATCGGATCATATTTTTATGATGATCTGATCCAATTCATACTCCAATGGATTTGGGAAATTCAAATTTGATCCGATTTGTTAGATTGATAAAAACCAAACCTGTCCAATAACATAAGATTATGGATTTTGTCCGATCTGTGTGCATACCAAATTTGATTATTGCAAAACATTCCCGACTAATTAACGCAGAGGGGTGCTTGGAAATGTCATCTCCTCAGCTCCGAGTGCCGTCTTGTTTGGAAGGCAACTAATGGATGGTGTGGTGATGGCTGATGACTAGAATGGTTATTGCTAATTGGAAGATGGTCAAATCTAAGGGGTGGTTTTCGAAGGTGGACTCTCCCAAACCTATAACTATGTAGATTTGATGGTTCACATTGGCATCTTTTCATGACATCATACGGTCTCTGTGGTGGATCCCAGCTTGGGAGCCCACCCTTCATTTTTCTCTAAAAAATCTTTTCATTGACAGGGCTTCCCAGATGTCTAGATCTCCTGTATCATTGGCCTTACCATATCTTTTTGTACAATTCTCGGCAATGGAAAGTCTGTGGTGGTTTTTTCCAGCCTTTAGAGAGGTCTGAGCCAGGGGTGCCCATTGGCTCCACACTTGTTTATTTAGGCAGCTGATACTTCGACAGTGATGGTTGATATGGCTATGATTGGAGACCTTTGTGCTCGCTGTGCCATAGGAGATCTCTATACCAAATTTGTAGTATGCTGATGACACGATCTATTTTTGTGGATGACAGGGCATCTGGGCGAGATCTTAGGATTATAGATTGACATGGGTAAATCCACATTTGTGCCATTTGATATGATCCCTGAGGAGATATCTTGTTGCGAGTTTTGGTTGGGGACTCCCCTGACCTCTTTCCCCTTCCCTTATCTTGGGATGCCACTTGTTACATGTAGGTTTCGACAATATGATTGGTTTCCTCTACTTAAAAAATGGATAAGAGGTTGGCAGGTTGGAAATCCTCGTGCATATTTAGAGGTGGAAGACTGGTGTTGCTTAAATATGTGCACTTGCTTCTGTACAAAGTGTAAATTCTTACAATTAAAAATATCATGAGATATCAGAACCTAGATCGCACTAGTGTTGTAAAAGATCCAAGTGTTATGATCAACAACAGATTGAGGAGCGAAAGCAACTCTACCATATGACCACCATGCTTCAACATCACCAATTGCTCACAATGGAAGACATAAATTATGAACTTCATGCAGTCAATTGTTTTAGATTTGTGGAATATGGTGCAAACGCCTTTCAATTTCATCGAGGAGAAAGATGCAATGCTACATTGATGCAGAAAAGACACCGTTACTTCAAAGGAAATTGATGCCTTATATTATGCGCTCTTCGAAGTGGAGTATGTAGACCACTTAGCCCATGTTGAAAATATATACTTTATACATGACCGAGAGACCTTGTGTAAAGATTGCAATAGCTTCCCATGATCACCGTTGTTTTTGTTCCTTTATTACTCTTTTGTATATATCATTCTTTTATTCTATTCTATTCTTATGTATTCATCTTCATTCTTTCCTTTCTCTTACATTTACTTTTCGCTATACTTATGACGCCTTTATCCCGTTTAGGGAGACGACATACCTGAATTTCCATATTCATTAATTTCTTGTCAATACCCTTTCTTGTACTAAGGATATTCAGATCCTAAGTATGGGGAGTGTTAAGAATGATTCCCCTAGAATAATGGGAGAATGGGATACTGGGATAACTATCTACGGAACTCCATGTCTAGGACAACGAATTCTATATGTATTGCAAACCTTGAAAAGTTATGATGATGCCCTTCAACATCCCTCACAGATTTTTGATGGTCTGATCAGTCAACCAAGGTCGCAAAAGTTGGTAGTCGGTACTTGGTTGGCTGGGTTACTGAATAAGGATTAATCGACAGTTGGGCTACTGATCGGATTTATTCACGCTTTAATCGGATTCGATTTTTTAATTATTTTAAACATATATATAATTTTTTTATACATAATTCTTATATATTTACATGGACTTGTACATTTTTATGCTATCATAATGAAATAAAATAAGTAATTGAATTTAAATAAAATATTAAGCTTGTTAGGATAAGTTTGCTTTTAAAAAAGGTAAATGTACTAAGCATTCTCCCACTATAAGTAGGGTCGGCTACATGGATTCTTGCTCAAATCCATGTTGACAGATTCGACTATTTTTTACGTTGGCCGTCGACTACCTAATGCAACCCCTGCAAGAGTGGGATTTGAACCCTGTTCTTTTGTGTGGTGGACATACTGTACTACCACTAGACCATTAAGTGGGTACTTTTTGATATGGCCGTCGACTACCTAACACAACCCCTGCAAGAGTGGGATTTGAACCCTGGTCTTTTATGTGGTAGACACACTGTGCTTTTAAAAAAGGTAAAAAATAAAAAATATGGTATGTCCAAGCAAAAACTGGTCGACTAATGGGCCTAGTCGGAATTATTCAGTACTCGATTGGCCACCTCCCTGACTAGACTAGTCGGACCTACTAGTCGGGGCGCTCGGCCAACTTTTACAACATTGCAGTCAACTAAATGATCTTTCTAGATGTCCTAATTGGTCCAAGCTCAAGCTTGTCGTGAATAGAGGTCATGATGATGTTTATGGCAGAATCATCATCCAATAGAGTGCAGGTGAATGCAGTCTCATTATTAGTGCAGTCAACCCTAGACATCCTTTTCTATCAGTTGCTCTTGGTGTTGTTCTTCAAAACCAAAGAACTGGCCACCCGGGGATTATATTTAACTTGAAGTCTCATTAATGTAAATTTAACTATTATTTCAATAAATTTTCAACAATTAAATATTGAAACTATATAAATCTATATAATTAGGGTCCAAATAGGGCCGTCCTTGAAAAATTATGGGATATGCAGGTTACCAAAACCACGCCTTAAGTGTTTTCTTAACATGTATCGTTGACTTTGTTTCATGAATTCGTATTTCAAAGGGAGAGCACTTTCGTCATTTATTCTATATCCGGCCATCATTTACAGTTAGATATTCTAATTCCTGGGCAAGAAGTATCAAGTACTAAAATATTGGACAAATTGATGGTGATGAATCGTAATGCAACTTACATGGCAGAGCATTAGGAATTTCCACTTTGATAAATTAAAAAAACTGTTTTAATGGTTTTACGTACTTCTTTTCTTCCTTGATTACTGTTTCACACATTTCTGTCTTTGATTCACTTGGTGTTTTTCTTTATCTGTGAACATATAACCTCTTGAGGGTTCTTGGTTTTTGTAATGGTATTTCATTCAATTATCCTTCGCAGAAAATTGGAAATGGACCCCATGTGTATTACCAGAAAGGAATTTTCATCAGTGATTACTTATTTTTTAAAGTCACTCTTGGAAGTTATTCCGAGCCTCATTTGTGTAACAATTAAATTTTCCTCTAAAAGAACATGACTTGTAAGCCCAATAATAGTTGCAATATAATTTAATAAGTCAAAAACAAGTAGAGAAATAGAATCCCATGTTTAAGCCATGGGTTCAATGCTAAAAAATTCTGGATGAAGCGTTTTTCTGAAATTTTCAGAATCTTATAATTTTCTTCCTCTAAGTGTCTTGTTATGTTTTTGTTGGCAGTGGATTGCATTGACTGTGCTGCCGATGCTTCTGTGGTGAATGCGGTAAATGAGGGAATAAATGTAGCAAGATCAATTGCATCTATAAGGAGACCCTGGGTGATGATCAGTGTAAATGACAACAAGAACGACCTTCACTTTCGCAAAGCTGGTATCTTTAATTTTTGGACAACTCCTAATATATAACTCTGTTGCATATCTGATTCTTACTTCCATTAGATGATAAAGGCTCCACCATAAATTTAATAAGAATTGGAAATTTGTGATTTAAGAGGGTGAAGATTGTATTCTTTCCAATGCTTCAAGGCATTCATGTTGGAGATTATGGTCCAAGAAAATTTAAAATACTCATCTGATTAAAGTTTGTACTTTAAAAGGAGTCATTTTATTTCATTCTAGTGAACTTTAAATTGGCATGATTCCTTTGCTTTAAATAAAGATTCAGATACTTTATTATTCAGGTCCGTGCAAGTAAATCCTCGCTTGCTTTTTTCTATCTAGTGTTTGATCCTGAGGACTGCCCACCAGACTGTCTGAGGCCATGTGAAAGGGTTTGCCCTGCCAGTGCAATATCATTGCAGAGTGTGGCAGCATCCATCAGTAATCCCTTGGGAAAACTCGAGGTCCCTAGGAAGCTTTGCATTAAATTTCTTATATACTTATGGTTTTTCATTGTAATATTTTCCCTTCACTTTGTTAGGGTGGAGTGATAACTGAACGATGCTACGGATGCGGTCGCTGCTTACCAGTTTGTCCTTATGATAAAATTAGTTAGTGGAGTTTTTGTGTCATTTGACTTTGATTTTGGTTGAATATTTTTTTATATATTTTACATGACTTCGCGTTGTGTGGTGGCATTAAAACTGTTGTGTTTTTCTTTGACCAACTTGCTTCGAGTGCGACCATTTTAAGGTCTTCAATTGCACAATTTTAATTCCTCCCAAATTGTTAGGAAGTCTTTGAGATGATTGCCTTGCATTATTCTCATCAATGGTGATTTTTGATCCTGAAGTACAAGCTAAACTGTGTCAGGGGCTGCCACTTATATTAGAGATGCTGAATCAACTTCTGAGCTTTTGGAAAGGAAGGATGTGGATGCCATAGAGATACACACAAGTGGAAGGTGGTAACTGTTGTTAGCTGTATTGATGTGGTTTTTATGTTTTGAGGTAATGTACAAACCTTGATAAGGTCAAGGTACATACGTCACCTCTAAAAGAATTACAAGTTTACAAACTCCAATGGTTTCACCATCTTTACCTAAACAAGGTCATGAAATGAATGTGACCACCAGATCTCCGTCATATTTGAGAGGGACACCTTCATTACATCTTCTCTGATGTGGGAGTGCACACAATATTTTTTTTAAACAAAAAGTACGAAACACTGAAAATGGTATACACCCACTCTATCACAAATAAACAAAGCAGGTCAGTGCACGCCATAATTTCTTGAAGAAGGGTTGTGATCATGCAGCCCCAGCCTGTTGGTGGCTTTGTTTCACTTAATTTTGTTAGTTTTTAAATTAGATAACACTTTAAGTCCTTGATTTCTTTGTTTAATCCTGTTTGCATACCATAAATTATAGGATGAAACATGTTACAAGTTCTTCTTTAACACTGACAACATGCTGGCACATGATTTTATTGCAGTCAGCTTGTTATTGAATATGTACAAAAATGGCATCCCGGTGCATAAGCTTCCACTATGCAGGGTCTGATGAGGTTGGACGACCTTGTGTCTGTGGGACACAGCTTTGCAGTTCATTTTGCTGCAATAGGCCCCTTCTATGAGTCGACCTCATGACATCTAGGTCATACAGTGGGAACTTGTACCCTTGTGCCAAGGATGCCCTTCATATAGACTTACATGTATATCCCCCAAAACTATGATTCCACTCTGTGCATAAATATACTACTGGATCATAGTTGGTATATGTGAAACCAAGCCTCAATGATCGTTAATGGCAGAATTGGAGAGTAAAAAAATGCAAAATGACGGAGGAAAATGTCAGAAGAAAGATTTATCGTACTAATCCTAATTCCTTGCGGTGGTAGATGATAAAATATTCCAAGAGAGATTCCAGAAACATCGCCAAAGACCAGCAAGTTACCTATCAAGTGAGTGGTGGTGTCACCAACTTGCAAGAGTGATCTTTAGGTTTCTATGCCAGCTTTTCAGAGATAGAGGCTGAATGAAGAAGGGTCTGATCAAGTGCAAGTCTAAGGAGTTACTTTGCTGTCAGAAGAAAGAATTATTCAGTCAAATTTCCATAGCATTTTGACGTGTTCTCATTAAAAAACACCTAATCTCTTGAGCCTCAGACAAGCTAGCATGGGTGAAACAAGCAAGCATTGTTTCTAAGGATTGATGTTGATGCCCTAAGGTGCAAGGGACATATTTCTATGTTTGCAACATGCACGGTTACATTTAAAATTATCCAAAAAATCACTTTCGGATGATCTGTGCTAAACCAAGAATTTATATTTTTGACTTGGAATATATTTGCTGAAACTTGGTAAAATGTTATGCAGGCATCGAGAACTGTTTGAGGACCTTTGGAGTAGCTTGGGAGATTCAATTCAACATCTAAATTTAGTGGCTGTGTGTGCATATTATACTTATTCCCATTTTTCTTTTTTTAAGAGGCATGCATTTGTTATCTTCAGTTAATTGAAATTCTTGAGCATTAATATCTCTACACATTCTTGTCAGCACTCACTATCTTTCTTGCTAATGGACTCGACTGCAACTTAGTTCTTTTATAATTTGCAACTCTACTAAGAAATTAACTAATGATAAGCTAGAACTTTAGCAGTCTCGTATAAATTTGAACTTCGAAAATGATAAAAAAATGACGAAGCTTTCTCCCACTATAAGTAGGGTCTGCTACATGGATTCTTACTCAAATCCATGTTGAAAGATTCAACTTTTTTTACACTGGCTGTTGACTACTTAACGCAACCCCCACAAAGGGGGGATTTGAACCCTGGTCTTTTGGGTAGTAGGCATACTGCACTACCACCATACCATTTTAGTGGGTACTGAACTTTGGAAATGATACAGCTTAAAATTGTATAATAAAAGTACATGTAAAATTACAACACAAATTGCTTACCTGATCTCATATGCAGTATGCAGTTATAAAACATTCTTTTATTCTGACAGAAAAATCGAGAATCATAATTCTAGATCATCATAACATGCAAGAAAACAAATGCGTACAAATAAACCATCATGACATGCAATAACCACCGTGGAAAGCTCATGTATAGATATGCTTTCTCGATTTCCATCTGTTCTAGGCATGGGAAGAAAACACACTCCTTGTATTAAAGAGAATCCTAGAATATTTTTATAGAGAGGAGAGATTTAATTAGGAAGGGAAAATATACATACAAGGATATGGAAAATATACATAAATCGATATTATACAAAGTAACGAAATGTACATAAAAGGATATTCCCAACACTCTCCCCCATCAAGTTGGAACAAAATATCAATCATACCTAACTTGGAAATAAGAAAGAGTATCTGTATCTTGGAATGTGAAGATGGATGTAGTTGCAAGCTGCAGCTTTGTAGAGATGCAAGGAGGGCCCTTCATAACATCATTAATGAAATGGCAGTCTATGTTAATGTGATTCATGCTCTCATAAAAAACCTCATGAAGCAATGTAAGTGGTAAACTTGTTATCGCAGTATATTGGAACCATAGAAGACATTAAGAGACCCAATTTCTAGAGATATGATATAGCACAAAAGAGCTTAAATTTATCCTTAGCACTGCATCAACAACCACGTCTGTTTCTTATTGCACCAACTAACAAGATTGCCCCAAAATAAGCTGCATAACCCATAGTAAACTTGCGATCTCCAAGAGAACCACCATAATCAACATCTGAGTAGGCATACATATTAAGTGCCCATGCTTAGCATAAAAATATCCCATGCCCAGGGAGCTCTCTAGATATCAAAGAATCAAGACAACCTGCCAATTAATGTAGGTAGGAGCACTATAAATTGACTAGTATTTTTGAATGCATAGGAGATATTCGAACTTAGATTTTATGTTTTAGAGAAGCTTCCTTACAAGATCCTTTCATGTCGTCTTATCCTAAATTTGACATCATCTGAAGGTGGATGCCACCATGGATCTACAAAGCATGAAACACAACGACATCGTGTGCGGTTTTGAATACTTCCAACCACAGAGGGGGTAAAGCAGGGATGCCCCCTAGCTCATCTCCTTGTTGTGATAGTTGATGCTCTGACTACTATTATGGGTAGAGCTGTGAGTGGTATATATTATGTTAGATACAATCGAGAGGAAATCTCGATGCTTATTCTTCAATATCAATGATACAATCTTGTTTCCAGAGGGAGCAACCTCGAGTTGTAGAGGTCTTACTCTCTGGTTTAATGATCAAGATTCTGTATGTGTGCCTTTTATGTAGAAATATATTTATGTATATGTATTATTTCCTTATTTTATTTTCTTATGTCCAACTTATGAAATTTACCCATAGATCTCTCCTCTATGTAAGAGAGCCTAGGGTTACCATGATTAACAATTCTCATTCTTTTTCCAACATGGCATCAGAGCGACAGTCCTAGGCCGGAGCTCTCGTACCCGAGAAAACCCTAACCCTACCCGCCAGCCCTCTCTCTCTCTCACATCGCCCGCTGCCATCGGCTTTCTCCCATCGTCGCAGGTGGTGTCCTCTCGCACAATCGGGGGGAGGGGACTCCACCGCCAATGTTGTCGACGGTGTCCTCCACCGCCACTACTGCCGTCGGCCACCACCAACAACGCCACTGGTTTCCTCCGCCGTCATCACCATCGGCTCTTTCCGCTCGTGTTGATGGATTTGATTGCATAAGTCTACATATGCAATCAAATTCCTATATGTTTTTTTTAGGCTCAAAAAAAGGGGGAGACACTCAAAGGTGTTCGCCCCAATATATTAAAAAACTAAAAGAAGAATAAGACATAGAAGGAAAAAAATGTACAGGACAACAAAAGCCAGAAAAAGCGAATATACAAAAGTATACCACCACCCCCAAAAGCAAACTGCGGGCTACACCGCATACCAGTCATCCAGAGGACGCGAACACTGGATAAGAACGTTATCCCTGTAAAAGCGTTGGCCAGAGAAGAGGTCCTCATTCCTTCCCAACCATATGGACCACAACCTTGCAATCGGGGTCAAGATGTCCTCCTAGCCCTGTTCCTGTTACACACCAATATTTCGTAGAAAGCATTGAGGTCCTCCGAACTCACCCAATCCAGATCATCCCAAATCCCTCGGACCATGGGGCAGCCGAAGAATAAGTGATCAATTGTTTCCACAGCCGAATCACAAAGGACACAGTTATTAGCGACATTATCCATGAATCTCGCGCAACGATCATGCGTCAACAAACCCTATATGTTTATATAGACAAATCTTTATTGATGTACATAACCCTAATTTTTCTTCATCCAACAATATGTTAGAGAGCAAAGTCGATATCCCCACCACAAGCGCTTTCAGAGGTCCAACGTCGATTGTCAAGATCGCTGGGACGAACTACGAGTTATGAGCCATGCAGTTCATGAGCCTTATGGAGTCTACGAGTAAGAAACATATTCTTACCGAGGAAGAGCCGACTAAGAAAACTAGGGTCAATGCATCGTGGGAGGCAGATGATGCGTATGCCAAGGTTTGACTTTCTGATACATTGACGATAGAGATCACCCATGATGTGTTACATCAGGTCATCGCCAAGGCGATGCGGGATATCTTCGCAGCAACTTATTCCCAAGAAAGGAATGAGACAAAGATTCTGCAGCTGCAACACGACATATTTACCATCAAGCAGAACAAAATGCCTCTTCATTCTCTATAGACGTCCCTGCGTGGTATGTTTGAGAAACTCCACAGTTTCATGCCCCTTTCGTCTACTCCCGAGCAGCAGAAGTCATACAAGAATGCCACCATGGTTGGTGTATCTCTAGCAGTAGTATGAGGCAACCTGCTCATAGATACTGGCGAACGCTACTATCCCTCCCATAGAGGAAGATTTCCGAAGACTCAATAGGATCACTGTCTCCTCTCCTGCTCCCAACCAGACATCCTCTACGATGGCAACCTCTCGGGGTAGGGGAGGCTCTTCTTAGTTTCGTGGCTGTGGACCTCGTGGTAGAGGATGCCGTACTCGTCAACTGTGCATTTACTGTCACCGCCCAGGGCACACAAAGGACACATGCTACTCCAAGCATGATTTTCTCTCATCTGCTCGTGTACCAGAGCAAGCAGACCCTCATGCTACTTCTTCTTCGGATCAGAGGTATGATGACCTCGTTGCTCGATTGAGGGATATTATGCCTCCGAAGAGTTCTCTAGCTTCTTCGCCTACTTCAGGAGGCCATTCAGATGTTGCAGCTTCTGCCTCTGCCAGTACCTCTGCCATTATCAGTACCTCAGGTAGTGTCTATGCCCTTACTAGTTGTCATGGATCTGATAGTACATAATGAATTATGGACTCCGGGGCAACGCACCAATTGTATGGGTACATAGACCAGTTTACGGCTTACCGACATGTTCCTCCTGGTAGAATCATTGTCATAGCTGATGGTACCCATTCCCCCGATCACAGGGCAGGGAGAGATTAGTTTGACATCTTCGATGTGTCTGCAGAATATGTTGCATGCACCTGACTTTTCTAGGAATTTATTGTCTATCAGTCATATTACGAAGGAGTTGCATTGTCGTGCTATTTTTGACCCGTAGTCTCTTGTATTTCTGGACATTCTTACAGGCATGGTGATTGGATGTGGCCGTGAGCAGGGAGGCCTCTACTGACTGGTCTGAACTCCATATGCTAGCCAATCTTCTCATTGTACATGACTCGTCTCTTTTTTCATGTGGCACCTACGCTTTGGTCACCTTCCCCTTTGGAAGATGTGTCATGTTCTCCCTCATAAATCACCTTGCTCATCCTTCCATTGCGAGGCATGTCAGTTGGGGAAGCATCATGGGTCCATGTTTCCAAGTCGTCAGAGTCAGAGTAGTCGCTCCCTTTTCGAGTTATTTCATATTGATGTTTGGGGTCCGAGTTATGTTTCCGATCACCAGTGATACACGTTTTACCTTGTTGCACTTGACGATTTTTCTCATCTGTCATGAATCTTTTTATTAAAAAATAAATTTGAGGCTGGGGATGTGATTAAAACTTTTATCAATGAAGTACAGAATATTTTTTCTTCTTCTGTCAAATATGTGAGAGCAGATAATGCTTTGGAATTCTGTACTCGCGCACTATCCCAATTGTTTTCATCTCGTGGTATTGTTCATCAAACGACATTTGCCTACTTCTCAGCATAATGGTGTTGCATAGAGAAAGCATCACAATTTACTTGATGTTACATGAACTCTTCTTATCCAAAGTCGTGCCCCACATTCGTTCTGGGGTCATGCGGTTCTTACGGCATGTTATCTCGTGAATCTCATGACATCGTCTGTTCTGGGTGAGAAAATTCCTTTCTCTGACATTTCCAGAGAAGGAGTTGTTCTCACTCACTCTTCATATTTTTGGCTCTGTTTCATTCGCCCATCATTTATCTTCATGTCTTGACAAGCTCTCTCCTAGAGCTGTCAAATGCATGTTTGTTGGATACTCCAGGACACATAAGAGATTTAGATGCTATGATCCATTGTGCATGAAATATTATGTTAGTGTTGATGTTACATTTTGAGTCAGTGATGCACTTTTGTCCTACATGTGTTGAATTCATCAGATTCATATAATAGGTCTACATGCCACCTCCTTCTACGATTCCATCACCACCACCACCACCACCATCTCCTACACCACCTCCATCACATCCTCCTATACTGTCATCTACCACGATCCCTGTTTCGCCATTGCCACGATACTATACTCGTCGGCCTGCTTCTGCTCATGGTCATTGCCAGTCAAGGTTGCAGAAAGCGATAGTCGGTACTCGGTCGGCGGGGTCACCTACTAAGGATTAATCGGCAGTCGGGCGACTAATTGGAATTAGTCAGTCATTAGTCAGTTTTGAATTTTTTAAATATGTTAAATATATAAATAATTTTTTATACATATATTCTTATATATATACATATATTTGTATTTTTTATATGCCATCATAATGAAACAAAAGAAGTAATTGACTTTATATATAACATTAAGCTTAGAATCTTTTTGCTTTAAAAAAAGTGAAAAACTAAAAAAATAAAAAAGGTTGTTGTAGAAGTCGGCCGATTAGTTAGCCCGACTAGTCGGGTGGACCGACTAACGACTGACTAGGCCTAGTCGAGTCGGCTCGGCCCGACTCGACTAGTCGGGCCGACTAGTCGGCCGACTTTTGTAAGCTTGTCGCCAATCATCCAGTACGCCTCATGTTTATTCTGAATACATTGTTTCCAACGATGGGTCTAGAGATGTGCCTGAGAAGGAGCAAATGCAGGAGACTGATATACGGATCGAGGAAATTCCTAATGACCTGGATGTTCTTATTGCGTTTCACAAGTAAAAGCGTACCTGTGCGTCATATCCACTTGCTTCCGAGGCTACGTTTGATCCTCTCGTAGAGGGATTCCAGAGGTTTGCTGTTGCTCAATCTGCTGTGGAAATACCACGGAATTATCAGGAGGCATTGAGAGACAATCACTGGCGTCTAGCTATGGAAGAGGAGATGACTACTCTACAGTCACATGGTGCATGGAGTTTGGTATTTGCTCCTAATTGGGCATCTGTTATTAGTCTACATGTACTTTCAGTTGCTGTGGTAAGCGAATGGCCTTTATATCAGCTATATGTTAAAAATGCGTTTTTGTATGTAAATCTACAGGAGGAAGTCTACATGCAGCAACCTCCGGGGTTTGCTACTTAGGGGGAGTATGAACAAGTTTGTAGACTTCACAAAGCAATATATGACCTTAAGCAGAGTCCAAGGGCATGGTTTTAGAAGCTCTCAGATCTGATTGAAAAGCAGAGGTTTAAGAAGTCAGATGCAGATCATTCACCGTTCATGCAGAGAACACCCAGAGGTACAATTGTTATCATGGTGTATGTTGATGATATACTTGTTACATGAGACGATGCGCAGGGGATAAAGAAGGCAAATGAATTTCTGGGTCGTCAATTTGTCACTAAGGATCTTAGCACTCTAAGATATTTTTTAGGGTTAGATTTTTCTAGGAATACATAGGGTCTTGTGATGACCCAAAGGAAATATGTTACAGACCTGCTTGTTGAGACATGTATGATTGGGCATCGACCCTCTACTGCTCCTATGGATCTCATCATGAGGTTATATGATGATGATACATATGCGGTTGACCGGAGGAGATATAGAGAGTTGGTGGGAAAGCTCCTTTATGTTACTATCACTAGACCTGATATCTCTTTTGCATTGAGTCGGATGAGTCAGTTCATGGAGAAACCCCGATATGTACACATGGTTGCTATATATATGATATTGAGGTACCTAAAGTCTTCTCCAGGTGCATGACTGCTATTCAGGAAAGGAGCAACTCTTTCTATTTCTGCATGTGCTGATGCGGACTATGCAGGGTGTCCTAAGGACAATAAGTCTACTTTGTGCTTCGTTGTGTTCATTGGCAGTTCTCTTGTTTATTGGAAAAGTAAGAAACAAACTGTTGTTGCTAGGTCAAGTGCTGAATCTGAATCATGGAAGGCCGTATCCCGATATATCGGCGATATATCGGTATCGACAGGTCACCGATATATCGCCGATATGTCCGATATCAGGTATCGATAGGCAAAAAAGGCGAGCTGAATCCCGATGTCAGCGATATGACGTCGATATATCGCCGATATATCAGCGATATATCGGTATCGACATGGTACCGATATCGATACCGATATCGATATTTCCTTCCATGATCTGAATATAGGGCTATGGCACAAGCAAACACAGAGATGATGTGGGTTCGAGCAGTGCTAGCAGACTTGCATATAAATGTATCTCTTCCTATGCATTTACAATGTGATAATCAAGCTGCCCTATTTATTGCAAACAATCCTACATTTCATGAAAGAACAAAGCAAATTGAAGTAGACTGCCGTTATACAAGAGACATGATTCAGAAGGGCTCGATTTCTACGTCTCATGTCAGTTCAGGAGATCAAACAACATATATCTTTACCAAGGCTTTGCTTAGAGGACCATTTCAGAAGTGTTCTTCCAAGCTGAGCATGATTGACATCTATGCTCCATCTTGAGGGGGAGTGTAGAGATATATTTTTGTGTTTCTGTATTATTTCCTTATTTTATTTTCTTATGTCCGCCTTATGTAATTTACCCATAGATCTCTCCTCTATATAAGAGTGACTAGGGTTCCAGGAATAAACAATTCTCATTATTTTTCCAACATTTTAATTTGAGCAGGGAGGAGATCTTGAGTTGTGAGTCTTGGTTGAGGACACTTGGGTGTTGATATGCCTTTAATCCTAACCATCTGGCCCAGGTTGAAGAACCATCGTATGCACCCCCTCCTGCCATAACCCCAATAAGACAGGGGTGTCGCTGCCTCGGAAACACTTAGGGTGTTTTTATGTCCGACTCTATTTGTATTCAGGTATATGGTTCCATTTGTATCAGGGAGCTGACTGTACGAGGGTAGTATATAAACTCCCCTAAGGTCGGGACTTTGTATTCTATGTATCTTCTTCTTATCCACATAGTAAAAACCGATCGTCGCTGCCTAAGGACGTAGCTCTGTTATGGGTGAACCTTGTAAATTCGCGTGTCTTCGTTCTTGCATGTTTGTTTTTGTTTGTGCATGCTTCCGTGATACGCAACATTGGGCATGCCTATCTTGGGTTGCCTGTTGTTGGTGGAAATGAAGATTAGAACTTGTTTATTCCAGGGAACCCTAGGCTCTCTTATATAGAGGAAGCCTATGGGTAAATTACATAAGGTGGAGCAATACAAATAAACATAACACACAAGTACATAAATACTAGAAATATCTCTACACTCCCCCTCAAGATGGAGCATAGATATCAATCATGCTCAGCTTGGAAGAGCATTTCTGAAACGACCCTCTGAGCAGCGGCTTAGTAAAGATATCTGCAGTCCGCTCTCCTGAACTGACATGGGAAGTAGAATCAAACCCTTCTGAATCATATCCCTGGTATAGTGGCAGTCTACCTCCATGTGCTTCGTCCTTTCATGAAATGCAGGATTATTAGCAATAAATAATGCCGCTTGATTGTTACATTGTAACTTAATGGGTAATGGTACATCTATATGCATATATGTTAATACAGCTCGAACCCACATCATCTCCGTGCTTGCCTATGCCATGGCCCTGTACTCAGATTCAGTACTAGATCTAGCCACCACTGTCTGTTTCTTGCTTTTCCAAGAAACTAAGGAACTGCCAACAAATATTGCAAAACCTGAGGTAGATTTCCGATCTCTAGGACATCCTGCATAATTTGCATCAGCACATGCAGAGATAGAGAAATTTGTTTCTTTCCTGAACAACAATCCTGCACATGGAGACGACTTTAGATATCTTAGTATCATAAATACAACATCCATGTGTACCTGTCTGGGATGTTCCATGAACTGACTCACCCGACTAACCACAAAAGCAATGTCAGGTCTAGTGATAGTAATATAGAGAAGTTTTCCCACCATTTCTCTATATCTTCTCTTGTCAACTTCCTCTGTATCATATCCATATATCTTCATACTAGGATCCATGGGAGTACTGGAGCGGTACCCGATCATACATGTCTTGTAGAAAAACATAATGCGGAAGCATATCAGAGAATAAAGATAAAGAAAACATTATGGGACACCGGGATTTAACGTGGAACCCTACTCCGAGAGGAGCGGGATGAAACCACGGGAGAAGCCTCTGAATTGGGCGTTTCTTCTATTGAAGTTCTCAATGAGTACAGGGGGTGTGGGGCTCCTTATATAGCCCCACGGACAGACCCAATAGTGACCGCTCCCCCATGTGGTACTAAACACATGGGTGGGCTCTTTTCTTTTCCAACACTCCCCCTCAAGTTGGTAGCTGGGAAGCTGCAACTTGCAATAATAAAGAAAAATATACATCATTACATCTTCACTTGAAATCACCACAATAAATGTATGTATCCGCAACTGGTAGACAAACCCGCTTGCTGACGGGTATATTAGGTCACCGGAACGTATCTCTGTCGTGCCTGAAAGGTCACCGGACTGTCTCTGTCGTGCCTGCATGGTAACCGGATCTCTGTCTCAATCGTGCTTGCGGGTCACCGGACTTTGTCTCTGCCGTGCCTTGAAGAAAACAAATCCAGTGCGGAGTCGTCGAGGATAGAGACACCACGACGAAGATCGATGCACAATGAAGATGGTTTGATATTCTGTGAAATCCGGAGTGTTTGATCTGTCAATCAACGATGTAGGATGCATATGGCTTCTACTCCCCCTTTCTCCCAAACTTGTGAGAATAATGAAAATAATAGACAAGTTGGGAGAAGCAAACATGAATCACATTTTTTTATGCGTACGACTTTTTCCTTGTACGCGACTTTTTTTTTCTCGAGTTTTTTGTTAGCATATGCGTACGGCTTTTTCTTTTGTACGCGCCTCTTTTTTTTTTTGAAAAACATCCTTTCTATCTTCTTCTTCTTTTTTTTTTTTGAAAATTGCGTACGGTTTTTTTCGTGTACGCACCTCTCTCTCTCTTTTAAACAAACATCTCCTCTCTCTCTCTTTATAACTCACGGCACACCTTCTCTCTTACTTTTTTTTACATCATACGTCATCTCTCCCCCCCCCTTTTTACAATAGCAGCCAAAAAAATTTTTTTAATAAGAAGCCCATTGGGCTTTAAAACCAGACCCCCCTTTTTTTTTCTTAAATAAAACGTGCCCCCCTCCCCTTTAGGGTTAGGGGAACCCATCACATCATAAATAAACGCCGCCTGCGTGTGGCTTCCTGTAGATGGGAGAGAGGTCGGCTCCCCCTTGGGGTCTTCATCATTTCATGCCGCCAAGGGATGGTGGTGCTTGCGCCTGGGGTTGCGGTTGTGTTGCCGCAAGCAAAATCGGGTGGGGTGCGCCGTCAGCGCGAGGGTCGTGGAGTGCGCCGCCTTGGAGCTAGGGCTGCCATCGCCTGGAGTGGGAACGTCTGGAGGGGTGCATCGCCACCTGTTTCGTCGTCGAGATGCGGTGCCGAGATGTCGGGGTGTGCCGCGATGGGAACCTCCGCCTGGAGGTTTGGAATGGCGGGGTTCATGCTGGAGGAACTCGCCGCGAGGAGGCTTCATGCTGTGCGGAGGGTAGCGCCGCCTGTAGGAGGATGCAGTGCGAGGGGGGTGCACTAGGGAATCGCCTGGAGGGCTGCAGCTAAGGTTGCGCGGTGGCTGCCTCCGCCTGAGGTGCTCTCGCGCCGCCTGCTAGTTCTGGGGGCATCTCGACCCGCGTTGTTGCCGTTTTTTTTTGACGAATGCGATGGCGCAGATCTGGAGAGGTGCTGACTCGAGGGTCAAGATCTGGATGTAGAGAGGGAGGCTGCGCTTGGTGCCGTTGATCGATGTTGCATCTGCGCTGCCTCTTGGAATAGATCTGGATCTGGAAGAATAAGGTTCCAGAAAAAAAAACGTGGTGGCCGCTGTCTTGCACGAAAGAGATCGAAATCTCCAGATCTGAACGAAACTCTTTGCAGGCTTCAAAAAATAGAGTTTCGATAAAAACTCAGAATTGTATCTCAATTTTATAAATCGAATCTCGAATAAAACCAACAAATATGAAATCTTCGAGAATCGACCCGCTCGGATACCATGTAGAAAAACATAATGCGGAAGCATATCAGAGAATAAAGATAAAGAAAACATTATGGGACACCGGGATTTAACGTGGAACCCTACTCCGAGAGGAGCGGGATGAAACCACGGGAGAAGCCTCTGAATTGGGCGTTTCTTCTATTGAAGTTCTCAATGAGTACAGGGGGTGTGGGGCTCCTTATATAGCCCCACGGACAGACCCAATAGTGACCGCTCCCCCATGTGGTACTAAACACATGGGTGGGCTCTTTTCTTTTCCAACATGTCTCAACAAGCATATCTGTAATATATTTCCTTTGAGTCATCACAAGAAACTGCGCATTCCGCGCAAACTCCAATCGTAGAAAGTATCGTAGAGTACTAAGATCCTTAGTCACAAACTAATGACCTAAAAATTCTTTTGTAAGCTGACTAATGGAAAGTAAGTTCATTGAGAAATCTGGAGCATGCAAAACATTCAGTGGTCGTATGGAGGGTGTCAAACTGATCTCCCCCTGTTTGATGATGGGGGAATGGGTCCCATCTGCTATTACTACCGATCTCCCTGGTGGAACCGCCCTGTAGGATGTAAACTTATCTCTGTCTCAACAGAGATGATGTGTCGCACCCGAGTCCATGATCCAATCCGAAACATCAGAACTGTGACAAGACGTAAAGGCATAAACGCTACATGTGGCTGACGTGCTGGCAGAGGCTGAAGCTGCTATGTTTGAGTGATCTCCTAGCGAGTCAGTAGTGGCAGGAGGCATGCTATCTCGTAGCCTGGCGACAAGATCCTCAAACTGCTGATTTGAAGTGGATGCCGGTGTAGGCACATCGTGCTCGGCTACACGGGCAGATGCTGGAAAACCATGCTTAGAATAGCATGTATCCTCTGCATGACTCGGGCGATGACAGAAGGTACATGGCTGATGGAATCGGCCACCTCGACCACGAGGTCCACGGCCACGAAAAGAGGAAGATGCACCTCTGCCTCTGGAAACTGTCATCGCTGAAGGAGGTTGCGTGGTGGATGTAGAAGGAATCGTGATTCTGCTGAGCCGTCGGTACACTTCCTCCACTGGAGGAATAGTAACATCCGCCAGTATCTGCGAGCGAGCCGCATCATACTCCGGGTCTAGTGCTGCTAGTAAGACCCCCACCATTGTAGCATTCCGGAATGTCTTCTGTTGCTCATGGGTCGCCGTCAGGGGAATGATACTGTAAAGCTTCTCTAACATCCCTCGTAGGGATGTATACAATGAATGCAACGACCGTCCATTCTGCTTGACCGTAAATATGTCATGCTGAAGTTGGAGGATCTTGGTCTCGTTTCTCATCTGCGAGTACGTCGCGACAAGAATATCCCACATGGCCTTAGTCGTGGGCTGATGGAGGACATCATTGACAATCTCCATCGTCAGAGTGTCAGAAAGCCAGACCTTGGCATACGAATCATCAGCCTCCCATGAGGCGTAAATCCCCGTCTTCGCTGCCGGCTCATCTTCGGTAAGGATGTGCTTCTTACCGTTGGACTTCATGAGACTCATGAACTGCATCACTCAGAGCTTGTAATTTGTTCCATCCATCTTTGCTATTGGCGCTGGACCTTTGAAGGTGCCAATGGAGGGCATATCGATTTTGTTTTCTGACATTGTTGCCGGAGACGAAGAACTAGGATTTGTAGACCAATGAAGAACTGTCTACATAAACATGAGGGAGTTGAGTGCATATGTAGACTTATGCACTCAAACCCATGAAGAGAAGGAGACGGGGTCGGCACCGAGTTGGAGGTGGGGGGGGGGGGTTATATGATGTCGGCACCGAGAGGGGTGGGGTTTGGCGGGATGAGGGGTGGCGGAGAGGAGGTAGCGGCAGGATGAGGTGCCACATACGGAGGTGGGGGGTGAGAGGGGCGGCGGTGGTGAGAGGAGGGGAGGCGACGAGGAGAGGAGGGGTGGCGCCGAAGGAGAGGGGCGGATATGGTTTAGGAGGCTATGATACCATGTTGGTGGAAATGAAGATTAGAACTTGTTTATTACAGGGAACCCTAGGCTCTCTTATATAGACGAAGCCTGTGGGTAAATTACATAAGGTGGAATAGTAAAAATAAACATAACACACGAATACATAAATACTAGAAATTTCTCTACACCTTTGGTATGTGGAAAGCTGCGAAAGGCGGATCATCTCTTATTAGTGAAGAAGATTGAGAGGAGACTGGTTGGGTGGAAGTCTGCATGTTTATCTAGAGACTGTTGATGCTTATGTCAGTCCTTATTGCTATCCTTGTGTTCTTCCTTTTTCCAGGCTTCCTCTGATTGGTATTAGAAGAAGGCTAGAGTGCTTGATGCAGAGATTTTCTTACTCATCCTCGAGCAGTTCCTCACGCATTCCATTTAGTTGAGTGGAAGACAGTTACCATGCGGAAGTAAGATGGCGAACTTCGTGTTCTTAATTTTGGGTTTCATGAGATCGATTAATTGCCATCGACATTTTAGAGGGCTATTTCCTCAGTGCTTCATGATGTCTTAACATCACCCTAACTGGTTTTGGGGGCGGATATGGCTCTAGCTTCTAGAGCGATGGATGGATAAAGGATGGGCCCATATATATGATGTTCCCATGGCTGTTTACTCTAGCCTCAAATCAAGAGGTGCGAGTTGCAGACTCTAGGTATGATATGACCTACATCCCAATTTTTAGTTAGATCTCTCAGACCAAAGGCTAGAGGAATTGGTGTCTTTATTGAATTCTCTAGCAGATTATGAATTGCCTTCTTATAGGAGAGATCATTGAACATGGACTGACGAGATATTTTTTGTTAATAAATATAAGATCCTTTGTGGTTCTGGGTGTTTGTTAAGAAATATAACATCCTTGTGTATGTCAAGCCAGGCTCTTCCAAGGCACTGGTATTTTGTGTGCGCGTTGTTCGACTGATGTAGAATATGTAGACTACCTTTTATTTAGGTGTGTGAAGTCAAAAGGGTTTGGGACATGACTACCTTTACCGGTATTGATGGTGGCAAAGCTTTCAACTTTTGGGCATCCGTTGGCTTGGAGTGAAGCGACTTAGAGAAGGGTAAAATGATAGCTCTTGCTTTAATGTGGATCCTATGGCTGTCAAGGAACATGGTTATTTTCGGCCTTGAGAGCTTCTAGCAGATAACGTCGTTTAGCATGCTAAGATCCTAATGGGGTCATGGATTATGTAATATTAATTAGATACGCCATAATGTAGCTTTTTACTTTTAATCTTGTGAATAAAAATGAAGATTTTGGGCATTTGCCTTACCAGAACGCCTTTTTTTGAGAGGGAAACACCTTTTTTTGTCATAAAAATCTACTCATAAAATTCCCGAAACCTTCATCGAAGTGAGGAGAGTGCGAGCAACATTAAATAGATGTCTAATCTTCTAGTCCATAACCCTATTGTGCTAAGAGGTATACAAGCATGGAGTTTGATATAAAGTTCCTCGAGTATCAAAGAAGCAGACAAAGTTCATTATCATATGTGAATTTTTAGTACGAGTAGATAAAAAAGTCTCCATTCTAAGAAAGAAAGTTATAACAAATAATAAGATTGGTATCTCTTGTTCCGTTCTCAAACAAATCCAAGAAGTTTTACTAAAATCACCAATAAAGACGATAAAATATTAATGACTAACCATGATAGCATATGACAAGTATCTCGTACATCACAATAAACTAAACCAAATATAGAAGACTAGCGAGACATTGATTTACGAGAAAATGACGCCCTTTGATGTTTCCTAAAGTAACACATCTCATACTTGAAAGGTTTCGGGGAAGTCAATTCAAGGAAAATTTAAGAGAAAGGATTAGTAGACCGAAATGAAGATGCCAAAGGAATTGTTACCATAGATTGACATAATACTGTAAAAATAATCAGTAAGGATGCCAAGATAGTAGAGAACACCCGTATGCTTCCACCAAAATTTTGCTTCCTTTGAAAACAATAGAAGTGTCGATGAAAAGTCATTCTAAAACTTAGGTCAATGCATAATCTAAAATTGATTTGAAAGAAAAAGCAAGCTGTGCTGTAAACTCTAGAAAGTGAGTTTGGAGGAGAAGTCCATACTGCTAATCGAATTAACAAGCGAAACATAACCATTGGTAAGTGCGACTGATTTTACAATGGATGGATATGAAAAGGAGATGGGATTACTTTCACCAGTTGGGTAACTGCATGAGTCAATAATCCATAACAATGACAAAACAAGCAGAAGCCATATAAGCATGAGTATTAGAATGGAGTCTGCTCCTAAGAAGTTGCATCAGGAGCACTGGGTTGGGGAGGGGTGGGTGGTTAACCGAATAGAGTATTACTATTCAGTCAATATTCAGTCCAACCTGAATATTCCTTAATATTCGGCTTGAATATTCGAGTATTTGATCGAATATTCAGTCGACTATTGCAATTGATTGTTAATTTTATTTATTTATTATTTTTAAAGGTTTCCGTTTATCCTGTTCTCACCATAAATGTTAAAGCTCCATTTAAGTAACTTGTTACTTAGTACTTTTTTCTTAGACTCTTATTGATTGATGATCAAATACGTATAGATATATAAGAATATATACACACACACACATATATATATTAGACATAATTTTTATATTTAAAATAGTTAAAAAATATAACTGAATAGTTTTGAGTATTCTCCCAGATACTGAATATTTTTATTCAGTGATCCCTTCGACTGAATACCGAATACATAATTTGGCAACACTGATTAGGAGAGAGTATCCTTCCTACAAAGGATTAGCTAACAAAAATGTCATGGATCATGAGAAACCTCAACTACCTGCTCTGTGGCTATATGTCCATTTGATCTGATAAGCTTGGTTATCCTTTAGTGGTCTACTGAAAATAGCTCACTAATATCATAACCTCGACCTAAAAAGTTGGAGTGTTTACCATATCCTATGGTGCTAAGAACAACACAGGAGGGAAGGAATCATGTCCGAAGGGAGACCATGGTTCTTAGCCATATGGTATGGAGGACCAAGCCCAAACAAGAATTCCTAGGTTTGCTACTTATCATGCTCTTGAACCTGCTTTGGATAACAAACATGTTGAAAAACAACAAGCTCCTCATATACCACTGTAATTTGAGTATACTCAGTAACTATCGACTTTCCTAAGAAATTGACCAAATCCGCACATAAGCATCAACAAGATGGGGGTTTGGTCATCTGCTGGGAATAAGATGGAGCAGGCTCCTCCAGTTTCTGTTTGGTTATGTCCTTGAAAAGCATATTAGCTGCAACACGGTGTTGTTGAGCCAACTCATTACCTGAAAAAATGTCTTGAAGCTATGAGTCATAGCCCTTCTTAGTTTCGTGTGGATCCTTAATGAGAATATAAAGTTTCTTCCAGTTGTTGGTAATCACCTTAAAAGTCATAAATTAAAGAAATAATGTTCAACACCTTTAAGTTTGATAAAGGTGTCTTGCATAACAATATAAGAGGAGGAGACGAGAGGCCTTGCCTCCTGAGAAGTGGGCACAGTTATGACCACTGTGATCAATTAAGAAGAATAATTTACATGATAATCAATATATGTCCCCAAACTATCTAACCTCAATGATGATAGTGGTGAGGAAGCATTGCTGGAAGTGACGTTGGTGGAGGAGATGCATTGCCAACAAGTAGCGCATGTGGTGTAGGGCGATACGTGGCGGCTAGAACTGACAATGCAGGTGGCACACGGGCGATGTTGGCAGTGCAAGTGAATGGGCAACACTGCACACAAGGGCGTCATTGAAGTCACGCTCATTGCGGGTAAGGGAGGAGTTGCCGATGGCCTTGCCTTTAAACTTGGAGATTAGCGCCACGACAAGGATTGTTGATGCGATTTAGAGATTTGGGATGAATTGTTGAGGGGTTATAATAGGAGAAAGGGTAAGGGGATAGGAAGGAGCATGCCAAGCTGCGTGGGAGAGGAGAAGAAGAAGAGAGGATAACTGGATTGGAGGATTTGAGAGGAGAAAGAAATTCAAAGGAGAAAGGAGGATAAAACCAATAGCTAATCAACTTTTACTTCATTTCATGTTCCTATTACAAATGAGTATGTTGCTTTATATAGGGATCTAACCCATTAAAAAATGCAACGTTTCATATAAAAGACACATTCAAATACAAAAAAAGTACATCGAAAGGTTGTGACCCTTAATTTTTTATTAAATTTTAAAAAATAAATAAAATAACATAGAAAATAAATACTTGAATTGCATCAATTCTCCTCTACTTTGAAAAACTCATCTTCTGATAAGTTGCTTGATTACTGGGTTCGACAAAGAAGAAGAAATCCATCTGAATTTGTCGGATTGATGTACCCAATTTAAGCCACTTTCCCTTCCATTCATCATTACGTTTGTAATTCTTTCTCATTGGGTGGTGTCTCTGCAGTTTCCCACTGCACCATTGGGTGCTGCTCAATTGACTGTGGTAACGACATCGGGTTGGTTGGTTGTAGTTATATAGGCGTTGGGGAGTGTTATGTTGGTGATAGCACCCTCGTTGGAGGGTCGAACGAGGCTTGAGTCTCTTGACATCGCCCTTTGCAGGGCCACACATGTGGGAGTTGTAGGTAGATCGATCGAGTGCTGGTGGCATCGCCAACGAAGGTCGCGAAGCAACCAGCACTGACGGGGATGGTGGTGGCGAGTTTGGTGTCACGACGGGAGCAGGCGTTACCTGGCTGGGTTTCTGCGAGGAAGAAAGTGCCAACAAAGCAATGGTCGTTTGGACAACATCTTCGTATGCAAACAAGTCGAGAACTTTAAACTCTTCATCAACTAGACTTTCGTCGAAGATGGGTTCAATATCTTCATTGCTTTCTTAAATGACACATCCAAATCCAAAAGGCACCTTCAAAGGTTGTGACCTTGGTTTTTTTCTAAATTTAAAATAAAAATAAAATAACAGAGAAAAATAATACTTGAATTCCATCAATTTGTTGTTGGTGCTGTCCCGAGATGGGAGGGAGATTATTGGTGGGGATTTGGCTAAAAAGAGTACATTGAAAGACTAATCCCATGTTAAAAGAAGAAAAATGACATTTTTATTATACAACCCTAGGCATCTTTTATATATAAGAGAAAGAGCCTATGGTTTAGCGGACATACTTAAGATTACATGAATACCCAGGAAAAGCGAACATAACACTAAAATAAAGGGCTATAATACTAACAATACACAAGTTTCCAGACATGAAAATTCACGAAACATGAAGAGAGCTTCAATGCAAAGGGAATGGCTTAAGTGACTGTGCTCAAGTAGTGGATCAATCGAGATTGAAGCAGCGTTGTAAATATCTTTTGAGTACTGTAAGTTATATATTAGACATATTTTCGAAAGCCACATGGACGTCCTTTGTGCTAAATTTAAATCTTGTATGCAATATAAATCTCAGACTCATCAATAATATTATACTATTGCTTTGGATCTGGCTGCTTAGGGTACCCAATAAGGGTGTCAATCTAGTTGAATGAGTGAACTTGACCCCGGCATGAACTTAAACTCGATAATAAAATGGCTCTCAAGCTCAGACTCGATAATCTTTATGCCCAGGAATGGCTTGTTGAGTTTGAGTTGATTCACGAGCCTCTTTTGTAGTAGGTTGATTTTTTATTCCTTCTGTGTGAACTTTCTTTGAAGAGGCAATTGAACTCATTAGTAATCTCATTAATAAAAATAATGTTTGAGTTTTTTGATAGTATATATTAGGGAGTTTTACCCGGCAGACTCTATAATCTTTTCAAATTATCTCATGACCTTTGAAACAACCTAATTCCTCCACCGACCCTGTAAACTTGCTCCGTCTTACTCCACATACCCTGTCATCATATTTAACTTTATTGGAGTCAATTACTTGAGTTAAACCTGAGTTAATCAAACCAAAGAAATTCAATGGTGGATCTTCAATCTCCCTCTCTCCTTCCTTCTCCTCCTCCTCCTCCTCCTCCTCCATCCTCTTCTACCCAATCAAATGGTGGCTTCAATCTCTAGCGACGGTGGGTCACAGGGAGGTCCAGGCGAGGTTGGAGGCTTCGACGAAGCAGGAGGCGGTGGCACGGGGGGGGGGGGGGTGTTCCAGGCGAGGTTGGAGGCTTCGACGAAGGCGCCAGCGCAGGGGGAGGAGGAGCTTTCAAGAAGGAGGCGGTGGGTCGCTGGAGGGATGGGGCTTGCATGCATCCACAACTTGGAGGCTTCGAAGACGGTGCCGACACGAGGAGAGGGGGCGGGGTTGCAGGTGGCTTCGATGATGGTGCCAGTGGGGGTAGGAAAAGGTGAGGGACTTCCAGGAGGAAGGGGAGGAGGAGGTGTCGATGAGGGGAGGAGGAGGTGTCGGTGAGGGGAGGAAGAGATGAGGAGGTGGTCGGGAGGAAGGGGAGGTTGGTGGAGGACGTCGCCGGGGGGTCGGGGGATTGTGGAGGCGCTGGAAGGGGAAGGGGCGGGGGTCCCTGCGGGCGAAGGTTCGGGAGGAGGGGAGCGGGGCTGTGGGCGGGGGAGGAGGGGAGCGAGGTGGAGGCAATGGAAGGGGATGAGGCGGGGGCGACATACCTGGAGGAGGCGGTGGAGGTCGGAGAGGAGGAGGGCGAGGGCGACAAATGTCGAGGAGGTAGGTGGTTGCTGGGTGGGGAAAGGGAGATGGGGATTAGGGTGAGGGGGAGTGCCATTCAATGTAAATTTAATAAATAAAATGGATACAATGTAAAGGCACATAACGAAATCTGATTAGTTTTAACGAGTAAATGGATGGGGGTTAACCACGTGGTCTGTAAGGTAAGGGTTAGCAAGTTTATGGGGTCGAGGGGGGGATTAGGTTGTTTCAAAGGTCGTAGAGGTAATTTGAAAAGATTATAGGGTCTGTCGGGTAAAAATCCCTATATATTAATGTATTTTTACATGTAGAGAGAGAGAGAGAAGACATTGGGTTTTCTTACCCACCTTTTAATCATATTTGTACATATGGAATTGGAAACGGGAGAGAAGTTATGAACAAAGAGAGAATGCGTTAACATCACACAACTCCTAATAATTTGTTGGCAACACACGTGACCCCCTAGGTACCCAAAAGAGTAACATGCAGGACGACACTCATGCGTGAAGATGAAGTGGGCCACGCGGCAGCGACGAAGAGGCAGCCGCTGGGCTAAGCGGCTACGGCGACACCCGCAGGAGGGGAGCTAGGCGGCGGCCGCAGGAGAAGACTGGACAGCGGTGGCGGCGGTGCCCGCAGGAGGGGGGGGGGCGGTGCTGGGCGGCGACAGTGAGCCCGAAGGAGGGGCTGGGCAGCGGCGGCGATATTAGGTTTTTGGTGGGGACAGGGTTCTAGGGCACAGGTTCCGGTCTAGGACCGTCGCTCTGATACCGTGTTGAGAGGGAAAAAGAAAAGATAGCATTCATCTAACCCTAGAGCTCTCTTATATATGAGAAAAGCTCTATGGGTAAATTACATAAACCGGACAATAAAAATAAACAATATAAGAAGGAACGACAAGATAACACGAGTATTGTAACAAATGTATGCCACATGGAGTGGAAAATGTATATATAACTAATAAAAATCAAGTTGAGTTAATAGAGTCGAATTAGCGAGTTGAGCATGCCTCAAGTCGAAATCTACTCTATAGCCCTAAAGAGTCATTTATCCGACTCGGACTGAATAGCTTTTCGAGCTTGGCTCACGAGCTCTTTTCGAATTGAGTTTGAGTCGAGCTCATCGAATCCAATCTTTCCTGACACCTCTAATACCCGATTTCTGATGCTGTGTTTAATGAGATTGCTGGACAACATAATTTGTAATAAATTTAAAATCAGCATATACTTGAAACAACCTGATTTTACCAGGTCAGTTTACCTGATATTGGAGAATCAACGGCCTTATCAATGCGTATGATGTTCACAGCTATGGAGCCAAGTCTTCGGTGCTTCAATTTGTGGCAGGTGCATTTCTCGTTCTGTATTGGCAAAGCCATGCTATCATGATGCATTATTTGTTGATGATATTATTCACTTGTACTTGGAACTTTTAACTTGCTCATCCAATTCTTAGTGTATAATATGTTTGCAGATAGAATTTCACAATTAAATTGCCAAAACCAAACCATAACCATCCTTTTTCCATATGAGGATTCACGTGTATGAATTCATTGCCTCGGAAACTATCTACCTTGGGTTATATCTAGTCTTGGATCTGAGCCATATATCTGGCATCCCCAAATACTGTCCTACAAGATGTGGTTTTTTTTATGGTCTTGCTGTGGTAAAGTGAAAATAAGTTATGATAGAACTGTGTGCTATTTTTGCGTTAATGCTGCATTTCAAATATGTTTTGCAGTTTTCTGTGTGCCCCGGCACCCATATCACCCACTCGGTGTGTACTTATAGCTGTTTATATATGGTTCCCCTTGGAGCTTTGCCAAATTTCAGGGGATTTGTGTGATTTCATATGGGGTTAATCCTTTAGATTTCTCAATTTATTTAGGGAGGCTTATTGCTCCGTTCTCTTAATTTGGGTTTTGGATGCTGCAATGAAAAATCTTCTAGACTTCTTAACATCCAATAATAAGGTAAAAGGTTTATGTAATTAAATTGTATGATGTTATTTTGGTAAAGTAAGACGAGATAGAAATGTCTGCAATAATTTTCTCTCATGGAGAAGCTAACATTGTAATATTCTTTTCTTTTACCAAATTAGTTAGAAAAGATATATTGCACCATGCGCCCTCTTAATCATTCCCTGGCACTCTCCTGATTAGGTTTACTTAATTTATCAAATACAACTATGTTCCGGATTTAACTTTCATTGCAACTGAAGATGAAAGCACCGTGCTTCTCTCCTATGGCCATCTGAGCTACAAATTTTTTGGAATATAGAATCCTTCTTCCTGCTAATTAGTATTGTGAAATACTCCTAGTAGTTATGCCTAGTTTCTTGTCATATTTTATTATTTTCGTAGGCAATACTCGAAATAGTGTTGTGGGTGATACTCCTCCATGTGTCTTGTTAATATATATGAAGATTAAGTTAGGTTATACCTTTTAGATCGACTTCCTTTGAAAGAAGAACTTGACCATAGATCATATAAGGGCTTAATCTTTCATAATAGAAATTCAATCAATTAAAACGTTATATATATAAAATTTTCATAAAATACACAAAAGATAAATATATCATAAAATGAAGTGACATATTCACTTGTTAGTGACTTTTTTTATGCAACATATATTACCTACCTGTAGTTGGATGGTCGGCCTATGAGTGGAGACATTGGAAGAGGTTCGACAAAAGATGTGATTTCCTTTGCAGTTCGCTTGGCATCTAGTGGGAATCTGCCTCAAGGTCTGTCCATTCTATTCTTTCCTGTAGAAGTTTTGGGACTCCTGAAATTTATTGTTTCTTTTCAAACCATTGTTCGTTATTGAAGGTTTCCTTCAGTTAGCGGGGGGCACTAACGTGCATACTGTTGAATATTTGAAGAAAGAGGGGCTTTTTTGTGCCTCAATTCATCCTGGTATTTGTTAAGTTTTTTTTAAAGATTTGAGAAAGTTCGTATCTTTTTATCTCGTATGGTATGCCCTTTGGTACACACCAAAGCTACTTAGAATTTGTCTCTTACTTTTTGTAGGAAATGACACTGCACTGGACTATGGTTTTCAGTTGCAAATTTTTGTGCATTGTCTGTATTTTAATTGTATATATCATGCATATTGCTTCTTAGGGCCTGGATCTGTGGAAGGAATACCCCTCTCCCCTTTGGCTGGTACTTCACAAGCTTTTATTGGCGGTATAGCATATGGAGGATATGCTAGGAAGGTTTGTTTCTTTTGGCATTTTGAATTACTATTTGTTTCATTTTTGTCTCCTACCGAGGCATCTAGCTTACTATTCTAAGTGATTTTGTTCATCCAACATGTACAAATCAAGCAAATACACAAGCAATGCGTGAAACAAGGACTTACATGGAAATCTTTCTTAAAGGAGGGGGAAATCACAAGAAGGGATATTCCAGCCCTCACAAAATATTATAGTTGTAGCTATTTTAATATGTCTCTTAATATGCGATTTCCTTTAATAGCATAAAGGCGGGTTTACAACCTAACAATCTAGTTTCCTTCGACACATCCATGGTGTATTTTCCTCTGAGAAAGGTAAGGTCTTTGTTCGACCTTGGCATCTCAATGTCCACAAAATATTTCTAATAGGTTTGATCCCTCATGTCAAAATCTGCAACAAGTTTTCCTTTAATTAACACAATTTCCTTTTTTGAGGAAAAAAGGGTAATGACATTGAGAAAATGCCTATTCCGTAACTTCTATATATTTATAGTAAAAAAACATTTACGAGGACCAAAAGATCCTTAATCTCTTAGCATGCTCAATCATATTTTCCACTAACATTCGTTCTTCTCGGAACACAAAACCATTCTGAGCAAGCCACACATACCATAAAATAGCAGCCACCCATACTTTGGTTGGACCATTCCCACATCCAAGAGCGTCTATAGAATCCCAAAATTCATTCTAGTCCATTATCGTAACCCTCTCCGCATGCGTCACATCCCACATCTCACTAGTAACATGGCACACAAGGAAGAAATGCTAAACACTTTCCTTTATCACCACACAACGGTCACATGTCCTGTCCCACCTAGGGAAGAACGACACTCTTCTACCTCCCATCATAAGATGATTCCTTCACAACGACCAAATGAAAATTCAGATGCGTAACAATACCATCAAGTCAGTAGAATCCGATATTAGCAATTATCTCGAACCTCTGGAAAATTTAAAGCCTTATAGACCTTCTGTAGAGTGAAACATCCATCAGTCATAACCAACGATCAACGGAGCCATCCATCCCCCACCAGTTGGCAGTATCTCCAGCAATAACAAGAAATCCACGAACTGTTGATCTAACAACTCAGTAGGAAAGGGAGGTATCCAACTACCTCTCTCCCAACAATTTGTGAAAGAAATCTCAATGTCTGCTGTGAATGCATAAAGACGTGGAAAACGATCCCGCAAAGGTCCCTGCATAGTCCAGTCATCTATTTAAAATTTGAAGCCATAGTCATCACCTAAAAAATGCTTCATGAGCAGCATCATACTTAGAAGCACAATGAAAATCCCCTTTCAGAAATTGGAGGGCATCATATGCTAGAATTAGGCAGAGTCCGGGATGCCAGCTATTCCGTTTCTGGCGTGATGACTGGATGGGGGAGAGAGCTCTTGGTGCTAGATTTTCGAGACTTTTTGCTTTGGCAACGTCGAAGGAAGCCCTTCTTTGTCAAGTGGCAGAGTCGGATGTGTGGTTACCGTCATTCGTGTCAGATCTCTCGGAGCAAAGCTTGGAGGAATATGTTAGGCTGCAGGTGGAGATCCCTCCACTGGGGGCCTTCATGCAGGCCGCTGATCATTTTGAATGGGAGGGTGCAAGATTTTCAGTCAAGAAAGTTGCGATGAGGACATTGGCAGAGGTGCAAGATGTGGAACTGTGCCAGGACACGAAGGTGGTTTGGGCAACCAAAATTTCATGCAGAGTTAAGATTTTCCTGTGGTGTCTGAGAAGACGCCGCCTATGCGATAAAGCGAGAAGGGGGAGGTTGTTTGGCCTGGCAGACACTCGGTGCGACTGGTAGGTTGAGGACACGGATCACCTATTCTTCGAGTGCTCGGCATTGATGCATGTTTGGAGGGAGGTTGGGATCCCATTGGTGGAGGCCAACAGGTCGGAGGAGTTCTGGAGATCGATTCACACAATGGGCATAGGCTCAACGGATGATTGTTCCAAGCCGTTTGCCGTCCTTTGGGCCATATGATTAGGATGAAATGCTCTGATCTTTAACAACCAGAGGTTCTACTCGGAGAATGTCGTGTCTCATTGTAATGCGCTTTCTAATTTTTGGGCTTCAAGGTAATGTACTCTAATCTTTTTATAATGAAATGGTTGACGCGATGACTCTCATCTTGGGAGGTCACCCTCTTTTAAATCAAAAAAATATACTAGAATTAGGCACCGAGGAATCAAGAGAAATCTCGTAAATAGAGTGCAAAGTCCTACATAGCAAGTCCTCACCTCGTCCCCAAATTCGGGTCACCTACTTCACCAATAGTGCATGATTCATTGCCTCCAAACTGCAGATGCCCAGTCCACCATCCTCCTTTGTCAACTTCGCAATTTTCTAACTAACCAAAGGCACCTCTATAATTCTCCAGACGAAGCCTAGAAAAACCGTTTCATAATCGCCTCTAGCCTCCCTTTCACCTCAGCGGGCAAGAGACACGAAGAAAGGAAAAACACCATGATAACCGAGATGATCGCCTTCAACACCACAAGGTGAACACCTCTTGATAGACACGCAACACATTGTCTCGCCAATTTCTTCTCCAACTTCTCAATAACATACTGTCACTCGGATTACTATAATGTACTGCTTACCAATGACAAACCAAAATGCGTGATAGGGAGAGCCCCTCGCTGCATTTGCAAGGCATTGGCATTCTTACAACATACCACCTCCTCCTCATCCATCCTAAAAGGTACAAAAGAGGGCCTATCATAATTAATCTTTGTTGAGATATTTGTATCTCTCACTACTTTTATATTTCATGTTTCTTTTGTCTAATTTATGTCATTTTCCTCATAGAGCTTTTCTTCTATATAAGAGAGCTCTATGGCTATGGTGAATAAACAATTCTATTCCACACGTTTCCACATGATATCAGAGCGACGGTCTTAGGCCGGAGCCTGTGCCCTAGCTATCCCACCCCACTAAAAACCCTAATGCGGCCGCACCCCGCCACCGCGGAGTAGCAATAGCCCGTCGCCGAAGCAGCCGCAGCGACCCGAAGGTGTACCAACAACAACATCATCAACCTCATTGCTGATGCCGCAGCCGACAGTCTAGGGTTGCGCTGCCTCTGTCGCTGGCAGCCTTAGCCGATTGCCTAGTGTTGTTCCTCGTTTGATGTTTTCTGATAGCTTCCCAATGGCAGTGGCCATGTGACTCACAAGAGACGATCGCTCACTATTCTTCGTATCATCGTTAGTATTTCCCATCACAATCCTCTGTTGCTCTTTATATTCAATCTGGTAGTATACTTCAGAAATGTTTGGGATAACCCACGAGGACCTGACTCCGAACTTTCTCAAATTCAAGATTAAGACCATCGAGAAATATGAAGTGCTTATCCTCCCATTCTTTATTCTAGTGAAACTTTTGATCATCATTAAACTTTTGGGACTCCTCTCGATGATAGTTCAGATCTTCCCATGTAGACATCAAAGAGCTCCCTTTGGCAAAGATCATAGATCTTCTAGGTAAACTGATACATCCACACATCCTTATGGCATACATGTTCCTTAGAATCAAACACATGTCCCTAACATTTTTTTCGAAGAATGAGCAATTGAATATCACTTAGGATGGCATTTATTATCCAAGTCTTCACTTGATTGTCTTCAATATACTACTACTTTTACGCAAGGTTTGAAAAAAAATGAAAAGTGGAACAAGGTCTTTTCCCTGGAAGCGAGGTGAGGCGTAGCCTCGAGGTGGTCGAGTGTAAGCCTCGGTATATAAAGGAAAGACCCATAAAGGCACCATAATATACACTAGTGAAATTACATACTATCTGACTAACATATAATACATAGCACTATAATATACGATGAAATTATAGAGATAAGAACACCTAAAGAAAAGATATACAGCTTTATATATTTTTTAAATAAATTTCCATCCAATAAAAAAGGAAGTCAGTGGTTATAATTGTCATTAGAGTATTAGAGATGACGTAGTTATCATTAAAAATTTTATAGTACATAAAAGTTACTATAAAATATACTTCGATGAAATTTATATGTAATGCAACTAATATATAGTATATGATAACACTGGCATACCCGGACTCATGACATTACATAGATCATTATGTGACATCTTAAAAATTAAGTATGAGATTTGTGGATTCATATGTTTAAGGGTGTAATATTAAGTGTTTACTGGAATAATTGGTCATGTTTAATGGTAAATTTGAATATGAAAGAGGTCAAATTTAAGCATTTATCTTGTATTAATATATCCTAGATAACTAGACCTTCATAAGCATCTGAAACTACCACTAAGACAAATGATTTTCTGAAGAAAATGTTTCGAAATCCTTAAAGCCTCTCATGCCTCGGACAGTCTCGACTGGGTGAGGTGTACTCCTTGCCAAAGGAGCCGGAGGCATGCTCCATGAGATTAAAATGGGCTGCCTCTCCTCGCCTCACGGCCTTTTGCATCTCAAGGAACGCTTTTTTAAACAATGCTTCTATGAGGCATCCTTTGGTTCCAACATTGTCTTGCTCCCTTCAGTGAAGACAATACTTCCTGAACAATCACCTTACTCCTAAAATGAGGATGATTCCTCATCCTCATTTTTCCTCTGATGTCGGGCTTTTCAACTTACTCCTTAGATGACATCACAAATACGAGAAGAACACTAGTGATCGATCAAGAGAAGGGAAATATAATAAAACTCCAGAGATGGCAGAAAGTTGTCTGATTAGTTAAAAAAGATGACCAATCACCTTGAAAGACCGATTAAAACTTGGAGATTGGTCGATCACAACTCTCGTGTGTTGACATATCCTGTGAGTGATCAAATTACAAATCCCGAGTGGAAAAAAGCCTTGAAGATCACCGTGAGCAATCGCCTTGGTGAGTAATTGGTCATGAAGTAACACATGCAACCCACATTACAAGAAAAAGCACTAGAGATTAGAAAATGCAATCCAAAACCTTTAGATCGAAATCCCTACTTTTCTCAAAGGGGAAAACAATTCCTTTCGGGGGAACTGTAGAAGTCTTGAACTACATAGAACCAAATATGTGGGTGCCCTCAACTTGTATCAATTATGCGGAAAACCTCGCAAGAATACCTAGTCCCGCGTTCAGATAGGCTCAATCTATGAACATGAGGTTTTACATGGTAACCCTTTTCAGCTGAAGGGAAAACCATGGGAGAGGAGACCCTTGCACCCAGAAATGGCTAGGGTTCTATTTACTTAACCTGTAAGGAGGGGGGGGGGGGGATGAGTTACAAACCCACAGAATTAATGGATCCTCATCGACAATCTGTTAATCCATATAATAAAACAACTTAATGGAGTTGTGGCTAGCTTTGCTGTCGAAGCGGGCGTTGAGTATCTGGGGTGACATGACAGATCTGCCTTCGCGTTTGTTGAAATCCATTTACTCTGTTTCCTTTAGTTTGTACGCTAAGTTGGAGTTGTGGCCGCGTTGAGTACTTTGTGGAGGGGTATTTACGCTTTATTGTCGGATATAGCAGCCTCGATGCGGCCTTTGTTAGGAACCGGGAGGGGTTTCATATTTTGGCGGGATGAATGGACGGAGGAAGGAGTATTCTGTGATTTACATCCTTGGCTTTTCGCTTTGACTACGAGGAGGGAGGCAAGTGTGGCAGATATGTTGTCAGAGGGTGCTTGGTTGCATGTGTTCGTGGCAGAATTATCAGGTCAAAGGGTTGAAAAGCTCATCTCTCTTTCGGGTAGATTAGCAAGAGTGGAGGAGCCGTAAGAAGGCAGAGATGCTTGGTACTGGAGCGATGGGGTTTTTTCTTGGTGAAAAGATGTACAAGGTTATTACTGGTCTGTCTACTCGGATGCAAGAGGATACTGCTCGAGATTGTGCTAGAATTTGGGGGTGGAGATTATCTGAGGATAAATATATTTTTGAGGCTGATGAGGAGAGGCCGGCTTATGACGAGTGCTAGAAGAGCCAGGATCTTCACTGGATGTGAGGAAACATGCACAAGATGTGGCGAGACAACGGAAGATATTGAGCATATTTTTTTCAAGTGTCCTAGGTCTAGGGAGACGTGGGAGAGAGCCGAGCTACCGGGGCTGAGTTGGGACTATTTTGAGTCCTAGGATTCCATTTGTTTAAATTGGACATACTTAGTTGAAGGGAGATCCAGAGGTTGCGCGATTGTATGGGCCATCTGGCTGAGAAGGGATGTTGTCATTTTCAAGGAGAGGTTTTACGCGGAGAATGTACTGAGCATGCTAGAGCTCTTTGTGAGAGTTGGCATTTGTAAATATGCATATAATTTTTATAAATATATTCTTTGGATGGATCTCTAGAGGAGGTCCATCCCATTTCTTTCAAAAAAATAATAAAACAACTTAACACAACAAAAGCCACAACTATTGCATCTTTACAGCAAAACTCGTGAGGTTATGTACATCAAATGAAAATCTAAATATCTCCTAACCTAGAGTTGTCAACCTTTGTTATGTCAGGTTGTTCTCATCTAATAATCAGTCTCTTTTCT
Organism: Ottelia alismoides; assembly: GCA_037367405.1. Classification (NCBI taxonomy): domain Eukaryota; kingdom Viridiplantae; phylum Streptophyta; class Magnoliopsida; order Alismatales; family Hydrocharitaceae; genus Ottelia; species Ottelia alismoides. Next base: position 255,972 of record JAZKJV010001448.1, on the reverse strand, counting down.
TTTCACAGATTGTTGGAAGAGTTTTGCGGCAGTTGCCAGCTGAGCATGGCAACTCTCATATCGAAGACTACCCCAATTTTCTCTTGCTCGCACTTCAAGAAGCCCTTAATCTTGTGGGCCCTGTCAAGTCTTATGAACTCCCATTTGGGTGATGTTTTATCAGATGCAATTAGAAGCTCAAGTCGTTGGTTTTTTTCCACTGTTGTGTGTATATTGTATCTAAATATGCTATGTGATGAATTATATCACCCTCTTGTATTTCTGATATCTTGAGAAAATTGGTAAGTTGCAGGTACCATTTTGCACTGTAAGTATTAGAAAGAATAGTCTGTAAAAACTAGTTTGCTGCCAATGCAAACGACCTTTTTCCCATGTACAATTGTAGGCGTCCGACTAGCAATGTTCTTTCCCTCCTATATTGGTGTAGGCGGCCCATGCTAAATGGATAAATTGCTTGACTGCTTCTATTACCTGCAAATGTGATGGTTCTTGCTTTAGTTTGTCTACTTTCTTGCAATTTTTTCATATTTAGTTTACCCTTTAAACAAAACCGTCAAATTATTAGATTCAAAGTTTCTTTTGTATCTGTTGTTATTTTTGTAGGTTGGACCCTGCCCATAAACCTGAGAAACTGGATTCTTTGGAAAGTTCTTTCTTGTGCATCTTCAGTTGGTTGGAGGACTGTGCATATTGGCCGTGCATCGTCCTAGTCGGTTGGCTAGCTTTGCGGTGATTTGTTTAGAACTAGAATCGAAGTGTTTTGACCTCGATTATGCTTGCTAAATTCTAAAGCACTTAGTATTGTCCTTCGATTACCAATTTTCTTATAAGAAGTTAGTGCCATCAATGTGAAGGGGAGCTTTGGTGCGATGTAAAAGATGTCATGGATTTGAGAATCAGCTTCACTTAAAAAGATTGCAGGTCTGCATACAATAAACCCAAAGTAGTCCGACCCCTCTCCGCATAGCACTGGTATAAGCACCAGGCAATATTTTTTTTACAGGTGAGTACCACATTTTCTTTCCTAACAGTCAGAATTATGTACTGTCTGAAAGAAATTTCAGCAATGAATACGACAATATGTTTCTCACAATTTCTTCAACTGGCCATGAAGCTTTCTCATAACACTTTTGTTAGAGTAATTATGTTATTTGGTCTTTTAATTGTCCTTTTTCTGTAATTTACCCGTAGAGCTTTTCTCCTATATAAGAGAGCTCTAGGGTTAGATGAATGATTACCTTGCTATTTCCCTTCAACATGGTATCAGAGCGACGGTCCTAGACCGGAGTTCTTGAACCCTAACCCATCCCACCCGCCGGCCTCTCTCTCTCCATTGGCGCCGCCTCACACGCCGCCGCACACGCGGCTGGGCTGCCGCTCCCGCTCACGCGCACCTGGGCTCTCTGATTGCGCGTCTCTCTGATCGCGTGAAGTCTCCTGGCGATTTGCCTTAATCGCCATCTCATGGTGATTTGCCCTAATCGCCATCGCAGGCCCAAATCGCCTGCGCGATCGTGCCAAATCGCCTGCCCAAATCGCAGGCCCTAATCGCCATCGCAGGCCCAAATCTCCTGGCGATTTGATCGCCATCGCAGGTCCAAATCGCCTGCGCCATCGAGGCAGATCTCTTTCCTGGCGCGAAGTCTGACGCAGATCGCCCTAATCGCCATAGAGGCGACGCAAAGCCACTAGGCTCCAGGCACGCAAGACGCATGTGCGTGTGCTTTCCTGTGCACATACGTCCTGTGCGCGCAAGTCCTATCGCACGCAAGTTCTGTCCAGCCGTGCCTGAAGCACGAGTTCTATAGCGCGGCCTCACAGATGCTGTAGATGGCCTTCCCGTTGTCGACTCCTGTGCACGCGAGTCATGTTCTGTGGTGTGCAGTCACGTGCACCATATGCCCGAGCCGTCCTTTGTGCGTGACTATGTTGAGTCTATGAACAAGTAAACACTGTCTTCAGATTGTGTAACCCCAGCTACAGGTTATTGTTGTCATCATGTCAGACAACAAGGTAGATTTTCCATCTCTGGGTGCATTCAAAGGTCCAGCACCCGTGGTGAAGATGGATGGTACGAATTACGAACTGTGGGCCATGCAGTTCATGAGTCTTATGCAGTGCAATGGCAAGAAGCATATCCTCACACAAGAGGAACCTGTTGACAAGACTGGGGTTAACGCCTCATGGGAGGCTGACGACGCCTATGCGCGTGTTTGGCTATCCGGTACTGTGTCCATGGAAATAGCCAACGACATTCTAAGTCAACCCACTGCGAAGGCGATGTGGGATATCCTTGCAGCCACATATTCTCCGGCAAAGAACGAGTCCAAGATCTTACAACTCCAGCATGACATCTTTACCTCGAAGCAGAACGGGCGTCCTCTTCATACCTTGTACACCTCTCTGAGGGGTATGTTTGAGAAGCTACACGGATACATTCCATTGACGGCTACACCGGAGCAGGCTCAAAGCATACAGGGACTCGGTGATGACTGGAGTGTTTTTAGCAGCCCTTGATCCGGAATATGATGCCGCCCGAGCACAGATTCTTACTGATGCCACCATACCACCTATGGAAGAGGCCTATCGCAGGTTGAGTAGACTCTCCATATCGCATGGTGGAGTTCCGCCACCTTCAGCCATGGCTTCTTCTCGCGGCAGAGGAGGCTACTCCCATTTCAGAGGTAGAGGTGGTCGTGGTCGAGGAGGAGGTAACAGACCTCCTAGACAGCCGTGCACCTACTGTCGCAGGACTGGACACACTGAGGAAACATGCTATTCTAAGCATGGGTTTCCTACTACTACGGCACGTGTGGCGGAGCAGGCTCAGCAGGAAGGGGGTCCTTCCCTAGTCGCGGATCAGAGGTTTGAGGAGTTAGTATCGAGACTCCGAGAGATCATCCCTAGCCATGGACCAGCTGGTACTTCAGGATCTTCATAGATGGCCGGCTCAGCATCAGCATCCTCTTCAGGTACAACGTATGCACTTACTAGTTGTTAAAGAACAGATCTATCAGAATGGATTATGGAATCAGGAGCATTTCACCATTTATGTGGTGACAAAAATCAATTGGATGAGTTTACTGCGGCTCAGACAGGACGCTCCGTGGTAATTGCTGACGGAACACACTCTCCCATTACTGGTCAGGGGGAGGTGCAATTGACCCCTGGGATACGACTTCAGAACGTTCTTTATGCTCCTAATTTTTCCATGAATCTACTATCCATTAGTCAGATCACCAAAGATTTACATTGTCGTGCCATATTTGACCCATCTGCTCTTGTGTTTCAGGACATACTAACGGGCAAAGTGATTGGAACTGGCTGTGAGCAAGGGGGTCTTTATAGACTGGTGCAATCTCCTTATGCTGGTGTCTCTTCTATGAAGGTTGGATCGGTGTCACCCTATACTTGGCATCTTCGATTTGGCCATCTCCCGTTGCAAAAGATGGTCCATCTTCTTCCGCAGATCTCTCCCAAGTCTAATTTTCAGTGTGAGGCATGCCAACTTGGCAAACATCACAGGTCGTCTTTTCCAAGTCGTATAGGTCCAAGTCGTCATGGTCTGTTTGAAATGCTACATTTTGATATTTGGGGTCCCAGTCGTGTCCCTGATCCTCAAGGACACAGGTTTTATCTTGTTGCTGTGGATGACTTTTCTAGGTTATGTTGGGTTTTTCTACTTAAAAATAAGTCTGAAGCTGCGTCTGTTATCCAGTCTTTTATTATTGAAATAAAAAATATTTATTCTGCTAGAGTGAAGTTCATACGGTCTGATAATGCTCTTGAACTATGTAGTTCTCATATCTCCAAATTTCTTATGTCTCATGGAATTGTGCATCAGAAGTCATGTACTTACACTTCCCAACAAAATGGGGTAGCTGAGCGGAAACATCGCCATTTGTTGGACATTACCAGGACCCTTTTGATTCAGAGTCGTGCCCCTCACTCCTATTGGGGGGATGCGGTTCTAACTGCTTGCTACCTGGTCAACCGTATGCCTTCGTCGGTGTTAGGAGAAAAGATCCCGTTCTTGACTGCGTTTCCCGAGAAGGATCTTTTCTCCCTAACACCTCGTGTCTTTGGCTCTGTTGCATTTGTTCATCTCTTCTCTCCTGGTCTTGACAAGCTCTCTCCCAGAGCTGTCAAATGCATTTTTGTGGGTTATTCGAAAATCCAAAAAGGGTATCGGTGTTTTGATCCAGTTAGACGACGGTACCATGTTAGTGCTGATGTCACCTTCTTTGAATCCATTATGTATTTCTCTCCTACAGGTGACAGCCTCACTAATTCAGATGAAGGAGATGATATCTATGTGCCTCCTCCACCATCTATTCCATGCTCTACTCTGCCGCCACCACCACCACAGCCTATCCCACCACCACCTCCACCACCACCTTCTACTTTTTATCCTCAGGTCTATCAGCGTCGACCCTCTGCTCATGTGCCTCCTCCATCATCCAGCACGCCCGAGGTATGTAATGAACATTTGAGTACTACTAATGGCACGGGTGATTTGCATACGCAGACAGATGTACAGGGCACAGATGATACTACCCCTCCTCCAGCTGATGATCTTGATCTTCCTATTGCCCATAGAAGGCAAAAGCGTGCGCGGACAATGAATCCCAAATATGGGATGGACTTTGCATCACAGGCTTGTTTGGAGCGCTTGTCCCCGGAGTTTCGCAAGTTCGTCCTTGGGTTATCAGCAGTGGAAATCCCAAGGTCATATCAGGAGGCACTACAGAGCAGTCCATGGCGTTTGGCTATGGAAGAGGAGATGGCGGCGTTGCAGTCACGTGGTACGTGGAGTGTTGTGCATCCTCCACCAGGTGCGTCTATAGTCGAAAGCAAATGTGTTTTTACTGTTAAGCATAGGGCTGATGGTACGGTTGATAGATACAAAGCCAGGTTGGTGGCTCGTGGTTTCACCCAAACATATGGGGTGGACTCTCAGGAGACGTTTTCTCCAGTAGCCCGTCATTCTACCTTACGGATTCTCATTGCAGTTGCTATTGTCCGTGACTGGCCCCTGTTTCAGTTAGATGTCAAGAGTGCTTTCTTATATGGTGACTTGCAGGAAGAGGTCTATATGCAGCAACCACCAGGGTTTGCTGCTGAGGGGGAGTCCAGTATGGTGTGCCGTCTTCATAAGGCCATATATGGCCTGAAGCAGAGTCCACGGGCTTGGTTTCAGAAGCTCTCAGAGTTGATTGAACAGAAGGGCTTCGTCAGATCTACAGCAGATCATACTCTCTTTGTAAAGAGAGACCAGCAAGGTACTGCGATCATCTTAGTCTATGTGGATGATATTGTTATCACTGGTAGTAATAAGCAGGGCATTCAAGCAGCCAAGGATTTTCTTGGTGAGCAGTTTGTTACGAAGGATCTGGGTTCACTTCGTTACTTTCTGGGATTGGAGTTTGCAAGAAATGAGCAGGGCATGGTAATGACACAGCGGAAGTATGTTACTGACCTGTTATCTGAGACAGGAATGGCAGGATGTAGACCAGCTACTACTCCTATGGATCCTAATGTTAAACTCTATGATGATGACTCTGAGGAGGTGGACAAGAGACGGTATAGAGAGCTCGTGGGGAAGTTGCTATATGTCACTATTACCCGGCCAGATATATCCTTTGCTGTCAGTAGGGTAAGTCAATTTATGGAGCAACCCAGACAGGCTCACATGAATGCTGTTTTTATGATCTTGAGATATCTGAAGTCGTCTCCAGGTGCTGGTCTTCTGTTTAGGAAAGATACCTCTATATCTGTCACAGGTTGTGCTGATGCAGACTATGCTGGGTGCCCTAATGATAGAAAGTCTACTTCAGGCTTTATTGTATTTGTTGGCAGCTCACCAGTAGCATGGAAGAGTAAGAAACAAAATGTCGTGGCTCGATCCAGTGCAGAGTCAGAATATAGGGCAATGGCCCAAGGTAGTGCTGAGATGATGTGGGTTAAATCGGTTCTGAATGATTTAACTATTGAAGTACCTCTTCCTATGCATCTTAAATGTGATAATCAGGCAGCCTTGTTCATAGCCAATAATCCAGCGTTCTATGAAAGGACAAAGCACATTGAAGTGGATTGTCATTTCACACGGGACTTAATTCAAAAAGGGCTTATTTCAACTTCTTATGTATCATCAGGAGAGCAGATTGCAGACATGTTCACCAAGGCTCTTGCCAGAGGTCCTTTTCATCTATGTTGTTCCAAGCTGAGCATGATAGATATATATGCTCCAGCTTGAGGGGGGGTGTTAGAGTAATTATGTTATTTGGTCTTTTAATTGTCCTTTTTCTGTAATTTACCCGTAGAGCTTTTCTCCTATATAAGAGAGCTCTAGGGTTAGATGAGTGATTACCTTGCTATTTCCCTTCAACAACTTTAAAAGTGTAGTTGCTATGTATATCCAAGGAGAGTGCAGGCTAACATACCTTCCTCCGGCATTCAATCAAGGTGTGGCGCAACTTAGATGCAGGAGGAAGTGACCAAATTCTGGAGTGGGGGCATTAGCATCTTAATACCTCAAAGCATCTCAAGTACCTCGTAGAACAAGGGCATGGAAATGCTTTTACGAAGGTGCCGACAACTTCAGATCAAGAGCCCTGCTTCAGATTGCAACGGTACTATCACATTCAGTTGTGGTATATTCTCAAAGTGGATATTACCTTACATCTTCAAGATTTGGCATTATTCCTCTTTTGCTTGGCTTAAGGACATGCATATGGATTTAGGAGAAGGAAACCATTTTCTTCTATGCACATTCTTTTACAAGAATCGATCTTTCAGACTTCGTAATAGTGGTTTTGATCAACTTACTTGAGGGTTTGTGCACTGATTTGCAGATATGCCATGAATCCATCAGCTGCAGATATGTTTGATCTCTTTCATCAGAAGTTGCAGTAAGTCCCCTGTCCAAAATCCAGTTATTTATTTGAGTTGGATTTATACCTGTATTAATTTGTCATAGTGGTTTGCTCATATATAGACTTGCTAGGATTACGGTTTTGACTTTATATCGCATGTAGTCATATGCAGTCTCTTTTCCACATAGTGAAGACCATTCACTGTCTAAGGATGCGGTCCAGTTACTAAGTGAACCTTGCAAATCCATGTGATTGGGGAGCTACAACATCTTTCTGTCTAGAAAGTAGCATCTCTATGATATATATGTCCGCATTTGGGTCTTCATATGATAGGGCCTTACGCCTGTTGTGATTAGATATGTTGGGTATATATATTGGCATTTGTGTTTATATATGATTCTGATTCGGATGTATATGTTGGCATTTGGGTTTATAATCTCGCATCACGTGAATCATATTTGGGTTCATATTTACGTGCAGGATTTAGCATATGGCATCTGGATTTATAAATTATTTTGGTATTTTTCATGTCATATTGTAAAAGATAAGTTACAAAAAAGACACCAATTACACACCGATTCTTAATTAGCGACCTCATTTGTTGAAATGCGTTAAAGAGGTCTCATCTTTTTTTTTACACGCTCCGGACTATATAACATAATCTACAAGTATGGGCTTCATAACGATCATCGCGTATATGTGCTATAAGACACTTTTGGGTTCTTTCATCTCACATGAGTTATACTCATTACGAGAAGCTGAACACTCGCCTTTGATTAGGAGTACTAGAGTAGGACGTCTCCTTTATAGTTTTCTAAAACTTGCAAGACATATATAGGTCTCAAAGACCCTTATCAAACTCAACTCCGTGTTGGGTTAACACGAAGCTCTTGGCCCTACGCTTGTTTATTCCCTTTGTTTACGCGTTCTTATTTCTCATATTGTAGAATTTTCAGGCATACTTGGGTTAGTTTGTCTGTTATGAAGTGGATGATGTCATGCGATGTGTTAAAATTAATTTTCCATCTCCGCAGTTCATAATTAGCATGAGGCGGTGTTTCGACGTGACTGAATTTATGGTGAGAATATTGTAGTGCATGCTAGGACTTTAGCTGTGAGTTGGAACTTGTAGTTGTGAGTCGACGTGTTACATGTTTACATGCTTGTAATGTTTTTAGGTGATTAATGGTGAAATTTGGGCACACACCTATACGATAGAATCTCTTGTCTTAAAAAACAAGGAAAATGAGAACGACCTATGTGAGACCTATGTGTATCTGCCAACATGTGTACTCCTCCATAACCCATATATATTAACTCGATTTTCCTAGTTGTTGACCACAAGGTCACATAATAAGCTCATCTCAAAGGGTTAGTAAATCGTTTGTGAGTAGCATCTATTTGGATGGTTAGGACAGTGAGAAAAAAATATAATCATTTACTTGAATACAATGAACCTTTGTAATCTTTAAAATACCTCTACTTTCAACATGGATTAATAAATCTATAAGGTTATATTATTAAATATTCATTGATATCTGTAATACATGGAGTAATGGTACTCCACAAGGCATTCAAAAAACTACAATGTATCGGATATAGGTAAGTTAATATATGTCGATCCTATTTAAAAATGTGAATATTGATGTGGATGTTGACATATATAAAACTTACGTTACATATCATTAAAAACAGTTTTGAAAATAAAATTGTTTATAGATCGGATACGAGTAATGTAAGAAATATTTTTTAGATTAGCTTAAATATATATGTATTGGATGGTTTATTCATGATACACACATATATTGAATACACTTATTTTATTACAAATATATGAAATAGAATGAAAGAATGCATGACATTTTTCATACATACTACAAATAAATCTACAATTATATCTATATATCAAAATGGTTATCCGGATATATATATATATCTGTGCGTGCGTGCGTGCGTGCGCGCGCGCGTGTGTGTGTGTGTGATACCCATATCCCTAGGGGTCTGTTTGGTTGCTAGGGTACTCGGGGTACCCTGGCATACCCCCAGATCCACCCTTGCATTCCTGGGTTGGGATTACTTGTATGGCTCGACCCGCTCTTTGGCCTATCCGTCAATTGGGCGGGCTGTAAGCATGTATCATAAAAAACGGCCCGGCCCGGCCCACACATATAAAAAATATATGTTTAAAAGCTATATTTTAGATGCATTTAATATAATATATTTCAAGGTTTTATTTTACATTATCAATATTACATCTTATTTTATAGTTTACGTGCAAAGTAACACATATTATGGTTACTTGGATTTAGAAAGATTAGATGACACTAAAAAACTTAATTATCTCCATAAATTTGATTAAAAAATAATAAAAAGGTACTTTACATTCGGCCCATGGGCCGGCCCGGCCAAGGGGTTTTAAAACCCTGGCCCGTTCGGCCCGGCCCGGACATTGGCCAGGTCTATCTGATAGTAGTTTGTGAAGAATATGCTCATGTGAGAGGTTGTTGTGAAAGCTCTCCAAGCAGTAGAGAAGAAGCCCCAGAAGATCAAGAAATAGGAATGGAAGGAGATGAGAGATCTTGGGAACACCACATAACAACTATTATTGGTGGACAACACTTTTCAAAAAGTCATGTGCGTTAATGATCCAGTAGAGGTCTGGAAGTAAGCTTGAGGAACAATATAAGTCCAAATCTCTAACAAACAAGCTATTACTAAAGATAGACTTCCAAAATTTAAATATGATTGACGGAGAAAGGTAGAGGTGCATTTGGATAAATCAAACGACAATCTAACTGATATGCTTACACTCGAGGAGAAGAACATGAACGAAGAGTCTCTCTTCAAGGAGGAGTATAAGGTGTCAATGTTCTTAAGTTCTCTTCCATAGTCCTACAGTCATGTTGTAATGGCATTTCTCTATTGTAAAAGAACATCACACTGGTCGAACAATTACATTACCACTTTTCAATGAGTTTCGATGGAGGTCGACAGGTAGGAAATAATGAACATCATGTTGTGGCAATTGAGAGTAGATGGTCTAGATCAATGAGATGAGGCTCAAAGGTATATCCTAGTCATGGGTCATGTTTGATGTTTTCATTGTGATAAACTGGTTCACAAGATTGTTGATTGCTTGGGACATGAGAACGAAAATTGAAAGAAGAAGGTATATGATTTAGACTTAGACTAAGATGATTCCACCGCTATATGTGATGAATACTTGCTAGCATGCTCAAGACAGGTGAAGGTAGATTCAAGATGACTTCTAAACTCAACATGTTCAGATTACATGTGCTCATCCAGTGAATAATTCAGAACATATCAGACATGTGATGGCAGTAAAAACAAGACAAACGTCAAAAGAGTTGGATCAACGTAATTTCACATGTTTGATATATTACTATGAAGTTTAATAGGTTTCAGACATGTCCCTATTGCTAAAAAGAATATGATTTCACTGGAGATGACCTAGTCACGAGAATATCAAATTACCATACGCGGAACGAGTAAGGGAGCACATCTCGTGAAGCGAGGAATGAGGATACCGAATAAGTTGTACAAGCTTGAGGAAGGATCATGATAGGTGATGGAGCTCTAGTTTTTCCAAAACAAATGGTACAAGAGGAAAGCAACATGTTGATGTCATCTCTATTGCATGATCATGTAATATAAAAAAGTGTGTTGTTCACTTTATAGGAGGATGATGGCACACTCTCTAGTCATGAGAGATGTGGAGTATCACGTCAGAAGACACAACATTGATTGTGTGGATGTGCTTGAGAGGAGGTACATCCACGACAGTCAATGATGAGTGTGATGCTCAGAGATTGTGAGTTCTTTCCGAAAAATATCAAACTTCCATCATTTAAAATATCAAAGCACTATAATATCCCTGATGAGAGTGGACAATCTAAAGTTTCTCACATGACAAAGATCAAAAGATGTGACATAACCACCCTGACAAAATATGAAAAGTCTTTTAAAAAAAAGAACCCTCCCAAAATGTTTTAAAAACATATGATTTCAATTTTCTCAAAATCCACATAGTCAAGTCAAAAAAAAATCTCAGTGACCGTATTTTAGGATTGTTGTCACTGTGCTTGTTTTCATTTCATTTTGCCTTCTTTAATGGTGAGGAGACAATACCCGCTTCCTGTCTTATGGAAATTTGGACTAAAGTCTCAAAGCCAGGAGGGGTAGATCCCAAGGATTAGAAAAAGAATTAGTTTGTAGTAACTTGGAACCAAAAGAAGTGGATTAATTCTGAAAGCTAAGATTGGGGATGTGTTCCCACTCCCTTAAGTTTCTTTTGCTATGTTTCTTCTAGAGAAACCACCAAATAGTTATGACTTTTCCTTTGTTGATAAAAAACATGGTTCTTTAAATCTTCGTTGTGCATAAATTTTTTTTTAAAGGGGAAGATATTGATTGGACATAAGCATGTTATAAAAGTACAAGGAAAAATCGTATTTGAAGAGTAATCCTAAACCTTACAAAGATGCCTCATATTTTCCTTGTATAACCTTCTTTTATAAAGTTGATTTTTAGCTTGTATTTCTTACGCGGTAGTACCGGAGAAAATATGATATTCGAGGGTGAAAAAATGATTTCCAGATATTTTTGTCGAAGTTTGATACCTGTCTTCCATGTTGGAGGAGAGTGTATAGTTGCTTATTTGTGTTTTAAATGATTTCTTTTCCATCCAAAGAAGTAAATCTTGTCAAGATCCTCTACGTCAATTAGTCTTATATGATGGAGGAGGTTTTTCAACTGATCAACTTGATTCAACAATCTAAGAACCACATTGTAACGTCTCGGGCTTAGGTCCCCAGTCCGTTGTCGAGGAAAATTAGCCCTGACAACTTGTTGGGTTCGAGTCCAATTGGACCCATTGACAATCACCCAAAATTCTTAAGCACAAGTTGTCAAGTAGTAATCCTCATCACTTATAAACCACACCCACACTTCGTGAGTTTTAGATGTGGCACTATGTTTGGGGGCATGGGTGTTACAACAGTTGTAACACCCATACCCCCCAAATATAGTATCACATCTAAAACTCACGAAGTTTGGGTGTGGTTTATAAGTGATGGGGATTACTACTTGACAACTTGGGCTTAAGCATTTTGGGTGGTTGTTAACGGATCCATGTGAGCCCGAACCCAATAAGTTGGTAGGGCCAGTTTTCCTCGATAACGGACCGGGGACCTAAGCCTGGGACGTTACAAATGGTATCAGAGCATGTTCCCTCTGATTGCGGAAAGGGCTACCCGAGAGGTGGAGCCACCCCTACAAAGAGATAGGGGACGTTGCGAATATAAGTAGGGGAGATTGTAACACCCATACCCCCCAAATATAGTACCACATCTAAAACTCACGAAGTTTGGGTGTGGTTTATAAGTGATGGGGATTACTACTTGACAACTTGAGCTTAAGCATTTTGGGTGGTTGTTAACGGATCCCATTTGGGCCCGAACCCAATAAGTTGTCAGGGCCAATTTTCCTCGATAACGGATCGGGGACCTAAACTTGAGACGTTACACACACTCATTTTAAAGCTAAATAGTCAATTATTGGGCTCAAAGTTTTATTAGAGCATGCTTCCAAGAGTTTTTTTATTTAATATAACACCCAAGGTCAAAGAATTCGTCACTAAGGCAGAGTTCATCATTTATCCCCTCTAGCCAAAAATACAGAGTTTCTCTTGATCTTAGAATCTTATGAGATGCCTCTCTAGCTTTCTTCAAGTCCCTTTTTATTGAGTGTCAAACATTTGAATGCTTTTAGTTATTTACGCTTTTTAAAGGGATAGTCTTCCTCGAAAATATGAAGCTTTGATAAGATTTCTCGATAAGCATTTTTTCCGTCGAAAATATGAATCCCCTTCTTTTAGCTAGCATGGTTTTTCCCTTTTAACTCCATCTTTTATATTCTATCTTTTCTTGGTTCCTCCAACGCACCACATAGGTTCATCAAGTTTCGTAATTTTCTACACTCTGATAGTCAAAGTTTTTTCTAATACTATCTTTTGTAAGGCTATCTGATTCGACTCTTGCATTATAGGAGGATCTGAGGTCTTTCTCCACTCACATGTCTTTAGGGCTTTCATTTCAATGATGTCTTACTAAGTCTCCAAAGAAAGGTTTTTTAATCACAACTATTTCTTTGTGTTTTAAATAATCTCGTTGTTAGGAGAAATGTCTGACGATCCAAGAAATTGCTTGGAAGATTTTTGCTAGATATGCTTAGCTATGCTAAGAAATTGCTTGGAAGAGTTTTGCTAGATATGCTTAGCAAGAAGAGTTTCAACAAAGCACATGGTACATAATATCCCAGGTAAGGGTTCACATGGATCGGATTGGATCAGATTTTAGCTTAATCCGTGTTCGATCCAACATTAACTGAACTTTTTTGAATCCAATCCATCAGACTACGGATTAGATCAAATTGGATCGAATTTTTATACTTATATTTTTCTGTCTGATAGTATACTCTCCTATGTTTTAACTTCATAGCATACTACCCTCAACATTTGATTTATGGCTCAAAGTCGATAATATTTATATATGTAAAGAAATAATATTTGAAGACTGTACAATCAAATTAAACTTGAAGAATTCCATAATCCATTATAAAAGTTGGATATTGCTCAATCAAACTAAATGATTATATTGAATTTGATATTTAAGTTTTTTTATATATCGTGCATTAGTGTATTTTTTTTGCAATTGATTTTCAACAAAGAATTCAAGTACATTTACCGAATAAGGATACAAAGACAAACTAGACAAAAAATGGTCTCTGTGGTTGGATATTGATGAAGTACATGATTAATTTAGATTGTTAATCTATACTAAAATCAAACCACTCCCAACAACACCCTTCAAGGTCCCATAATTTATATTAACATGCAAGAATAATAAAACATTCTTACTCGATTGAGCATCCAAGACAAAACTAACTTGAATATAACCCATCAATTGGACAACATGCCTCACATTTAAAGTGATCTTGCAAGATTATACCTATAGTCAAAATATGATTTTTTTAAAGTATGAATCAAAATCGCACTTCAATAAAAAAAGAAAGAAGTTCAAGTAATGCTTACTTATTTCTATATGGGTGTGGTACATTTGAGTATGTAGTTCATCCTTGGGATAAGATTGCAAGTTGAAACACAAAAAAAGTTAAGAAGCAAAAGGAAAACTTACCAGATAGTTATCTCAAATATATTTTCTTTTAAGGAAGATTAGAGGAGTAGCATCATGTTGAGGACAAATGGTATTATGTAGAAGGAGGACGACATTGTGCAAGATGTGCATCAACATTTTGAGGGAGGGATGGTGGCGTTATGTTGGAATGGGACAACATTGCGTAGAAGGGATGCATTGACGAAATGGAATGAGAAAGAGAGAGAGGGAACTGGGAAGAATATTGGTGGTCGAGATTGGAATGATAGGGAGAGGGAACTGGGAGAGGAATAGCCAAATAGAATTTACAACTTTACAAGTTATAACCATATTATTATTGTGGAGATATAGTAGTTGTCTTTCAAGAGAGAAGAGTGGGTGGTAGTAATAGGACTTATATCTAAGTTTGATGTGAAAAAAAGGATGAATGTCATTTATTATGACCTTATGGAAAATGAAGAATGGTTGCCAATAGATGTTGTATGTATGCATGATTGAGTTAATGGATTAATAGATTGGATCGAATTGGATTTTATTTACGATTCAATCCAATCCATACTTTAACCAATTTCCAAAATTCCAATCCTATCCGATCCAATAGAATTCTAAAATCAAATCAAATCAATTCAGTAACATCAGAGGTGGAATAGATTATGAATTTTATCAGAAATGTTTGTGCACCCCTAAGCCTAGCTGCTGGGAGAGAAGTTTATCTTGATAATCGTCTGTAAATCTCTTCGTTTGGATCTATTCCATTCTCCATCTGATCCGTGGATATTAATTTTTTTTCATAATTTTTTTTGTTAAAAACTCTAAGCCTGTAGATCAAAAACAAAATTAATGAAGATTTTCTCGTGGTCCTTCTGATCATAAACTAATTTAAAAATATCACGAACTTTTCGTGAAGCAAAAAGTGTCTAGTGTGGTGTTTAAAGCTTGCATTTGTTGCAATAACAGAGTTTGATCTTAGTTAAAATGATGGTTCTTTACCCCCATTCATATCAAGGCGCAAATCTTCTGAGAAGTTTGATGAAAAATTTCCAAGATTAGAACACCAAGAGTAAGGTTGAGTAGTACCAAGGCTGGAGACAACAGAGTGTGGTTGGATTATATCATACCGACCTTAGCATCTACCATTGGTAGAAAAAGACATTCCATGATTTGGGCTGCCTCTTGCTGGGAGGACGGCAGTACTTCTATTTGCTTCCAGAGATGATTTCGGTGGGAGTGATCCACATTAGGAAAATCCTTCCCCTAGTAGGACCTGGGCATTGATCAAACTTTTCGAGCGTGATATCGTACTTAAGCAGGTGAAGCGTCACTTTGAAGATGCCATCGGTAGTTGCAACTTCGATCCTCTGCTGCAACTCGGGGAGTGTGCCCGAGCCGCTCGACCGAGATCGAGCGGTTCACATGAAATCAAGGATTTATGAGCCCTTACCGTGCGAACCGTTCGATTTCAATCGAGCGGCTCGGGCACATTCTCGAGTTGCAACTGACAACAGAAGTGTCCGGAATATCCACAAGTAATTTAGCTAGGAATGCATCCTCACAATCAGCATTTAATGGTGGGACCTTAAAAGCGAGCACTTTAACGAACGTTTTGACCAGATTGTTTAGGACATACTGTATCGATGCTGCAGGGGTAATCGAAGCACAACAACCCAATATGCCCCAACTTCTTTAACCTTTTTTTTTCTCTCAAAAGATGGGAATCACTCAAAGAACCACATGGTTGATCCATCTATGGCTTTGGTCGAAGAGTGGGCCAAATTCTTATACCATCTTTTTGAGATGATATGGGTAATGAGCTGTTCATTTGATATCTTCCAACAAAAGCTAAAAGCATCGACACTAGTTTCAAGGCTCAAGCACTCCTTCGCCCACTTGACAGAGGGAATGTCATGAAAGAATTCCACTATCTAAACATCTAAGCAGAAGATTCTTGACCGTCAAGGATTCCATGCAAACACCGGTCCTCCAACTCGGAGAGATGATCATGTTGCATGTGGAGGGGTCAGAAGGGCAAGAGGGACGAATCGAGGGAGCTCGAAGGGATTTAAATGGCGGGGCACTGTCAGAGAAAAGTGTTCCCAAGCTTCTCAGACTGTGTAACTGGGTTTTGAGAAGGAGAGCGGATCCTCTGCAGTAATGCAGAGGTCTGCTGTAGAATAAAGTCCAGCTCGAGACGCTCGATCTTGATCGAACAGTTTGCACGAAATCCCACTTTTGTTGGATCCATACCATGGGAGATTGTGCGAACCGCTCGATCAAGATCGAGCGACTCGAGCTGAGCTTCATTCTACAGCATACTTCTGCATTACTGCAAATGATCCGCTTCCTTTGAGAAGAGGTTGTTTCGGTGATCGTGGGTTATATCTGAGCTAGAGAGGGGAGACGACATTTGTAGGTTTTTTGGTGGCGCTCATTGGGGAATATATCATTTTGGTGCCAGGTAGTGATTTCCGTTCCAAGGTAGAAGAAGATTTGGGGTAATTAACTCCCAATTTAAAAAAGAAATTGTTTATGTCCTCAGGGATGGCACCTGAATCTGACGATAACGGGACCTGGATCCGATAATGGCATTTGAGCGGATCTCAGAATTCCCATGATGGAATCAACCAAAACTTTGAAGCTGTTGTGGCTGGAAATATGTGGCGTGCGTGGGTCGAGCACCTCTCCGGGTTTGAGACATGCTGAAAAATGGAGAGGCATAAGAAGCATAAACCTAAGAGCCCGAAAAGATTGTTTGTCATGATTGCCCTATATAGAGGGGAGGAGGAAAGATTTTGAAGAGAAGGTAAAGGGAAGGATTTTTCCAAACCCTCGTCATGGTCTCCCCACGCAGTCGAGATAGCATCGCTTTCATCGCCCTCGAGAGATAGTTTGATCAGAATTTTAAATCTTTCGGACGTAAAGGTTTTTAAAAACTTGAGACGTATCGATGCATTTTTCTGTCATTGATGCACAAGATGTAAGCCTTGAGGCCCTCGCTTTGACAGAAAAAACATTAATAAATACTAACTTATAAACATACAAGAATAACCTTACATTTTGTTTTCTTCATTATTAATCGTATAGCCTATCTTGTTTAGAATAAAAGAGAAATGATGTAAAGGTCTAACATATTATTTGATGAGTATAAATAATTGATACAATAAACAAATCTAATAATCTAGTGCTTGAAATGCAAATATTGTTATTTTTTAGATAATTCGTGATTGATTCACAAAAAATCATGGTATGATATACAACTTATAAGATAATATCCAAGTCTGCTAATATTCGTAGTTCAATATCATGTGTTGATTTTTTTGGTTCATGTTGATCTATAATAGAAAAATCTGCTCAAATATAGAATATGAAAAATATATTCCATTAGTTTTTTGTTCATGTTGATTTATAAAGAACATGCAATATTAAAAATATCATTTTTATCAATTGTGCTCCTCAAGATATTGTAATATCAGTTATGCCCTCTCTTTTTGAGAATATCAGTCCCCCCCCCCCCCCCCCCGACTTCTCGTCGTTTGATCACTTGTGCCCCTCCGTTACTTTGACCGTCAATAAGTTGAACTTAACCATGATTTAATCAAACCATGATATAGTTAAGAGGGGCATATCTGAAAGAAAATCCCACACCTCCTACTTCGCCCCTTCGACTCCTCAGATCTCGACACCTACGCGTGGGCCTTCGACGATGACGATGGAGCTCAGGTATGTGTTGGTGAGGAAGCACTGGGGAAAGGGGATCACGATGGCGGTGATGAGGAAGGCGATACGGGCAATAACAGAGGATTGGTTCTTCTGTTTCCTGAGGGGGCATAGGAAAAGAGAGGGAGGAGGAGGAGGTCGACCTGGGGAGGCTGGGGGTGGAGGGGGGAGGCTGAGGGCAGAGGAGAGGACATGGCGGAGGATGTGGGAGGTTGGGGTGGAGGAGAGGGGGAAGCGGAGGAGGGGGGAGGTTGGGGGCGTAGGAGAGTGGGAGCGAATGAGGGGGAGGCTAGGGGTGGAGGAGGGAGTCTGGGGGCGGATGATGGGATGGGAGGAGGAGGATGTTGGGGTCGAGGAGATGATAGGAGGGAGGAGGAGGTCGACCTGGGGAGGAGGAGGAGGGAGGGAGGGAGGAAGAGGTCTACCTGGGGAGGAGGAGGAGCTCGACCAGGAGGAGGAGGATGGGAGGGAGGAGGAGGTCTATCTGGGGAAGTAGAGGGGAGGGAGGAAGGAGAGGGTGAGGAGGGCCAAGAAAGACCTCTAAGACCCTTGTTCTAATTTATTTTCGCTTGTGTCTCCAAAGTTAATGTCCGTTTACGTTGGGGATGGACGACAAGTAACTCGAGGGGCACAAGTGATAGAATGACAAGAATTCGGGGGCACAACTGATATTCTTAAAAAGGAAGGAGTATAATTGATATTGCAATATCTCGGATGGGGTACAACCGATAAAAACCCTTAAAAATAAGCTTAATGTGTTATTAAACTGCAAAATAAATGCAACAGTTTTTTCATCTTGATTTATAAAAAAACATATAGAACAAAGTGAAAAAGCTTAATATATTAATAAACTACAAAATAAATACACTAAATTTTTAGTTTAAGTTGATTTAAAAATAAGGGAGTAAAATTGTATTTAATATGATAATAAACTGCAAAAAATGCATTAAATCAACTAGCTCGTCGGTGTTGGAGTATAAATAAGTTTCCTTTCGATAAATTACAAGCTTAAGGACTTGAAACTATTAGACCACGGAAGACGAAAGCTCACAATCAAAGAGAAGAATATCTAGGAGAAAATAAATGAAGAATCAGATGAGATCTGAGGCGGCACCTCACATCCGTGATATACACGCTTCAGTCAAGTTTCTTGATGCGTACGCCTCAACATCTCAAGGTGTGTTGGGCCCTTCACATCTGTAAGAAGAATCCATGCTGATTGTTGGGCCCTTCAGGGATCCCATCTTTGGGAGGTGCCAAGTACTTTCTATCTATTATTGATGATTACTCCAGGATGGTGTGGGTGTACATGATGTACCACAAGAGAGAGGTATTTTAGACCTTCAAACAATGGAAAATCTTAATGGAGAACCAAACTTCTAAGAAGGTAAAGCACCTTAATATATATAATGGGTTGGAGTTCTGCTCGTCAGAATTCAATGAGTTCTGTAAGGATGAGGATGCTGCGAGACACCAAATTTTAGAGGTACGCCACAACAAATAGAGTTGTAGAACGAATGAACATGATGCTTTTCGAGAGAGCAAGATGCATGCTCTCCAATGATGTACTTGGCGGAGCATTTTGAGCTGAAGCTATGAATACAATTTGTTACTTGGTGAATCAGAGTCTCATGCAAAATACTCATGGAGGTATAATCTAGTAATCATGCTGATTATTCTATTTTACGAGTCTTTGGATGTATCGTCTATTATCATGTTAGTGAAGGAAAATTAGAACCAAGGGTAAAGACAAAGATGTTTATAGGCTATGGTGCAGGAGTAAAGGGGCACGAAATCTGGTCCCCTTTTGAGCATAAAATTATTTGTTAGCATAAATGCACTTTTGATGCAGGGCATGTGATGATGTGCATGAACATGTGGAGTTCGAACTGACACCAAGTAGTGATCACACAGTTGATCACACCACTCCGGATCAGGCTATTGCTAAAAAGCCTAGAGCTGAGCAACCAGAGGAGAGGCAACCAAGTGTTGCTATTGATCGACCTCGTAGAGAGATACATTTGTCTCAGAGATACGAATTCGAAGACATGGTTGCATTTGCACTACATGTAGCGAAGGAGGCAGATTCTCCAGAGCCCTCTACTTACTTGGAGGTTACAACAAGGGCATAATCTGAGTAGTGGATTGTTGCTATGGGTGAGGAGATGAAGTCTCTTCACAAGATTCAGACATGGGAGCTTGTTAAGTTGCCTAAGGGGAAGAAGGTCACTGGATGCAAATGGATTTTCAAGAAAAAGACAGGAAACTCACGCAGTGAAGGCATTAGATAAAAGGCACACCTAGTTGCAAAGTATTACAGTAAGAAGGAAATTATGGATTACAACGAGATATTCTCTCCCGTTGTAAGATATACATCTATCATGGTGTTACTAGCTCTTATAGCACATCGAAACTTGGAGCTGGAGCAGTTAAATGTGATGGTAGCTTTCTTGCATGGTGAACTCGAAAAAGACATTCTTATGAGCAAGCCATAGGGAGTCACATCTTATGGCAAGGAAGACCATGTATGCAGATTGAAGAAGACCTTGTATGAGCTAAAGCAATCTCCTAGCCAGTGGTATAAGAAGTTTGTCAGTTCCATAACAGATCATAATTTCAACAAGTGTCCATACGATTGTTGTGTTTACCACAACAAGATGGATGATGGCTCCTTCATCTATCTGTTACTGTACGTCGACGACATGCTGATTGCTGCCAAGCAGAAAAGTACCATAGATAATATGGAGAAGCCCCTTAGTTCAGAATCTGATATTAAGGACTTTGGCGTAGTAAAGAATATTTTAAGGATGTAGGTCATTAGATATCGTGCAGAAGGAAAACTTTTCTTATCTCAAAGAACCACCTTGAGAAAGTTCTAATGAGATTTAGAATGTCTATAGCCAAGCCTCTAGGTACTCCCACAGCTGCAAATATTATTCTCTCGGTTTCTTTGGCACCTTAGTTAGACACATAGAAGGAACACTTGTCACGTGTTCCATATGCCATGCAATGCACAATTGGGAGTCGTATGTATACCATGGTATGCATAAGATCTAATATCGCTTATGCTATGAGCATTGTCAGATTCATGGGAAACCCACAGAAGGAGCATTGCCAGGTAGTCAAGCAAATTTTTCGCTATCTGAAAGGAACATCGTATATTGGCTTCATCTACAGAAATGATTCGGAGTGTTTGGTTGCTGGATATTCAGATTCAGACCATGGTGTAGTGTCAATGGGAGGAGATCAATGACATTGTACTTTTTAACTTCTGGAAATTCAATCACATGTTAAAAGGATACCCTGCAACCATTTGTTACTTTATCCACCACAAAGGCATAGTACATGGCTTTGATAGAGGTTGCAAAGGAAGGCATCTGGCTGAAGGGCATAATTGAAGATATCGGTATACAACATATCCAGTCTATTGTATATTGTAAGAGTTTAAGTGTGATATGTTTAGCTAAGGATCAGGTGCAGTATGAGAGGGCCAAGCACATAGATGTCAGATATCACTTTATCATTTTGAGAAGAGGATCAAGGTGAAGAAGGTCGGTACAACAGATAACCAACTGATATGTTTACAAAGGCAGTTCCTTGGAGTAAATTCAAACACTATTTGGATTTGCTCAATGTCAACAGTTTATAGTAACAGGAAGAAGGTGATGGCGGTGGCACGGTGAAGCTTGACAAAGCTTTTTAGAAGATTCAATTCAAGGTGGAGATTGTTGATATGCCTTGAATCCCAACCATTTGACCAAGTGATCTATTTGTTTTAGGGATCCATCTTTACGGCGGTAGTATATAAACTCCCTAGGGTTAGGGCTCCTTGTATCCTTTGTACTTTTATTCTTCCTCCTTATAGTGAAAACCGATGGTTGTCGCTCAAGAACGTATTCCAGCTATGGATGAACCTTGTAAATGCGTGTGTTTTTTGCTTGCTTGATTGATTTCGTTTGTGCGAGCTTCCACGATTTCCAAGAAACAGTTTACCCCCAATTACCGTATAATCAAACAATTATCATTTTCCAGCTTATCCTTCTGTTTACTCATTCTAACCAGACATGACAGACCATAAACAGTTTACCCGCAATTTATCCCATAGTTTCAATCAAGCAAAAACAACTTACCCCTCCGTTCAACCGGTTTATCTATAAAGCCAACACCTCTAATCAAACTAACCCTTATATCGTTCAAGGCGTAATGCAGGTAGAAGACATCGATTTTGACCTTCAACACATGCATGTGCAATGAACACCAAAGTTATAGATAAAAATATTAGTATTACATAATCAAGAAGAAACAAAAACATTGGGAGAACAAGAAGTTATAATATATAGCAAGTTGTAAGCTATTCAGCTTCTTACAATCAAACAAGCACAAAAATATAAATGGGAAACAGAAAAAGACAGCCTCTCTCTTCCCATCAAAACATTGGGAGAACAAAAAGTTCCCCTCGACCAAGCAAAAACTTTGTTGAGTACATGAGGCACATGTAAAACACAAGTGTATGAGACGATTGACAATGGAGAGAAGCATCCAACTTCTTCCTGCCTAAGCAACACAAGTATTTCCACAAACAAAGGTCCTGCAGAAACATCACGTATACTCTGTATTAGATCTCAGTAAAAAGGTTTCCCCCCTAAGCTTATCTTACACACACGCGCGTGCATGCTCACAGAGATAAGCATGTGAACATCTACATATGTGCATCTATGTACATCCATATGCATACATATTCTCTGTGTATGCATGTATATTTGTTCATGATCAAACCAACACCAAACAACAAGCCTTCCCAGATTAACCTGATCGTCACACTGACGAACACACACACAGGTCCGCTTGATAATTTGGCAATTCATGGCATTGATTTACTTTTGTAATCCGAGTTGCGGGTCATTTATCTAAATACTACAAAAATAGCATCAAACAAATCATAAATATACCAAATTATCATTTGATAAAGAAAAGAATGTGATCCCAGCATATGCACCAATGGGAAGTTTCAAATAAGTAGTTTAAAAATCTGATGAATGATCTTGTGGTTAGAAATATAAAATCTATCATAAATTTTGTTTTTGTGTAGTATCAGTTCATAAATCTATGCCAAGATATATCTAGGGAATAACGTGGAGCAGTGATGACTGTAAGTTTATGCTATAAGGAACATGTAAAATGGAATCGAGGGTTATATGGCTCTTAACAATCAGGTAGACAATGTTTGCCTCATCGATAATGGTATGCTAGTGGAGTCTTCCCTTAACTTATTATTTGGTTTCCTTTTAAGCACATCATAAAGATATATGAGCTAATATATTACATTAAGCAATCTATGAGCGCACGGAACTACTTACAGAACTGAACAACCAGAACGTTTTTGTGTCTTCTTCTTGGGGACCTCCTTTCTTCTCAAAGGTTGAAGGACAGCCTTGATTGCAGAATCGAACACGGCTTTCACATTCTTACCCAAAAAATAGAAAGGAATAAAGATGTTATTCAACGCTACAGAATTTATGCAGTCACACTATGTACCAATATGCATGCACATGCAGTGTGAGCTAGATAAATTTTCGAATTTTTATTTAATCATAATGTAGACAAAAGTAGATATAGCTATTCAAAGTCTTGTAAACCTGCTGAGTCTTAGAACTGCATTCTATGAATGCAGCAGCACCAATTTGCTTTCTGAGCTCCTCTCCCTGGGACCAAAGCCGAAGCGTGTGTTAATAACAGCCGCATGACTGCAGACAGACACATAATGAACTGCATGCTACTTACTTGCGCTGAAGTAATTGCCATAGCTCCAGGGTGATTTGCCATGTATGCCATGTCTTCACGAAGATCTGCAGATTGGAGAATTAAAACAAACAAAAATCTGAATTCTTTCACATTTGAGATATATAATCTTGTAAGTTTTAGAATGAACTGTATTGGTTACTTCACCTAGCTTTGTACCAACTAAGACAACGGGAACAGTTGGGGCGAACCTACGAAGTTCGGGCATCCACTGGTCAATGGCAATTGCATGTTAGCTTATATATTTTACATTTTGAATATGAAACAAGCACGTTGGTGAAAGAATACAGTGCATGTCAACGCTCTCGACAAGGTGCATTTTGTACAAACTGATCACACCAAGTACTGATTTGACTGATAACGATGAACCTAATTATTGCAGCGCAAAACAGCATGGAGTGCGCCCATTTTCTATTTATTTTAGATGGAAGCAGTCACTATGTTAAGCAATGGATAAGAATCGCAAAGGGGCATGAACATGGATAGATGTTATTAATGGTAATTAAAAAAATCACAGGCATCATAGATTTCACATGGTTAGTGTTCATAAATAATGAACCAACCTTGTCTACAAGTGGACATAAAAAAGCAACTATTTCTAAGAACGTACAACAGTAACAACATATTCCAATTCAACCTGTGGATCTCGTCTCCACAAGCAAACATAAATGCTCAACAACACCCCCACTAAACCCCTATGTGCACGAGCAGACATATGTAAACATGTGAGCATGTCTCACAACAAAGCCATAATTATCATCTGACACTGTGAGCCGATTTGTCCAATCCCACACTGATCACTGCCAACTTGTGTATGAGTCAACTTTATCTATTTGGATCCAATGTGGAGGGATCCAAGAATCCATATGCAAGGAATTGCCTAATGCAAAAGAATGGCTTTAGCGATAGCATGCATTTTTTCTTCGATTAAGCAAATTTACCATCAGCTAATAGGTAGTGAAAGGACAAAAAAAGAAAGAAATATGCAAATGATTAAGAAAACACCTTCTTGAGAACGTTCTCATAACTTGCCCTGCTGATCAAGGAGAAGGCCAATACAAAAACATCAGCACCCCTATAGCTAAGTGGCCTCAGTCTACTGTAATCTTCCTGACCTGAAAGTGATTCAAAAATAGAACCTTACATATTCGTTACAGAAAAAAAGAGAGAAAAAGGACCCAATATTAAGAGCAACATGAATGTGAGGATGAAGGCACTATGATACCTGCAGTATCCCACAAGCCCAAGTTTACAATGCTGCCATCTACAGAGACGTTGGCACTGAAGTTGTCAAAAACTGTTGGTATATAGTCCTAATGGGATCAGCCCAGTTTCAGAATCATACTTTCCAAATAACCCATAAAGAAGAAATTGGGATTTACGAAGGGTTTTCAACATTACATTCTATCCAGATAAAATAATACACATACACAAACGTTGGATGGAAGCATACTACATACCAAAAGGCCCACAGTCGAATCAAAGGCACAAAAAAGGCAAATTAATTTAGAGGGCATGAACTAAAGACTACCAAACGAAACATAGAAAAAAAACCCAAACCCACAAGAATAAATGAGGAGCTAAAAGAGAAGAAGGAACCAAAAATTAGAAGAAAAAAGTGGGTAGCAAAGATCCAGAGTAGAAAAGGACCCATACAGTAGGGAACTTGTTGCTGGTGTAGCATATGAGCATGCAGGTCTTGCCCACTGCCCCATCCCCGACAGTTACACATTTAATGAACCTTGTGGCACTCATCCCTCGCTGCAGATATGTCAAGCACACACTTCTTACCCACAAAGGTAAGAATGAACAAGAACAAGGAGGAGTAGGAAGAAGAAAAAGAACACGAAAAGTGGAAGAAGAGATAGCAGGGGAAGACCAAAGTCACTTCTTTTTCCACCTACTCCTTACCTCCATTTCTCCAAAGATGGAGTGGAGGCTTTTAAAAGGGAAAAGAAGAGAGAGCCGTTTTTCTTCTTGGGTTTCAAATTCCAAAGGAGGCACTGTGTAAAGAAGAGCCTCGAGTAAGCACGATATTCAAGACAAGAGTAATTGCATGTGGGGCTGTGTGTTTGGAGCTAAATGGTTTTATTACTCCCTCTAGTTCATTAGAATGTCTTTTTAAGACAAATAACTTTGAAGTAAATGGTAAAATAAATATGAGTTTGGTATTTAAAAAGTAGATATTATCTTCTATCTTGGGTACTAATATTCACATCCTTATAGCTCCCTGAAGTACCAAAGTGAGGTCAACAAAAATAAAGCATCTTTTTTCTATCATCTTTCCAATATTTGACAAATGACCCATACCTTTAAATATCACTTCATCCCTATTTCAGCATCTCCTCATCATATTTCAAAATAGACATCTTCCATCATCTCATGTTTCGAATTTAGGTGTTCGTATCCAAATAGGATCCTCAAGTATCAGTTTGATCATTGATCCCGCATTAGACGAGTGGCTCACATTTTTAAATTTATATTCACCTCATTGCCTCGCATCATCTTCACACATATCCTTACTCTTCTTCCTTCTTTATTTTTTTCGTTTCTATGACCATTTCTTCAACACCTCCTTTCATACTTTGTGTGTCAAAATTTTTCTATTTGTAATTACAACGAGGTAGATTTGCAAACTACGATGCGTTTATGTAATTTTTATGTGTTTATGATGGCCAAGATTTGACCAATTTCAACATACATTTTTCTTGAGATAATGTTTATTTCAAAATAGTAATGACTTGGCGGATAAAGTTTGATTTACATTCATAAGTAATTATTTTAGTCAAAAATAACTATATTAAATGCAAAAGTTGGATTGATCTCAATAATGTTGTTAAATTTGTTTATATTCTTGCACTAGTCATGAACTTTTAGAAATTTTAATTAACCTTACATGTATATCAGTGTATTGAAAAATAAATAAATGGTAGACACCAAAGTTAGATTTATCTAAAAAGATGTTAATTTCATTTTTGTTGACATACCATCCTCCTAGAATCACCTTTATTTAAAATAAATATTCTAATTTAATTCCAAAGTATATCATACGTTTACAATATATCTTAAAATGAAACATCATGACATTTATAGTGATGCAAGCCTTGATGAAAAAATGATGATTTTGTTGTTAGGTTTAAAGTCAAAAAATCCAATATGTCTATCAGATTTTATTTGGTTAAATTTACAATTTCAGCTGATGAAAAATCACTATTAGAATTATCAAAATTTGTGAGAATGCCACAGCAAGGACATGGCGAGGACATGTCCTTACTAATGTAGTTATAAGGACACTGTGAGGATGGTCTCATCATACATCATTGCAATTTGAAAATAAAGTGTTACCATTAAAAGTGTCACTTTATTTTTCACAAGTCCAACTAATTAAGAAAATGTAAGCATTCAAAATCCAACTTTTGAATTTCCATCTAAGAATTGGAGTTGATGTCATTGGTTGTTACGGCTTTCACCAATTCACATGTTGCCCTTTTCTATTCCTTAATTGCAAATGTACTTAGTTTGGAATTTAATCTTCATTTTCTTCTCTCAAACCATAAAAAAAGTAAATGTATCAATCATATGTAACCATGCTAGATTCATTTCCTTTTAATAAGTCTTGCATCTTTTTGGTTAACATTTCAAGAACACACAATAAAAATCTATAAATATGACTACATTTATTACAAGTTTGATGTTTGATTTTATAATGATGGTCGTATATATTACCACAGGTAACATAAAGCTTAAAAAGCAAAAGAAAATTCCATGACACACATAGTTCGTGTTAGATTTTTTTACAATTTCGAGTTTATTTTTTATGATTCTTTTGTACCATTTTACAAGTTCTAAATGTAATTTTTATATGTTGACAAGTTTTTTGTGTATTACAAGTATAGAATTTGAAGGTTACAAGTTCTTACATTATTGTTACTGGCGAATAATTTTATTTTGTGTATTTACTAACGTGCAAATGTGACAAGATATTGAAATGCCATGTTTGTCAGAAGAAATTAGTTATTTTGAAAAATCATGGATTGATTTTCATAAAATAAATAGAACAATGACAAAGCCTTCTCCCACATATGGTCCGCTACATTAACTCTTTGCCTCCATTCGGATTAGAATTGGGTCATCCTCGAACTTAGACCCAAGTAATTATTTTTGTGTAGCAAATGATGAAAATAAATTAAAAGTAAATGTTTGAGATCAATTACTTCTATTTTTCACAACGAGTCCGTCTTATCTATAGAGAAAGAGACCCAGTTAGAGATCCATATATAACACTTGTTGATATTTCCTTCTTAATCGTTTGGTACATCGAGATCTCTTGAAGTCGGGTTATTAAGGGCAAATAGTGTAATCTGAGACACCATTATCGAACTCATGAAAAAGAAAATTGAAACCAAATGAACTAGTCCAAGGGAGATGGAGAGATCTCGAGGTAGCTTCAAAGGACCTCATATCCTAAGACGTACATGGTACGAATACACAGAGTGTATATTGAGACAAGATTTCATAGTACACGAATACAAAGAGTGTATATTGAGACAAGATTTCATAGTACACTATACATTATATCCATAAGATACAAACCAGTTGTTGGAGAGGCAATGAAGACCCACTTTTGTGAAGTATGCAATCACCCAAATAGAATGAAAGCTCCACCATGAAATGAGAAACTTAGGTAGGAAATTAATTTGTGACAGTTAATTCCATCTGTGCTTACCCAACATTCACAACCTTATCACATGAGGAGCATCCTTCCACTAAGTATATAAAGGGAATATAACTTTTTTTTCGATCATCCATCCAAAGATTTAACTGTCCTTGCACTTATAATCATAGGTCGATAAACAACATTTACCAAAGCAATACATTTAATAATTATTCGGGATATATCCGAATATCCGTTTAACATATTCGTAAAATGATTAAAGATGGATATATGCATTTGAATATTAATAAAATATAAATCAAATAGGAATATCACTTGTAAAAAATTTCTGCACACCGATACACATATGTTGCAACAATTTTCAAATTTTAGAGTTGCGGCAACAAGCACATTGTTGCTACAATTCTTTGTCTACCCTACTTTTGGCAATAGACTTTGAATGAAGGTTAAATCATTGCAAGTCAAAGTTTTTGTTGGCAAAATTATATATTTGATGACACATACCATTACTACAAACATTATTTTTTGAAATATTTTTATAAATCCATATTTTGATTCTATTATAGCTTTCTGTATTTATTAGTTAATAATATTATCTTAGATAAAATTACTTATAAATGTGTCATGACCTAATTCAATCTATATTTGACTTATTTCAAAAAGAAATGTTATGTTGCTAAAATATTTGCCCAGCTTGTGGCGATGGAAGTTTTGTTGTCGAAAGCTAATTTTCCAAAGTCATAAAAGGTTTATTTTGTAACGAGACATGGTAACAACAAAAAGATTTTCATTCGAAATTGGATTCCAACATCCAAATAGAATAATACATTTTATAGTTTATTATGTCTATTAAACAACTAATAACCTAAACATATTTTTCCCTACCAAACCCATGGATCCCTCGACCTAGCGGCCTCTACACCTTTTTGCTTCGACAAATTCATAGGAATCGTAGCATTGCAGACCTCTTATGGGTTGCAACTGCTCAATAACAATAACAATAAAGTATCCCCTTTATTACTGTAGTTTCGATTTAAACATTTTTATCATGGTGTTTATATATAATTCAATATGATCTCTTTCTAAATCACTTCATACTTGACAATGATTCAATCCAAATTTGTAATTAATCAGGATTCAAAAAATATTCCCAACCAATCTTTATTTGATCATATTCATGTTCATTTTTTATTCAATCCAGATTCATATTCGATTGAAATTTGTATGCAATTATTTAGTTATATGGTTTTCCAAATCCCTATCAGAGTAATATCTATATCCATATTTGTATTCTATATATGAAGCGAGTATATGTGATACAGGAATAATCTATCCGATCCATATATGATCTGTTTTCGTTCCTATCTTCCGATATAAATTTTGTTTAAGGTGACAAATTACATTGGCATCTCTCGTACGATGATTCCAAAGGCTTGCTTGTTATGATTTGTCATGTCTCTTGCTAACTATCGTACATGGATCGAAACATGTGTATATTTAATACCTAAACATTTGTCTATCATGCGACAATCACATCCATGGCAGCATATACATAATCTAATATGATAGACATGCCTCATAAATACACACACATATGAGGTTGGGGAGCTTGCATCAAGGTCCATATAACTTAACATGCACCAGTGCCACAAAATACCTATATATATTGTCACAACATGATTATAAACACTTGATACGACATTGACACAACAATAAAAGTATTCCCATCATATTTTCTTTAGTTAAAGACACAGTAAAGATTATTATTTATTGCATATTTATATTTGATTATTTAAACTAGTAACAAAGATCACACTTGTTGTTATATAGTTAAAAACGAAACTTATAACAACGGTTATCCATCGACTTTCTCTTCTAATCGTTGTTAAATCATTATTGATTAATATAAATTTTAACAAAAAAAATCAATCGATAAATCTTTGTTATATGATCTTTTAGCAATAAATATGTCAATCATAGCAAATTCCAAGAATAAAAAAATATTTTTCCAATTATAAATTTAATATCAGAAGATATTGTAATAAATATATCATTATTACTTCAGACTAATTTTGTTATTGTTGTGATATTTAAGCAATCGATTGGTTTAATTGTTCCCCTTGATGTGATGATCATAGGGATGACACCGAATGTGAATATATTCGTATCCTATCTGCTATCGTATTCGTTTTATACATATTTTTTTACATTCGTATTCGTATTCGTTTTAAAATGGATGCGGATATGGATATCACTTTGACATTCGCTAATATTCGTACTCGTATTCGTATATTCGTTTTCGTACATAAGTATAGTAATAGATTTATTTATAACTATGCATAACAATACTTTATGATTGCATTCATCATTATTGATATAATTGTTATGAAATTACTATATATGACATACTATTTTATGTGCACATCCTAAACGTGTATATTTTAGTTAATCTATCAAAAATTTCCATTATTATTCGTATCTGATTCGTATTCGTTATACATTCGTATTTGTTTTTAAGGATATGGTAACTCATTTTTCGCATCCGTCAATATTCGTATCCACATTCGTATTCATATTTTAAATAGATAAGGATATAATTATACCAATATTTGTATCCGTATCCGATCGTTTTCATCCCTAAATTATCATCAAGACACAAGATAAGAGAATCGACCACGTTTTTGGACTACGATATGATTAATTTTATTATAAGTTTCAGAAATATATTGTCCATCTAATCTAATGTGGTTTTAATTAGAATATATCTACTCATGCACCATTTATCTATTCCTTATTATAATTATAAGACACAGAGAGGGTAAGGAGTTTATGCTCATGGGCATATACAATATTTTGTGCACACTATTTTTAAATATCAAGCACTAGTGTGAACACATTCATTCAATAATAAATAATCAATGACTCTAGAGGAATGAATCAGGAATCACTCGATGGATGTGTTATCGAATTCCAAATAACATTAAATTTTAATATAATCTTTATTTTATAGTATAAATCACGATTAACTGTTTTCATTTATATTTTTATTTAAAATTTATATATACTTTATCCATGGGAATACATAATTGTATGCGGTTATGGACACATTTTCTTTTTTCTCTCACATATATATACATCATTTAAATTTGGAGATATTTACACCCATAACCCTAAGTAGTTTCGTATTTACATACATAGCCCTCAATAATCCATAAATATACTTAGAACCTCAAATAGTCAATCCATCTCACACCCATAACCTCCTTTACATTAACTCAACTGGACGATTGAGTAAATCTAACCTATTTTATATCCAAGGACTATTAATAAATTTTAAAAAGAAAAGAAAAAACACCAACTCCATCCCCTCCTTGTACGACACACTCTCCCTTCAACCCCCTACCTTCCTCCTCCAACACGCTCTTTGTTCCCATACTCCCCCACCCTTCCTCCAACGCCCTACCCCTCCAGCCTCCTCATCCACTACATCTGTCCATTCCTCCCTTCCACCCCTTTGCCCGCAACCCCCTCCCCTCCAGTCCCTCCTCCCGCATCCCCTTCCCCTCCAGCCTCTCCATCCCTTCCTTGAAATCGCCCTCTCCTATGCATGCTCTTTGTCTCGCAACAGTAGCAACAAGCTGCACTCCCTCTGTCTCCTCTTTCTCTCACAACAACAATAGCAAGCTACTTCCTCCTCCACTGCATCTTTCTCCCGCAACAGTAGCAACAAGACGCCGCATTGTCTTCCTCTTCCTGCTGTGACCTTGTCTTCCTTTTCCTCCCATAGTAGGAATAAGGGGTTATGCGAGTTTACAAATTTGATTGAGTTAAAGGGGGTAAAATGGTTTGAATTTGACAGATTCAGACAAAGTGGATGGAAGTTAACACATGATTATACTTATACCACGCATTAGCTAACAACTATTCAGGGTTCTGGATGTAATTATGGATTATCGAGGGTTATGTATGTAAATATGAAACTACTCAATGTTATGGATGTAAACATCCCTTAATATTATTGTCAACATGACTGTTGCGAATCACATAAGTAGATCACGGATATTCAATTAATTACGCAGGCATGAATACACATGGATTTCCAAGGTTCACCCGTAACTAGACTACGTCCTTGGACGATGGCAACCGATTTTTATGAATTGGAGAAAGAAGAAAGTAAAGAAGATTCATAGAGCCCTAACCCCGATGAGTTTATATACTACTCATGTACAGACGGATTCCTGATACAAACATATCCATATACTCGAATAGAAATAGAACTGCTAATAAAAAAAATTCATCGAGCACACCTGCCCATCGACTAACAGGTCAACAAGACTCACTTTTTGTTGGGGTATGGTACAATAGGTTGGAGTGGATACGATGACTATTCAACCTGAGTCAGATGACTAATTAGGATTCAAGGCATATCAACAATGACGTTAGTTGTGAATCAAATTGTGCACTAAACAAGTCAACAAACATACAAATAGTTAGGCTAACGAATCTAGAAATTCATTGAGCTAAGCTAATGATAAATTAGAAGGTTGCACATACCGATGGTGTTGGTTTTAAGGTATACCTTTTAACTAACATTTGTACGTCCGGTTACTCACGATCTAATCTATGTTTTGATTTTAGTAAACGATAGATGTGCTCTTACATTGGTGGGTTGGAAGTAATGATATGGATGTCATAATTTCTTTACAATACTATTTCAAATTAGCATCAAATAAACAAAAAAATGTCAACATCAAAGATATATTCTAACAATAAATATAATAAACAAAACTTATAAGAGTAAATTACACAAACGTTCCTAAACAATACATCCAGTAATTCAATATCATACATGAAGTTTAAAAAGTAACTATATATGTGATAACTCGATCTTTAATATTTCTTTAGATATGGTTCGTGACTACAGACATTTAGTTATTCACTTTCTCTCTCTATTCTTAAATCACATTAGTTCAAAACTAATTTGAGATAAATCTTAAATATCGAATACAATATTGTTACTTTTAAAAATTCAGACGTAATATTGGAATACTATATGCAGTTTAGGGATGTACATGTTATGTTTCAACCGTAATCATCAGAACACATGCCACTCACTGATAAAAGGATAACCTATCTTGTTGAAAACAAGTTATCCAATCCCAATTCTAAATATGTGTCGTTCAGACCTATCATATACATTAGATGGATAACATTACTGCTTGAAAAAGTTATCGAGTAAATAAATCCATCGTAATAATAATAATGACGACGACGATGATGAAAAAAATGGGGTTGTCCCCTTATCATGTTCCGTAATTTTTTTATTTTTTTTCAAAATATCAATATGTATATTCATCTATATATACCCCCGATATGCCTCTCCAATTTTGTCAGCAACGGAGACTCATATGCCCTCCATCTAAAACAAGTCATTTTAACGGTCTAAACTTTGTTGTAATCGACATGTTCTATATGGAGGGCATATGAGTCTCCGTTTCTGACGAAATTCGAATGACATATTGAAATGATATACAGATGAATATACATTGTGATATTTTTTTGAAAAAAATACGGAAAAATGATGATGTGACAACCTGTTGGCTGTCATATGAGGGCATCACCATCAATCCCTGATAATAATAAGGGTAAACTACAAAAAAGGGACTGATGTTCACATGGATTCTCAAATAAGGGACTGCTCTTTAGATTGTAACAAATAAGGGAGTCATCTTTGATTTAACAGTGGAGGCTCCAACGACGTCAATGGATGGCTCAATTTGTGATGTAGATGGATGAGTATACCCCTATGATTCATTTTCACTTTTCCCCTTTCTCCCACTATGGTGGTCGTTGCCCTCGTCCATGCCAACCGCGTTGGTGCTCCTCCTGTACGCACCCAACTACTTCGCCTGCACATCCCTCATGTGAGGGAGGCTTTGCCCCCTTTCTTCTTCGTTTGACTCGTAGGGGAGGCGATGCTGGTGAAGGTCAGGATGAGGTGCCGCACGCGGAGAGGAGGGCGACGACGAGGCAGCACTGGCGAGGGTCGTCAGTTGCAGCTGGAGGTGCCGCGACCGTACGAGGGCGTGTCAGTGCTCGAAGGGAAGGAGAGGCGGAGCGCTCAAGATAAAGTGGTTGGTTGGCGAACGGCCGCAAGCTGCGGTTGTGCGAGGAGGTCCGAGAGAGGGCCTCCTACTGTCGAAAAGGAATGTGGTTGATGTCTCATGCACGGAGCGAGCTGCTCAGATGACGGTGCCGGACCCATCAGCTACTCCCTCTCCATCACCATCGCCTTCGCCTCCCCCACACCACCACCCACATCGGAGCCCACCTCACGATCCTCGTCTCCATAGAATGAGTCGACCAGATCCGCTAGCTCCGGTGAGTCCCCGACCACGAAGCGCGAGAAGGATCCTAGTAAGCCTCAAATCTCTTGCACATCAGGTACAAGTTCAACGGCAACCAATCAGTGCTATAGAGCAATCTTGTGTCGTGCTTCACGATAGCAGCTTTGAGTCAGTGGGCTTTGATCATGCGCAACATCTATAATATCTCTAGCCACCATTGACCCAACCTCACACCGCATCAGCCACTGCAGGGAAAACCACACCTACGACAAGATCTCATGGACAGTCGAAGCACCTTCTAGATCAACCTGCAGTTGAAACCAACTTCATGCACCCCGTCATAGTCCAAGATTTGCACAACCATCGAACCCGGTTGAAGACCATGTCCGAACAACAGCATCTCGAGGAAGCGACCCTTCTCCACCTGCAGCCTCTGCCGTGCCATAGAGCGAGTCGACTAGGATCCTTCACGCACTTCGCATCGGTTCTCCTCATGTACGCTCCACAACCTCTCGTCGAGTGCGGAAAGTGAAAATGAATCCCTATTAAATGGGGATATATTCGTCCATCTACATCACAAATTAAGTCATTCATTGACGCCGTTTGAGCCTCCACCGTTAAATCAAAAATGAGTCGCTTATTTATTACAATCTAAAAAGCAGTCTCTTATTTGAGAATCCATGTAAAGATCAGTCTCTTTTTCGTAATTTACCCTAATAATAATAGGTTGAGATTTCCGTAATAAAGTGGAAGAGAGTGGCATAGGGAACAGTGATGTATTGTCGTCATTAAATGAGAGGAGGGATCAGATAGTGGAATCCTTTGGAGGTAAAAAAGGAGACAAACGTCAATAAAGCACAATGTATGCTGCCATCTTTTCAGATCAAACCCATCTCTCTCCATCTCTCCAAATCCGGACTGAGTGTTTCTTGGAGCTTTGGGTATTCACCGGTATGGTAAAGTGGTGGTGCAGAATGTCGTGGGATAGGTCTTGTCCTGACCTAAATAGGTCATCACATTCTTCGCATCAAGTCTTTCTAAATAAAAATCTAATTTTGCTTAGTGTTCGTGTATAGGGTGAAGTGATTTCATTGGAGTACGAGAAAATGGTTGGATTTTAATTATTTTATATTTTTTAAAGGGTAGGATGTAGCAGTGTCACGAAAGCTTATGAACTTGACTCGAACTCAACTTGTTAAGACTCATGAC
This sequence comes from Ottelia alismoides, assembly GCA_037367405.1. NCBI lineage: Eukaryota > Viridiplantae > Streptophyta > Magnoliopsida > Alismatales > Hydrocharitaceae > Ottelia > Ottelia alismoides. The sequence goes on along the minus strand of JAZKJV010001448.1, from coordinate 220,160 downwards.
TCGAAAAGCTAATGATTTTGGATTCTTTATTCTTATCGAATAGAGTTTGAGTTTAATGGTGCTTGACTGAATGACTCGATTTGAATCATTGATTTTTTTATTAAGAACTTAGCTTTATATACATGGAACAGTCGTCCCTCTTATTCATTTTCCTTCTTTACAGATATATACCCAAACCCTCCTACAAAACATGACAACCCATTTCAGCTTTCCCAACCCCTTCTTACAGCTCTTAATACTCCTGCATTCTCAACTTAAATCCTTCCTCCCTCCCTCTACCCTTACGCCAGTGGCGGACCTAAGAATATATACTAGGTAGGGCACACCAATAAAAACGGAATCGATAAATAAGATTATAATATATAAAATAAGTTTAACCATTGTAAATATCCATATGCATAATGATAGATAAAGTAAATTGAAAAAAGTCCATACACGTTAATATTGTGATTTTTTATTCCAATAACATGAATCTAATAAAAAAATCTGAAAATTTTGATTTTATATTGATTTAGGTACAAAATAAACTATAGAAAATGAAATTAAAAAATTACGATCAATTTCTCAACTCCTCGCATACCGGCTTCGACATTGCATTCAATACCAACATTCATATATTGATATGGTATTGAAATATTCAAGCAATTCCTAAGATCTAGAATCTATAAATTTCCAAAATAAAATACTATCGTTAAATAGCATTACCATTAAACATGAGAAGACTAACAAGGAGTTGTGGAAGTGAACACTAGAGCTCTGAGGGCGAGAGTGGCGATACCACTAGGGGGCAGGGGATGCATCGTACTAGTGCCTCATTAATGAATGGTGATTATGGAATTGGGGTATAATATTGAAGCCGGCATGCGAGGAGACGAACAATAGGTCCCATAGGGAAGTGTAGGCGTGGTGGGTTACCACGAGAACACATCTATCGATGTCAAGATCGGGTCGCAGCGACAATTACTTGAGTATAATCAAGTTCTTTTAACACACACTTAGGTCGAATGGTGAAATTGCATGGATACCCCACAATTCAGCCTCTAATCCACAATACCTCAGTGAAATTGCATGGATAACCCCACAATTTACTGGGTATTCCCGCAACTAGATGTGTCGTCGAAATCAGAGTCATTCGTGGTATATAAAGGGTTTGTGTTACATACGTCCATCCTCAATGTACTTAATAAAAAAAGAAATGATTTCACCGTCACCTTTCCTAACAGGAGGGGATCCTAACAAGGTTTTAAAAACCGGATCAGACATTCAACCAGCCAGTCTTCGATTTGGTCCAATCGAGTCAGACCGTCGATTCAAACCGGCCGAACCGGTGATGATGTCAGCATGACGTTATCATTCCTATCGATTCAGAAAAAATCGGATGGGGCTTAATTTACTTGTCCGACCGGTCGAACCGATTTTTAAATAAAACAGAATATATAGATATGTATTTTATATATCAATAAAGTAATCATTTAAAATGTCAAATCTTTCAATAGAATAACTTGATTGTCTATTTTGAGTAAAACTCTACAAAATGTAGTCATATTTTCTAGCATTATATATGAATATAATATTGTAATAATTTATTTATAGTTGCTTCTAGAAAATTACTCTAAGAAAGTAGAGGTACAAGTTATATTCCAAAAAAGAGAGTTGCATAACTGAAATTGCAGAAGTTAAGAAGGGCACAAGTGATAAAAATCCTATTATTTCATTATTTAAACCTATATTTTTTGACAATATACTAAATCGTCAAAATTGAGTCAATCCGAGTCAACCTGGTTTGATCACCGATCGGACCTGGCTTTTTTAAAAAAGTAATTACATAAAACCGACCGAATCAACCGGATCGAGACCGGTTCCCGATCCAACAGATCTGATCGGCCGGTCCAATTTAATTTTCTAAACCATGGATCTAATACAATTATTCATGGGAAGTAGCACACATCCAAAATGTTACCAAAAACCTTATCCAAATTAATTTAACAGCTAACATGATTAGGGGTGTAAGAAAATTCTCAGGTTCGATATTCGCTCAGGTTCGGCTCGCTAAAAGTTCGATTCAGATTCGGTTCGGAAATAAACGAACCGAACCTGAACACAAGTTTAGGCTCGATTAAATAAACGGACCAAACCTAAAAAACATAGGTTCGTTCAGGTTCGATTCGTTAAAAGCTCGATAAACATATACATATACATATTTACAAATCCTTATCCGTAGAAGTGGACTTATTTTGAGATGGGTGGTTTTTATCCCAGGGTAAGTGAATTTTGTCTAGAGATAACTAGATATTTACGTGATAACTAGGTTTTATCTCGGTATAAACTATCCAAAAATAAATAGTCACATCGTGTTTACAACATCTATCATCTATGGTCTAGTACTTTTTCCTTCTTTATCTTCAAATCAACAGAACAAGTACAAACATTACTTATCGAATATTTATGCATTATTCTTATTCCTTATTCCCATCTGAATATATATAAAATATATTATAATTATACTTTTTTCCAAGAGATGAATCCTTATTAATCTAATTTTTTCAAAAGATGAAGATGAGTTAGATAAAAAAACTAAATGAATATTTATTCTAACTGTAAATACACATATATATTTCCATTTCTCTTCTTTTCACTCCCTCCTATTAGAGAATTCTTAAGTTCGATATTCGCTTAGGTTCGATTCGTTTAAAAAGAGGTTCGATTCGGATTCGGTTCGAAAATAAACGAACCGAACCTGAACACAAGTTTAGGCTCGATTAAATAAACGAATCGAACCTAAAATATATACGTTCGCTTAGGTTCGGTCCGTTTACACCCCTAAACATGATCATCCATGTCAACTATTTTTAGTTGTAGTCGCATCTTTGTAGCGGGTCATGTAGCAAGACGAGAAAATCTTTTAATAGTATAGAGTACTCTAAATTTATGACAGGATTTTTTTTACATATAATATTATTTATTCTTTTAAGCATGCTCAAAATCTACATTACGATTTAGACATGTATCTTTTTTTATGAATAAAATCTAATTTTTTGGGGGTCAATATTTCTAATTTTAAGATAAAAATTTGAACCTTCTCTAAAATCATGATAAAGTTTGCAAGTTTATGGTATTTCAAATATTGTAATGGATTTGCGAAACATGCCATAAATTTAGACGATGTTCATGCTCATGCCACAAGTATTTGAATCATGTCATAAACTTACAATAATTTTAAAATCATGCCACACATTTACACATCATTCTAAAGCCTTTCCTGACATAAATTTTAAATATCCTATTAAAATCTTTCTAGTGGACGACGATATCCACGTTAGTTAGCTATATATGTGAATGACCATGTAATATTGGATAACTTTTTGGTATATTATTGTTTTGAAAAAGTTTCTTTTGTTTGTAGGATTTTTTTAAAAAGATTAATTTTCCGCTCGAGTCGAATAAAGACATTTTTTCAGCTAATTATCTTGATTCAGATGATTATTCCATTCGGCCAATCAATTAATCATTGAGCCAATGATCAGATAATGTTCACATTAGATAAAAGACAACTTCCAATAACCGGTCGATCAACTCAGAGTTTCCTTTAACTGCTAATTATCTGATTAATTGCCTAAATTCTTTTTCATTTGAACTAATATGTACTTTCAAAAGGTAACTTTAGATATTTCATTTCATCATACTACATATGTTTTTAGCTGACTATTAGTCAAATCATTTGATTAGCTGACAGATCAGTTGACTATGGATCTGTTTGGTTGTTGGGTTGGAGTGGGTTGGGGTAACCTGATGGGAATAGTAGTTGTTTGGTATTGGAGAGGGTTGGAATAAAGAATGTGATGTGATGTCACTATGATTTGTGATAGAATTCCATCCCAAGAAAAGAGAGGAGTAAACCGGGTTACCCCCGGTAACCCGGTTACCAAACGAGTGAAGGATATGGGAAGATCCTCAAGCGCATCATGTAAGCGTATGGATCACATCGAATGCGATCGAGAGCGACTAGTCGTACTAGTAGTTCGATGCAACGGAATTTTAAAAAAAATCATGTGACGAAACCACATGATCTAAGAACACTTCTCGAATTGTTTCGTCTAAACCCTAAACAAGTAATATGAATACCTCTTGAAGCGTGGTTGCAATCGAGTCTCTAAACCAAGAGACCTCCTGTCTCAAGTTCGATCCGACGGAGGAGACACTTGCGAGCACGTTGATGAGACGCGTGCTCCGCGCAATCCATATTGATGATCCAAGCGACGAATCTCCTGATCTCGTCACACGAGATCCAATATCTTCTTCACGAGCGAGATGCACCGAAGGAGATGGAGATCCACGAGTAGATGATCCGGCAGCATAACGACGACGCTGCGTCGATGACGACTCTCACAATGACTCCATGCTGGATGGCCATTATAAGAGAGAGAGGCTTGGCGTGGAGAGAGAGAGAGAGAGAGAGAGAGAGAGAGCATTTATTATTGTGTGTCTTGAAGAGCAAGGGGTGCCTCTTCTTATATAGGGTTTGGGAGTCCATGGATCCCAATCCATGGACAACACACAATCAATTGTTGAGATTGATTTGTATTTCTTTCAATGGCTAAGATGTTGTTGTAAATACACAACAACTAATGATTTAATTTAAATTAATTTTCATTGATAAATCAACAAAAATAATTTCAAATTAAATCATCTTTGATAAGAGAAAAGATAATGAAGATAATAAACCAATCTCCTTAAAAGAGGGGACGGCTACTCTTCTCCTCATGGAGAGTTGTAATCGTCCACTTCTCTTTGGTGGACTTGGTCCATCTCTTCTAATTATCATGAGATCTCATGATTTCATGATATAAATCATCATCTCTTGTTGACAATATTTTCATGAAAAAAATAATTCCAAATTATCTTATGGAAAATATCAACCATGCCATTGAAATTATGTGAATCTCATTCACAACACAAAACTAAATATAATTATATTTCAATTAATCATTCAATGTGAATCCAATTCACATTAACAATTAATCAACAAATATAAATCACAATATGCTCTCTTTAATATATTATAAATCACATTTATAATATATGTGATTAATATGGATAGTGTTATCCACATTATTAATATTAATGATAATTAAATCACATTTAACCATCTTGGATCTCTATTCTCATGTGCCCAGATAACATGAATCACATTTACATTATTCACATATTTGATAATTAAATCATATTTAATTATCTTACATATCTCTCCTTATAATATGAATCAAATTCATATTATCTATGATAATTAAATCACATTTAATTATCAATTTTCTCGATACTTGGATACATATATCAACAATGAAATTATCATTGAACTCTTTCAAGGATAATGCGCTTTCTCCACGGATACTTGGAGATAAGGACAGGACGATTGTATTATTCCACGTATAGTGACTTGAACATTGAGATCAAATCTCAAAACCAAATCTTGCGGACCTTCCATAGATGCTTGATCAAATCAAGACCATAGATCTAATCTTCTCATTGTATCTGAATCACATTCAGATCAATGTCCAACATTTGGACTAAGATTTGATCACTTCTCTACGAGAAGAGTCACTAAAATCCAGACTCGTTTCATCACTCCCTAGGAATGGAAGCGTCGTGGTTATACAATCGTTTATGATCACATCATCCTCAGGTATTCCTAATACCTGTACATCCTACATACTGGAAGACCTAGATTAAATCCGAAGTTTTAGATCTCTTTTTAGACTATCTCCTTCAGGGTTTTATCGTTAAGTTTTCTCATTCGATAATTGGGAGATGGTATCGATCATATACTTTCCAAAAGCATATATCATACCCATGTGTTGATCATATACTTTCAAAAGCATATATCAAACCTACAAATTCAGTCAAACTTCCAAAGTGAGACGACTGTGCACGAAATTTGATTCTTCCCAATATCTCATGAGTGAGCTCATGTCTTCTGGTTCAGTAGTGAACCTCTATGATCCCTTTGAGAGATCGTATTACTCATATACCCTTATATGCACACCAGCTCGCCGGTATATAGACCTTGGTTAGGTCATCAACCTATTGGTCTGCCAAATGTACACACTCAGACATATAGTAACACATCTGTCTCTGGTCAGAGTATGCGTGCCTATATTGTGACAGCATACGACATAGGACTTTGGTTATCTCGATCTCATTAAGTCAGCCCTTTGACTTAACTAATCTGACACCTCCGAATCTCTATTCCTATGTAGAGGACCTGCATCAAGAGGTTGGTCAGATATCAACCTATATGAGAAAAAGGATTGTCATCTCCTACTCAGGCTGGAGATCATCTCTTAACAATCATTTAACGGTGATTTTCCCAGGAACCCTCAATAATTATGAATTGCACCTAAGATCATGAATAACTGCTCCATTTTACACCCATAACCCTCCGTTAGTTTAGTTCATTAACTCATCCAAATGGTTGAGTTAATCTAACCAAACGGCTGGGATTAATAAAAATAAAAAATAAAAAAAACGAAGAAAGGGAGGAGAGGAGGTGGGCTCGATCCTGGAATGTGGGTTGCAAGCGCCCCTCCCCCCCCCCCCCCCGGGCTCCAACTTGGGGCTTGCAGAGGGCTTTGGGTTTGGGCAGGCAGTTCCGACCCATAGCCCCTCCCCCCGCAAGGTCTTGGGGCGGGCGATTCCGACCTTCCGACCTGGCCAAGCAGGGGGGCTTTCGGCGGAGGCTTTGAGCGAGGGTGCTCCAACTTGGGGATTTGGGGGGGGGGGGGGGGGTCTTCGATGGCTTGGAGGAGGTAGGGGAGGAGGAGGAGGACGACGGGGGAGGAAGGGGACAATAGTCTCATTTGTAAATACTGGAAACTTAAAGTGTATAAAATATAAAATATTTGACGGATACCGACATAGTTAACATGAAATTGGATGGAAGTTAACACGGAGTTATGTGTGTAAAAGTTAAGCACTACACATGGTCTTGGATGTAATTCGTTATTATAGAGGGCTCCTGAGGTAATTACGAAATTACTCAGCATTATGGGTGTAAATATCCCTAAGTTTAATCATGTGGAGTAGTTTCGTATTTACATACATAGCCCTCGATAATCACGAATTACATGATTAAACTTAGGGATATTTACCTCCACATGATTAAACTTGTAACCCTCATTACATGAGAAATCCTGAATAGTTCCTCCGTCTCTCACACAGTAACCGTAAATACAAAATAACCAGGATTATGGGTGCAAAAGTTTATTGTTTAAACTTGAGTGGATGTTTCGGTTGACTAAGTTTATTTTTCAATCGACTGTTTAAGTGTCAATTGACTAAATAACGTTGTCCAGTCGACTAATCTTCAGTTGTTAGTCGTCATATTCAACCATTGTGCCTTTTCAAGAATGGATCTTATGCATCTTTAGGTTTATAAAAAGAGCCATAAGGGTTAGTTTTTAGCATCAACAAAAAACAATTCCTCATGAACTCAAGAGTGATCTGGTGGTAGCATAGTGTGCCTGCACCTTATAGGATCCTAGTTCGAACCCTAAGGGGAACGCTTCAAATCCTCAAAATTATTATGCTTACTATTAACAAAAGCAATTCCTCCTACATTTTAGCTACAAAAGAAAGAATCCCTTGTATTTTCAGTTCGATCTTTAAGAGCACAAAAAAATAATTTTGTGCACTCGTGCAATACACTATTGTTTTTGCACACTTCTTTGCAAGACTATTTTATACCTCATATAATATTGCATATATTTTGAGGTAGTTTAAGAAGTTTTATACAATTTACTTTATTATGCGGGGTACTGGGATCATGGAAGCACCTCTTCTAGTTGGGAAAAAAATTCTAAATCTATTAGCATCTAGAGTTTACAAAGTAAATGATAATATTTTTTCTTGTAAAAGTTAACAAAGCTATAATAAATTAACTTTGCAACCTTGGACGGATAGTCTCGCTATGAAACCTTGCTGAATATATATTGGTCTCACTCACACATGAATGGGTCTAGAAGATGACAATAGTTGAGGATCTTCAAGATCTACACTTTATAATCTCCTATGTAATCTTCTTGGTCTTAAAATCTTCTTGCCTTTGATACCAACCTCCGTAATAGGAAAGGAGGGGGAAGAGAAAGTATTTACTTTTTCAAATCCAATCTAATGAGTAATGAATCAAAAAAAGATTTAATACAAAGAAGAAGATGATGACACCCACTCATAATGTGGTATCTAAATGCTTTCTTAAAACTAGAAGATTGAGCTAAGAAAACAAGAAAAATGATGGAGAAGAAAAATGATCTAAATGCTCCAAACACGAGAACTCGAGACATACTGAGAATTGTCCTTTGTTCAATAAAGAGAAGAGCGCCAAAAATAAAGAAGAAAATGGGCCAAGTCAGTTGGGATGTCTCAAGCGATGATAAAGAGAAGGTGCATGCATGTGGATCACAGTAAGAAAAAGTTTATTTTGTACCGTAGAATTGCGAGTACATATGGTGGTATTATAGTCGCAAAAAACAGTGCGATCACATTGCAACTATATACCCACCACACATAGTTGCAATGCTTGAACTTTGGCCTTGCATTTGCAATTGCGACTGCACGTGGTCACGAGCCCAGCTGCCCACTTTTGCTGACTATATCTTGTGCCAATATATAGTCACAAAAATTGGGCGAAATTCTTATATGTACCTCACCCCATCAATCCCTATCCTTCCCCCTTTCTTCCTACCAGAGCTACCCATCGACACCGATTGTTGTTGCATCAATCTCCAGCAGCCACCACCACCGCATCCTACTCCTCACTTACTCTTTTCATCCTCTGCCCTCTTGGGTTCAATGGCGTTCAATTGGGTTGCATCCTTGGAGCAGTCAACATAACTGCCTCTACCTCATTTTCGATGTTTTTTATTTTTTTTCCAAATATCACAATGTATATTCATATATATATATATAGGATTTTTATCCAATGCGCACAGGGCTCATTAGCGTTCCGGTGCGCACCATTTCTTGGCCACACACGTGTATTACCAATTTAGTGGTTACCTATTTCGAAGGATGTTGTTTTTGGAAGGAGATTAATATGCAAAGCGATTTAACAATAAGTAATATTCCAATTATATCGCGTCCTAAAAAATAGGAAGATCGTTTTGGAAAGAAAACATTCGAATCAATTATTTCTTGCTGAAAATTGAGATCCAAATGCTCATGTCAGTAATATATATATATAATAGTCAAGTAAATGGTTGTTGCGAGATCAGTAATATCCAAAACAACGGTCAGTAATTTACATTCATTGTAATACATGGTGCAGAATTCAGTAATATATACACAATGAACAAGTAAGTACTTGTTGTGATGTCAGTATTATCCAAACAATGGTTAGTAATACATTCATTTTATTATATGGTGCAGATTTCAGTAATATATACACAATGGACAAGTAAGTGCTTGTTGTGAAGTCAGTATAACCATAACAAATGGTCAGTAATTTTCATACGTTTTGTTACTTTGAACAGAATTCAGTAATTTAGAGATGATACTCAAGTAATATATATACAGTTATCAAGTAAATTATTATTTGTGTTCAGTAATGTATATATCCATGTCTTATATCACATGTTCAGTAATGTGTACGATTCTCAAGTAATAGCTACTATGAGATCAGTAATAACAAAGTAATGGTCAGTAAGTCATGGGCATTGCTCAAGTAAGAAAGTAACTATTTGTTAGTGCAATGCACATTACATCGACCATGGTATTACTAACCATTTGTTATGTCATTACTGATCTCAACACACATTTACTTGACCATTTTATACATATTACTAAATTCTGTATAATGTAACTATTTGGATGTAAATTACTGATCATTGTCTTGATATTACTGATCTCACAATAAGCATTTACTTTACCGAATAATATTTATTACTATCATAGCGTTTGGATCCGCGTGGAATCATTTATTTGAATTGTTTCTTTCCAAAACCGTCTTCCAATTTTTAAGGACGTTGTATAATAGGAAATATAGGATTTTTTTAAATGCGTCGTAGCCTATAATTAGAAATATACTTATTGTTAATACACGTGTATGGCCCAGAATGAGTGCTCATTGAAACGCTAATGAGCCCTGTGCGCATTGGATAAGCCCTATATATATACATTCCTCTTATATGTCATTTGAATTTCGTTAGAAACAAAGACTCCTATGTCCTTCATCTAGAACAGGTCGTTTACAATAATGTTTAGACCGTTAAAATTACATATTCTAGATGGAGGGCATAGAAGTCTCTGTTTCTGATGAAATTCGAATGACATGCTGTAGGGATATATAAATGAATATACATGGCGATATTTTTCAAAAAATAAAAAAATTGCGAATTCCTATATATATATATATATTTCACGGTTTCGAACCAAAGCAATTAGAATCTCTCTTTTCCTGACTCCATTTCTTCCAAAATCCCTCACATCCCTCCCTGGTAGATCTTGTTCACCTACAAAGCTCCGATACCGCTCAGTGTCTGTTACCACTACGTTCAGGAGCGAAGAAAGCTTCTTGACAAAAGAGAGAGGAGCGAAGTCTTCTGCTTCTATCAAAAATGAGGAGGTGAGGAGAGAAAACAATCTAGGATGTTTCACTCTCGACTTTTGATCTAAGCAGGATATTAACGAGCCGATCGAATTCGTATATCTTGTAAACTCTGGATACACACACACATAGAGGATTTAATAGGGCTGCCCCTTGGGGGCAGCCAACATGGCTGCCCCGCCCCCTTATTTCGGTATTTTTTTCCGAAAAATATCGCCATGTATATTCATCCCTATATCACTCCTATATGTCATTTGAATTTCGTCAGAAACAAAGACTCCTACAGCCTCCATCGAGATGGTGTCGATTTAAAAAATCCTGTTACCGTTAAAAAATGACTATTTGGATGAAGGTCGTAGGAGTCTCTGTTTCTGACGAAATTCGAATGACATATAGGAGGGATATATGGATGAATATACATGGTGATATTTTATGAAAAAAATAAAAAAAACACCGAAAATGGTGCGGGGGCAGCCATGTTGGCTGTCCCAAGGGGGCAACCCCATTAACCTCATATATATATATATATATATATATATATATATATATATATATATATATATATATATATATACTTGACCACTAGATACAAACAGGAGAGAGAAGACTAGGAGAGAGAAGACATGATCTAGTGGTCCAGAATGACTGCTCTCATACTCTCACAATATTTTTCTCTCATAGGATCACTTCTATATATATATATATATATATATAGAGAGAGAGAGAGAGAGAGAGAGAGAGAGAGGTTGGGGAGCTTGCATCAAGGTGCATGTAACCTTACATGCACCGGTGCCATAAACACCCATATTTTTTTATTTTTTTGAAATGAAATCATGTGAGATTTAGATCACTATATTGCCATTAAAAATTCAACTTAATTCGCGACTCCTAAGCCGTCCATCAAGACAATGAAATTTTAACGGTCTCAAAATTGCTGAAATTTAGGTGTCTAGATGAACATGTTAGGAACGTCTGCTTTCCACGAAATTTGAAACACGTATTCCACTAATAATTCTAAGTAGATCCTCTAAGGTTTCGTTTCAAAAAAATGGTCGTTTATGACGCTGGTGCATGTAAGGTTACATGCACCTTGGTGCAAGCTCCCTAACCTCATATATATACATACATACATACATACATATGTATATGTATATATATGTATGTATATGTATGTGTGTGTATATATTTGTGTATATATGTCTCTCTCTCTCTCTATATATATATATGATTTAATGGGGCTGTCCCACCCCCTTATTTCGGCGTTTTTTTTATTTTTTTCGAAAAATATCGCCATGTATATTCATCCCTATATCCTTCCTATATGTCATTCGAATTTCGTCAGAAACAGAGACTCCTACGGCCTCCATCGAGATGGTGTTGATTTAAAAAATCATGTTACCGTTAAAAAATGACTGTCTGGATGGAGGCCGTAGGAGTCTCTGTTTCTGACGAAATTCGAATAGTATGTGGGAGGGATATAGGGATGAATATACATTACGATATTTTTTGAAAAAAAATGCCGAAAATGGCGCGGGGGCAGCCCCATTAACCTCATATATATATATATATAGAGAGAGAGAGAGAGAGAGGAAAGGGATCCTACTCCATGGAGTAGGTAACTTACCTACTCCACTTTCTTTTTTTCAAAATTTTTTTATTTTTTTTGGAAAATGCTTCCATGCATTTTCATAATTATATCCGTCTAATATGTCATTCAAATTTCGCTAGAAACAGAGACTCCTACGGCCTCCATCCAGAACATGAAAAATACATCAAATCTGTGACCGTTAAAAAATGAATGTTTGGATGGAGGCTGTAGGAGTCCCTGTTTCTGACGAAATTTGAATGACATATTAGAGGGATATAGTTATGAAAATCCATGGAAGCATTTTTCAAAAAAATAAAAAAATTGAAAAAGAAGAAAAATGGAGTAGGTAAGTTACCTACTCCATGGAGTAGGATCCCTTTTCTCATATATATATATATAGGGCTTATCTAGAGGGTACTGTGCCGATTTGGCACTTAGTAGGCCCCTAATTGTAGACGTCAGATTATGATCGTGTGATCTAAATAAAAATTCGACGATAAATGCAAATAAGGCATATTTTGGTTACAATAACTGATATTGCGAGAATTATGGGGTGTAAATTAATTACGTTGATGCCATTTGGATCGATGATTAACAAAACAAAATATGCTAAACAAAAATTGCGTATCCTTATTACGAAGAACAGCGATCAAACAAAGCCAATGCCTTCTTTCGTTCGCCATTGAAGATCGTTTACAGGTCGCTTAATCTTCGATATCAGTAAGTTTTTATGTATAGTCGTCTTTGAAGAACGTTTTGAAAGTACTTTCTTTCATGTAATTTGATGCAAACTTTTTATAAAATCATGTACATGTACTGATAGTATCAAAAATTGTGGTTGTTCGATTAAGAAGAAATAGATTATCGATTCAAATATGTTGAAATGATTTAACGATTACTTTTTTCGTTTAAGAACAAATATATTAAAGCTTCTAAGATATTAAATTAAATTTAGTTACTTAAAAGTAAAATAAAATTACTGCTTGATGATTCCAAGTTACTGATACATATTCTAAAATTAAAAGAGTAACTCCAATGATATTTTAAGTGTAATTATTAATATTACTGATAAAATGATGGAAATTACTGAAACATTCATCAAACTTACTGATCGAACATTCGAAGTTACTGAAAGTATTCTCCAAAAGCAATCTGAGAAATTTTTACTGATAGTTTAGATATACTTACTGATGCATTCTTCGATGTTACTTATATGTGTTACGATCTTACAAATAAGCTTTGAAAAGATAAAATATTACTGATAGATAAAATTTAGAAATTACTAATGATACATCGATATTACAGATTAACTATTGTAAGTTACTGCTGCCTAGTTTCTATGTTACTGATACATATCCCAATGTTACAATCATAAATATATTGTTATTTTAAGTTAAAGATTAAAGTTACTGATAAGATGTTGGAACTTACTAATGTCTTCATCAAACTTACTGATAGATACATCAAATATACTGATAGTAATATTCAAATGTAATATGGCAATAATTACTGATACATTAAATTTTATTACTGAAGCATTATTCAATATTACTGATAAGTGTTAAGATCTTACGAATAATTTTTTTGAAGCATGAAATTACTGATGCACGTATCATAGTTACTGATATCGATGAGCATCGTGAACTTACTGGTACATGCTTCTAACTTACTAATTGATAATGAATAAAAATATATTATGACTATAAAGTTACATGGATACGTACAAAAGTTACTTGCCATACATATAATATTACCATTATGATATTATAAATTACTTTCCCATAAATTACTTTTTACCGCCTTCTCATAAATCACAAGATATGTTAACTTTTAAAAACTTACTTCAGACGTGGGAGCTCGGTACGCGGCGGAGCAGTGAAGGCCTTATCGACGATTGCAACGAGGGCGGAGAAAGATAATCACGGTCAGACACGGTTAGTGAAAGAATAAAAACCGTCTTCTTCCATTGTAATGATACGTTTCTTCGTAAATGAGTTTTTTTTGGAATTAAACGTATTAGGGTTACGAAAACAAATCCTTTAAAGTTTGAACACTTAGGTATGAATCCAATAGCTGCATGCATATTAAATATTGAGAAAGATGATTCCAATAGCTGCATACATATGATTACTAATTCTTTGCAATTAATTATAGTTTTTTAATTTTGCGGTTGCATTTTTTTCTTATCATTACCTAATTCTAATAAAGCTTAACAAATGGTTACTGAATATCACACAAATTTTTGATTCAGTAACTTAGTTAATACTTGATGTTCCTTTTGATATCACTAAAATTCTTATGAGTAATTGACATTAGTGTTGCATATACTATTTTGCAGATGGAACAAGCAAAAACGTTTGATGTTTCTTACAAGAGACGAACACCGCAAAGTGTAAAAAAAGGAACAATGGAATCTGCAAGTGGTAAATTTGTGATTTTTTAATTGAAAATATATAATATATTTCAATTATGTCTTAACAAGTAAATTAATGCAGATACAAGTTTTGAGGGAGATAAAACTACTGAAATTTCCACTGGTAAGTTTGTATATTAACATACGAATTGTTAATAGTTAATATCATAACTTACTATTCACAAACTATTATGCTTTGTAGAAAGAGCATCAGTTTTGAGTCTTGCAAATGTAAAGGATGATGCAAAGCTAGAACCACTGCCAGGTTAAAAAATAACCACTAAGATTGTAAGTTAAGAAAAGAGTATTTTATATTGCAAACTTTTAAATGGTTTTTATTTCATTAATGCAGCGAGATATTGCGTCCAACACAAATGTTACATAAAACAATTTGTAACATATCTTGGTAACAACAAGTTGTCTGGAAGGCATAAAGAGTTGATAGATAAATCCGCTTTCTCAAGATTGGTATCAATTACAAAACTTGATATTAATTATCAAGTATTGGACTTTATTGTTCAAAGATATCAAGGAGATAGGATTTTCAAGTTTGGAGAGAAAGAACTCACATTTTCCGATAATGACATAGGCTTGATTTTGGAGTTGCCTTCATCAGGATTTCCTATTCAACTAAGGGGTTTTTCGTTTGAATGGCCAAGTTCATTTGAAGAGCAATTTTGCCAACCAAGCATGTTATTAAATCGTCACAACATTTGTGACATGCTTGAATCTTTAAGATCTCAAGATGATGATAATTCAAATAGAATGTACATAAGATGCCTAATATCTTTGATGTTTTGTACATTTCTATTCCCCGAAACGAACTTCTGCTTCCCGAAGGTCCTACTAAATTACATAGATTCAATTGAAGATACACGATTCTTCAATTGGTCTAATGCAGTTGGGACTATGTTAATGCAACGCTTGGATGATATAGTGAAAAAATGAGGAAGCGTTCATCATCTGAAGGGAAAGGCACAGTTGGCTACTTAACTGGATGTGCAGCGTGTTTATATGTAAGTTTTTTTTAATCTATAATTGCTACTTTGCTTTTAAAAAATATTTACCAAATATTTAACTATGTAAAATTATTTTAAGGCATGGGCTCTCGAGCACTTATTCCCAACACATACATTGAATCAAAATCTCTTGCCAAGAATTAGGAAATGGTCAACTCCTTGCAAAGTCACCATAGAACAATTCCAGAACTTTGATGAAGATCATGTAACAAAATTTTATTTAAATTTTCATTTGTGATTTTAATATTGAATATAATTTTTTAAGTTACTGATGCAAGTATTGAAAGTTACTGGATCAAGTGATTGATGCAAGTTATGATAAAATTAATTTAGATACTGTTGCCATTATCAAAGTTACTTATACACGTTTCATAATATTGAATATAATTTTTTAAGTTACTGATGCAAGTATTGAAAGTTACTGGATCAAGTGATTGATGCAAGTTATGAAAAAATTAATTTAGATACTGTTGCCATTATCAAAGTTACTTATACACGTTTCATAATATTGAATATAATTTTTTAAGTTAATGATGCAAGTATTGAAAGTTACTGGATCAAGTGATTGATGCATGTTATGAAAAAATTAATTTAGCTACTGTTGCCATTATCAAAGTTACTTATACACGATTCATATTTACTGATTGCTTCATATATACTTCATGGGTCAATTCTACTGATTTAAAATCTAATGACAGCCTGATACATTTAATATTGTTAATGCTTGTTATTATTAATATAACTTGAAAGGATACTTTGTATTAAAATGAATTTTGATTGACGGTTAAAAATTTTTCCTTTCATTAGATTGTTGTCCATCTGGACTATGAAGAAAAAGAGCTATTAAAGATTGACCCAAATGAATTCATATTTGATTATGAGACATTCGTAACAGAGGGTTTCATCTCAACTGCATATGCATTGCGTGTCATTGTACCGCAACAACGACAACTTGATGATTGTTCAATGACATCAATATTGAAGCATGGTCCACATCAAAATACACCAGAGTGTAAATGTGAAGAACACAAGAAGAAAATAAGTGATTTGGAGAGTTTCATTTCTCAGATGCCCACTTTGGATGAATACAAAAACATGAAAGAACAATATGAGAATACATTAAGGGAGAATGAGAAGCTAAAGATCGAAATATCTATTCTAAAGCAATGGTTTGAGGAATTCTTTGCAAAATCAGTTAGTGTCAAGCAACAAGAAGAGAAGAAATCAAAGTTTGGTGAACAAGAAGAACAAAATAATATCACAAAAAAGATCGAATCACCATCCTTTGATCTTGGAATTGAGGAGGATTCTGAAGATCGTTGCAAAATTAAATCATGTGTTCCAAAGAGGGGTAGAAGCAAGAAGCTTATTACTCCTAGCAGCATGTCCAAAAGGGTCAAGTCAAGAAGAGCAATAATGGAAGAAGAAAAAGCACAAACCATCCCAATGAAGGAGAAAAAAGTGAGGAAAAAAAGAAAGCTTGAAAAAAAGAATTTCGAAGAAGTGATGACTGTAGAAGATGAAGATGAAATTCCAAAGATTGAAGACAACAAAGAGCAAGCTTTGGAGGTATGAAATCAATCTTCCATACTTTACATATACTGTTGATTATAAATTTTTTATTTAATTAGTGTCATTCAAATGATCATTATTCAATAAATTGCATATGCTAAATATTAGTGGTATGAAAATATTACTTACTGATATGATATACCTTACTGATATCATATAATTTTCATATAACTTATTGATATCATATAAGTTACTGATACGTCTCAACATAAGAGCTTACTTATTCTAAAGCAAGAGTTACTAACGAAAATGAAAATATTACTTATGTCATAATAAGGCTTACTTATACTTACATTTGCTACACTAGTTCTACTATTGAATTTATGTATATTACTTACTAGTGCTAAACTTATACTTACTGATATGAATATATTACTTACTGATATGCTATAACTTACTGATATCATATAATTTTCATATAACTTATTGATATCATATAACTTACTGATACGTCTTAACATAAGAGCTTACTTATTCTATCGCAAGAGTTACTAACGAAAATGAAAATATTACTTATGTCATAGTAAGGCTTACTTATACTTACATTTGCTACACTATTGCTACTATTGAATTTATGTATATTACTTACTAGTGCTATACTTATACTTACTGATATGAATATATTACTTACTGATATGCTATAACTTACTGATATCATATAATTTTCATATAACTTACTGATATCATATAACTTACTGATACGTCTAAAACATAAGATCTTACATATTCAAATGCAAGAGTTACTAACGAAAATGAAAATATTACTTATGTCATGTTTAAGGCTTACTTATACTTACATTTGCTACACTAGTGCTACTATTGAATTTATGTATATTACTTGTGTCCTGACATACCTTACTGACCCAAATAATTATAATATTTCTTTAATTTATTTATAGGTTTACAATTTAAATCGCATCGATTACGCTGGATATGATGCAATTTCTGAATCAGAGAGGGCAACCATTCATGAATTTCTGAAGGATCCTGTCGCCAAGTAAGGGGATATTTAATAAATATATTAAACCCATTTCATGATATATTTATGATGATTTATTTGTAATGTTACAACTTAACTTACATTTCAGTATGGGAGCAACTTACCATGGTCCATGAGACAACTTTTGCAATGGAATACACATTGAAAACCTACTTTATAATAAGATGGTCATAGATGTGATTTTGGACATGTTCATGGATGTGCTTTACAAATCGTATCAAGAAAGTGATGTGGAGTGCCCATTTATTTTTGCAAATACGGCTCAAATGGTAATAGTACTTACCTATTTTTTGTTTTTTATTTAAGTTATATTAACTAAATATTATTCATTTCAGCAATTGTTCCCAAAGACTGTAAAAGAAGCAACAGAAGAAGATTATGAGCCTCTAAATAATTTGTTCTCATGCACAAGAACGATGTTTGACAGTGTAAAAAAAGCCTTTTGTGTAATCCACACCTCCAATCATTGGCATCTTCTCGTGGCTGATTTTGATGAGAAGAAATTCATTTCATACAATTCACTTGCTGGGATGAAAAAACACCTCATGGACATTAGAAAATGGGTAAAAAGATATTAATTTTTGTGATACATCCATTTTTGATATATTTTTTTACTAACATATTTCTTTAACAATACCCTTAGGTTGATTGGATGGCAGAATACTTCATGCTATTTACTGGAGAGCACCTTGAAAAGTGGCCAGTAGAGATAAAAAAAGGAATCCCAATGCAGCGAAGTGATTCCATTGATTGTGGGGTTTATGTAATGAAGTATATGGAATTCATTTGCAAAGGAAAAGATCCAGTGTTCCGAAACGAAGATATCCCCAAGTTTCGTGCGGAGATAGCAGCTATACTACTTACAAGTGGTCAGAAGAAAGATTAACAGAAATTTGATATCTTAGACATGTATATAGAGATGATGTAAATATGTACATGTACTGTTCAAAATTTAAATGTAGTATCTTTCTTTTGAACATGAAATTCTTTATGAATGAGAAAATTTTGATGGTTGTTGATTGTTGATTGTTGAAATTATTACAGATGATACATTCGTCTACTACCTGATACTTACAGATGCATTAAGTTATTGATACATACAATGCTAAATAAACAAGATACTATTGCTTTAGACAATATTACTTGAGTATTGTATAGCTTACTACTACTTAAATGTACTACTATTTGAACTTAAAGTTGATTTTGATACTCTTACTTGAATAAGCTAAGAACTTACAGATTAAAATATATTATGCTATAAGTTACTAATAATTACAAATGATACGTAATAATTTACTAATGATTTTGAGAATAGTACTTGTGACATATTAGTAACTTAGTTATAGTTAGATATGATGCAAAAAAACATAGCAAAGAAAGATTAACATAAATGTGATATCTTAGACATTTAGATAGATATGATGCAAATATGTACATGTACTGTTCAAAATTTAAATGTAGTATCTTTCTTTTGAGCATTGATTTCTTTGTGAATGAGGAAATTTTGATGATTGTTGATTGTTGTTTGTTGAAATTATTACATATGATACATTGGTCTACTACCTGATACCTAAAGATGCATTAAGGTATTGATACATACATAGCTAACTAAAAAAGTTACTATAGCTTTATACAATATTAATTGAGTAATGTATAACTTACTAGTACTCAAATATAGTACTATTAGAACTTAAAGATGATTTTGAAAATCTTACTTGTATAAGCTAAGAACTTGCGGATTAAAAGATATTATGCTATAAGTAACTAATAGTTACAAATGATACGTAATAATTTACTAATGATTTTGTGTATAGTACTTGTGACATGTTAGTAACTTATAGTTAGATATGATACCAAAATCGTAGTTATTGTCTTAGTTTCAGATATTTACGTTTTATAATTGTGAATGTTACAGATGTCTTCTACAAACTTACCGATAAAATCTTCTTATTTACTGATGTATTTGTCAAAGAAAATCCCCTTACTGATGCATTCTTCACTGTTACTGATACATACCAAACTTACTAATACATGACAAAAGCAAGAACTTACTGATTTATACAACAAATTAAATTAAACATGATTCATACTTACTTATGATGGACAAGTAATACAAGCTTCATACTGATGCAAGCTTCATACTTACAATTAACTTACTTATACAAGCTTCATACTTACTGACGCATACGTCAAAGAAAATATGGGTAATATATACTGATTAATACAATTAACTTACTGATTCATTCTTCAAAGTTGCTGATGCATGTTCGAAACTTACCAAAAGATGTTAGAGACATAACTTACTGATTCATTCACGAAATATACTGAAACATGATTCATACTTACAAGACCATAGACAAGTACCAACTTACTTATATATACTTGTAAATTACAAATGGAAATTGAACAATAGAAAATAACTTACAACCAGATCATAAACACACAACTTCATACTCGATGAATAGTACACAATATAGAAAGAATACATAGAAGGGGAACATAAAAAAATTGAATTCTTCTATAAAGTGCAATGTGGTATGCAAAATATGCTTTAGTCTTCTCGATCCTTTGAATATCATATGACTTCAATACTCTCTATAATCAGCTGCATTGATCATGTAACCACCTGTGAAATGGAGAAAATATACATAGTGTGATCAGAACGTTAATATACTAAAATTACATTATAAACCATATGAATAAGAATTTATCTTACCATCAGTCTTCTCAAGTCCTTTGAATAACATCTGACTTCAAAACTTTCAAATATCAGCTCATTTATAATGTAACCAACTGTGTAATGGAAAAAATATACATATTGTTAACAGAACTATAATAAACCAAAAGTATTATATAAACCATAAGAACAAGAATATTTCTTACCATCATGCATTATATTAAGATTTTGAAGGGCAATTCCTTGAATCATATCCTGCATTGAATTTGTGGCATAATTTGCATTGTCTACCCTTTGACGAATTCTCTTCACTAATTGATTTCAATCTATTAGTGCTGCCCTTTGGTCTACCACCTTTTCCAGACCCTTTTGGTTTTGCTACATTAGGATCTTTTACAACAAATACTGACTTATCACATTTTTCATTAACATCATGGACATCTTCGACATTTACATAGATCATTTTGCTCTTAATAGCTTTGACTCCTTCAGAAGCATCTATAAGGACCTTCTTAATGTAATCATATACTTCTTTGTTGCCATCAGCTTCGCTAATAAGTTCATTTGCCAATACTCTTAGATGACTATTATCATCTTGCACTGTTCTCCTCCTATAAAGTGGGTAGTAACCATTTCGCTTGATATCTTTCTTCCATCTTCTTAATAAAAGAGAGGGTTGAACGTCTAACGCATCAGTGTGTTTTAAAACACTAATAATGTGTCTGCAAGGAATACCCATTGATTCCATCTTCATACAATCACATTTGAATTTATTGTAACAAGCATGAAAAGTAACACTGTTGAAATCTTCAATCCTCCCAATAGGATATACTCTGAATTGTATAACATCATCAACAGAAGGAAATGGAATCACATTTAGTTCAATACCTTCCAAAAGCTCTGTCTTAACCATATAAAACACGGTCTTTGTGAAATGCTAAGAAAATTGTTTTTCAATGCTCCACTGCGTAGCCAATTTAGGACTTTTATTCTCATTTTCATTATCCAACCTATTAGCATGCTCTCTCATTCTTTCAACTGCGGTTTGAAATCTAGTCATGAACTCATATAAACTATTCAGCTGATTGACATGGTTAGTTAAGAATGAATTCATGCTCTCGCTCCTCTGTGTTGTATTCATCTCAGCAAAAAAATATCTTCTCATGTAAATAGGAACCCACTTTCTCCTAATACGATACATAACATTAATCCATCTATTTTTTTCTAAATTACATTCTGTAACTATTCTGTCCACTCAGCTTCAAAATCTTGTTGACTTTTTGCGCCCCAAATAATCTTATTCAATGCAGGAATTGCTATACCAGCTTTCTTTGTTAAACCAATCCTCTTCTTCATGTTAGCTGTAACGTGCCAACCACAATATCTATGCTTGGTAGAGGGGAAGACTTCTCTTATAGCAGCATTAATGGATGGACACTGATCAATAATAATTGTCTTGGGAGCGACATTAACAGCTATCAGAAAATTTTTAAAAAGCCATACAAAAGACTCCTTTGTCTCATTCATTAAGAATGCGTTGCAAAAGAATACAGTCTGTTTGTGGTTGTTAACTCCACAAAAAGAAGCAAAAATTAGCTTATACTTGTTTGTATCGTATGTTGTATCAAAAGTAACAGCATCTCCAAACAATTTATAATCTTCCATGGAATAGGAGTCTATCCACATGCAATGAGTTAAACACAAATCCTCATCTTGCTTGCACACATAAAAAAATTCAGGTGTAACACTTTTGCAATATTCAAGATGTTCCAACAACATAACAGCATCATGACCTTCAATTTCTTTCTTCTGATCACGCTTCAAATTGTATATGTCTCTGGCTATAGAACCAATGCGTTCGTCAGATCCACTTTGTTTGTCCAAAAAAGCAATTTGTTTGGCAGTAGGGATGTTCAGTTGAGACATAGAAGCTAGTAGATTCTTTGTGGCCTTAGTTATTCTCCTATTCGGTCTCAAGTACTTTCTCTTACTTGGAGAAACAAGTTTATGGTTATGTTCCTCAACGAATGAGACCACATCCCACTGTTTAGATATCTGATTTAATTTAACACACATCTTTGCCTTACAACCACAACGGCTTATTCCACATCGTCTACCCTCGCTATCTATTCCATCAAGATTAGCTTCAGCATCTACCACTGACAGGCTAGATGATATCTTCCTCTTTTTGGCATTTTGAACATACTGTCCTTCCTTCCAACAAACATATTTTTTAAAAGATAGATTCTTAACTTTGTTTTTTCGATCAAAACAATATTTGGTGCTACTCCTCCTAATGTTAAAGCCAAGTTCAGTAGCATATTTCTCATAGAACATTTCACATTCCTTTAGGTTTGAGAAAGATAGACCCTCTCGAGGGATAATATCAGGATCAACAGCTGATATAGGGGAATCATCATCATTTAAATCTTCAACGCATTCATATTCATCATTGACTAAAAGAATAAACCATAAAAAGAGTATCAGTATGCATATTTAAAGCATCAGTATGCTTGCTGAAACTTACTTATTCTTCTGCAATTATTACTAATGAGTTTATTAATATTACATCATGATATTGCATACCTTACAAATACAATAGCTTACTGATACTTACTTCGTGATACCATATAACTTACTTATACATCTGAAACATGGGATTTTACTTATTCTTTTGCAAATATTACTATCGAAATTAAAAATATTACTTATGTCAAAGTAAAGCTTACTGATACTTACATGTGCTACACTGGTCCTTACTGATTCTTTTGCAACTATTACTATTGAATATAAACATATTACCTATGTCAAAGTAAAGCTTACTGATACTTACATGTGCTACACTGATCCTTACTGATTCTTTTGCAACTATTACTATTGAATATAAAAATATTACTTGTGTCATAATAAATATTACTGATGTTTCCAAGTGCTACGGTTTGATATTTCATATATTACTTGTTTATATTTGATAATGAAACGGATTTCAAAATTTCAATGATACAATGAACAACTTGACTATATCAGGATCAACAGCTGATATAGGGGAATCATCATCATTTAAATCTTCAACGCATTCATATTCATCATTGACTAAAAGAATAAAACTTAAAAAGAGTATCAGTATGCATATTTAAAGCATCAGTATGCTTGCTGAAACTTACTTATTCTTCTGCAATTATTACTAATGAGTTTATTAATATTACATCATGATATTGCATACCTTACAAATACAATAGCTTACTGATACTTACTTATTCTTTTGCATTTATTACTAATGATATTGATAATATTACTTCGTGATACCATATAACTTACTGATACATCTGAGACATGGGATTTTACTTATTCTTTTGCAAATATTACTATCGAAATTAAAAATATTACTTATGTCAAAATAAAGCTTACTGATACTTACATGTGCTACACTGGTCCTTACTGATTCTTTTGCAACTATTACTATTGAATATAAAAATATTACTTATGTCAAAGTAAAGCTTACTGATACTTACATGTGCTACACTGGTCCTTACTGATTCTTTTGCAACTATTATTATTGAATATAAAAATATTACTTGTGTCATAATAAATATTACTGATGTTTACAAGTGCTACGGTTTGATCTTTCATATATTACTTGTTTATAATTGATAATGAAACGAATTTTAAAATTTCAATGATACAATGAACAACTTGAAAATAAAATTCATATAATTACGTAAAATATATAAATAATACCTAATCTTCCAGATTTCTTGTTGACATCAATCAGATCGAAAAGATTGCCCTCATCTTCTAATTCACATAAATATTCTTCACTTTCTGAACCATGGCCAAAGTAGTCTTTCATCGTTGAATCATACGTATCAAGATCAAAATCTAATCGCGAATTATCCATACACGAACCTATTAAATAAATATTAGAAACGAATACATGTAACGAAAAACATATAAAAAATTAAAAATTGCAAATCAAAGTACCTTTGTTTCCAGATTACGAGTAAAGAATCGCTCGACGATCTCGCGGATGACAAGAAGGGTTTTTTTCCTCGAACGAAAATGACGCGTGAAGAAATGACTCATTTGCTAATTAAGGAATGTAATTAAATTTCCTTTTTACAAAAATTGTGGTTACAATCGTGGTTCCTATAATCAAGGGATCTCATGATTTAATCGAGCGGTTGGGAATAAGTGCTCATTTTATAAAAAATGGGCACAGTGCCCTCTGGATAAAAATCCTATATATATATATATATATATAGGATTTCTTTCAAATAGGACTTGGTCCTTCCATCCCTAAGGAAGGCCAGCCTCTTTTTTGTATAAAACATGATGCCTTTAGTAGAATACACATACAGTTTTGTATTATAATGTGAAGTTTTAATGTTTGTATTATATTGCGCAGTTTTGTATGCGGCTTTGTATTTATAACGTGCACCTATAATACAAACTGTATACGTATTCTACTAAAGTGTTCGTGATTTATACAAAAAAGGGTCGGCCTTCCTGAACTCAGGAAGGACTGCATCCTATTTGAAAGGGTATATATATGGATTGGGGATCCTACACCCATGTGTAGGTAACTTTCCTGCACCAACTCCTTTTCCCCTCAATTTTTTTGATTTTTTTGAAATAGTTCTTTAGAGGATTTACTTAGAATATTAAGTGGAATATGTGTTTCAAATTTCTATTAAAACGAACATTCCTAACATGTCCAACGGAAGGTGCCGATTTCGGCAAATTTGAGACTGTTAAATTTTGGTTGTCTTGATGGATAAGATAGAAGTGTCAAAATAAGTTAAAATCTGAATGACGCCAAAGTGTTATATTGTGATCTAAACCACCCAAGGAATCAATTTTAAAAAAAATTGATCAGAAAATAGGTGCGTAGAGGAAAGTTACCTACACATGGGTGTAGGCTTTCTTTTCCCACAGAAAATTGGTGGGTGCAGGAAAGTTACACGCACATAAGCACACACGCATGCAGGCACCCACGGACGCGCGTGCCCGCGCCCCCGTACGCACGCATGCATGCGCACACACATTCTGATTGCAGTGCACCTGAAATCTGGTACACTTTAGAGAACCAACATGTGGTATACCAATCCTTGCGCTAGGCCACCCGAGATATGGAGCAATGCTCGGATTACAGGTGGAGTAAAATGACGTCTGATGGGCACGAGAGAATCTGAACGGTGCGTTTGTAAGTATAGTTATAGAGTAAATATCACTGAAGGATGTGTTTGTAAGTATAATTAGGGTAAATATCTAGTATATTATAGTAGTATTGAAACCATGATCCATATTCCATGGTATGAAATTGTAAAACTTATTCTCTCTACTTCCTAGCTACTCCATAGACATGCATCGCGACATCCTGAAAAGTTTCCAACAAAATGAGCAAAGAACAATGTCTCTAGGGCAAAGAAAGTTGTGCTGAAAAGCTCAACAACGCAGAAGATTGGGAGAAGGTCTAGGCTTATAACCCTTTGTGGTGCACCACAGAGAGGTGGGCTTGCTAATGTGATAGATTTGTCTAGGGATTCTCCACGATATGAGATAGGGAAGACCAATAGAGGGAAGCAGACTATTAAGTCCACCATCAGTTGAAGAGTATTGGGTCTGTGAGAAGAGAAAGTCCACCATCAGTTGAAGAGTATTGGGTCAGTGAGAAGAGAAATGGAATGTAGTTGGAGTACTATATTTTATCTAAGTATATAATTATTCACAAGAGCGTGACGATTAATATGTTGCGATGCAGCCTATAGTCATCTCCTACACAACAGAAATGGTCAACTGTTGCGCATACACAAGAGGATGAATGATCCTCGATTGATTCTAAACCGGTGTTGGTACACACAAGAACATTACTTCCATAACTAAAGTTTGTTATATAGCGATTTTACTTACCTAATTAGTAGAATCGATACTTAGATCTTTATGGTGCAAAATGTAGCGTTATGCCTTCTGATGACTATAATGACTTTAAGTTTAGTTTATGACAAGGGACAATTAGTCAGCGTGAGGTGGGACCAAATAGGAGGCAAGCGTTGTGTGGGTTTTCCCCAAGTTCGTTATCAACAAGAGCTTCCAATTATCGAATGCCATACCCACTGCAACATATGCCAACGTCTTAATCTCGTGTATCAGAGATCGGGTTTAAAGAGCTCTCTTAGCCAGTAAGAGAGTTGAAGATTACAATCAAGACAATGGCTTTTAGGATTCAATCTAGATTTAAATCTCTGACATATATTAATATATGAGATGAAATTTCATTATCTTGTTAATATTGTCTAACTATTTGTTATATTTAAATAGTATTAATCCCTTCTTACGATGTCATTTACCAACACTTTATTTTAAATATTTGACACAGAAAAGCAAAAAACAAAAACAAAAGCGATAAGGAGGATGAGGACGAGGAAGATAACGATGATTCAGAGTAGGATGTGGGTGTATAGAATATTAAAGAACAAGACGATCTTGAAAGGTAGGGCCAATTGGAAGAAGGATCGGAAAAAAAACAAGGAGATGGGCAACATGCAAGGAAAAGCTAGGCATCCTTAAAAGGGTCTGGTGGTCAGGAAAATGTTCTTTTTAATGTACTCTAAGGGCCCGTTCGGTTCAGGAATAAGCAGGAATAAGGATTGGGAATAAGAAGAAGGAGGCGACCCAACAAGAAACCCTGCTACCGCCGTTCTACGCACCTGATCTGTACGCGACTCTCTTGATCTGTAAGGGCCCTAACTAACAACTGATCTGTCCAGGCATCCCACCCAAGCTTTACAAGGACAAATCCCTAATCCTCGCCATCCTCGCATTAGAGCCTATCAACGAACCAATACCTACACCCTCTTCTTTGTTCGGCTGGAGAATAGGAATAATGAGAATAAAGTGAAATAAAGGTAGGTAAAGTGAGATAAAGATAGGAATAAGAGTGAAATAAGATGGAATGGGGAGGAATAATCTTACCACGGAAAACTGTGTCGGATGGAGAATAAGCCCCTTATTCCAAGGCCTATTCTCCAAACGAACGTACCCTAAAAGTTGTTCTCATAACCTTGGTTTTATTATATCTCAATGTTTGTACGCTTTATGCTAGAAACACTTGGACAGCACAAAGTATGTTATTGTTCTTGTCGTTCTATTTGTAGGCATAGATCTACTGTTTTGTGTTCTATTTGTAGGCATAGATCTATTATAGATTGAATGTTTTTGAAGTGGTTCAAATTCATGACGTATTGTTTGATATGATGTTGCAGGATATCGACGTGTATGCAACATCAATGGTTCTGATTCTAAACTTTTTTTTAAATTTTTTTTCCAGAAATCGGTTCATGCATGCGTGTCTATTAGTGACAATTTTATTAACTTGTGGTTGGATTTTGAAAGCAAGCAAAAGATGTCTTATAAGACTTGATAAAGATCAGGCAACATAAGCAGAAAAACCACTTAAAACTGGTTGTAAAATAATGAAAAAATGAGTATTGCAGACCGAGACAATAGATGATGTAATCATAATGTGACTACTTATCGTGAAACATTTATCCTGAGATAATGTTCATTTATCTCGGGATAAGGCAGCTCTTTCCTGCATCCAAACATGGCCCAGCTTTGGTACATTATGGTTAGTCCTTTCTATAACATTGATGTACATGAGACCCATCTTCACCTTGCTCCTTGTAGTTTCTGCAAAGAACAAAACCTGAACTGTAGTGTTTAAAGATACCACAACCTCTTACATTGTATTACACCTCGGCGGCAGATATTTGAACGATCTTATATGAAAAAAATGAATGAGCTTAATATCCTGTGTACAAGATAACTAAACCTCAAGATTTGTTGTTCTAACTTTCTAATAGAATGAAAAACAACTACAAAGATCCTGTGCAGCACAGACACTTGGATCTATTTGCACATCAACTCATGGTGATGGCTTAGCCTTGCGCTTCAGTTTTTGTATTTAAGCTGCTGCAAAAATTCGAAAGCACCCTTAAATTGGAAAGACAAAATAAGTATCTATATGTGTGTGGCGACCTCACATGAGCCAAGGTACGTACAAAATCTTTTCCTTTCTAGGTGATCAATCTTCCTCAAGAGATGAACCCATCATCTGTATCTGTGGAAATCAACTTTTGGGTTGGAAACCAAAAAATATGCGAGCTCGAGATGGAAAACAACAGATGGAAACTAGACGGCCTACCTTGTTTACAAGTAGATCGACTTGCTCTCGATACATCTCCTTCAAGTCTATGATGTCAGCTCGAAGCTCCTCCAGCTGTCAAACAATGAGCAAACAATCCATACATTAGAAGTTTAACAAAACTAAAAAAAATGACGAGAAAACAAATTCAAAGACTCTTCTAGTGATCACAAGTTACACTTGAGAAAATATACCATTAACATATTATAACGAAACGGTATGGAGTTCCGATAAGCGAGTAAAGCGTGATCAAATTTATAATGGCCTAACCAGTTCCAAGGATTAAGTGGGGCCATATATTGTAAACGCCAAAAAAAGTGGTGTAAATCCTGACATGCATGTCCGACTGGAAAAATAGTGTATTCTACTCGGTGCCAACATAAAGTACGCCATCCAAATAAGTTTTTTTACTACCCTTGAACTTCTTAAGTAAAAAAATGAGAATATTGTATTGAGAATTGAAAAGATTGTTCTAGGAAATAAATGGAGTTTTGCTTTGAGAGGTAACAAATCAAAAAATTGCCTACGAATTTGCTGGCAATAAATTGCTTGAGACTTATTGGATAAGCAGCAAGAAGCATAAAGAAACATTGTGCACAACCATCAAAATGAAATAAATCATTTTGTTATCTACATGACACATGAAAATAGAGTGGGCGACTTTCTGTCCAACAAGATGCATTCATCTTTGAAACTAATGTTATAAATGCAAAAACTTCTTGAAGAAACATGATAACTATATTTCTAGAAACAATATAAAAAAACTACGGTTAACCCAAAAGGAATATTGAAAACCAAATATTATAAAAATGCTTCTGACAACTAAAAGATGTTGTCAAGAAGGGAAAAATGTGAACTGAAACCTGTTTATGAACCACATGCTCATTTCGATACAACTCACAAGTTAAATTATTTTTAATCCTCACAAAGGAGAATATATCGACAGTTACAAATTGAATTTTACATTTTGGGAAATGTCAAAGTTGATGATGAGAAGGAACTAAAATGATCCTAGAAAGTTGTCAAAAAGAACTTAAAATGGATATTGCTCACTTGTTCTCTAATTGCAGAGCAGATGATATAACAATATACACACACTGGCAAGTGCACACAAAAATTGTTTTCAAATGAAGTTAAATGTACCTCTTCATCACGTTCACCCATAAGTTCCAATGCTGAGGAGTGTCGGCGTCTCAAGGCTTCTAATTCAGCGCGTATACCGGGCAGCAAGGCAGCCTCTCCTCGCAGCTTTTCAGACTATGAAATTATGAATTCACCACATTTTACACAGCTTCAAATACATGAAAATAGAGAAAAGACAACATAAAATTACAGTAAACATAAACTCACTTGTGCTGTCATTTTCACTAGCTCCTCAGCAAGAGAGTCCCGTATGGATTCCAGGGAAGCCTACAATAAGTCCAAGTCAGGGTATTTGTGGATATTGATGGGAACATGGACCATCTTATACAGATATAAATGCATATGCGCAATCGACCACCACCACAGAAGCACGTGAAGAAAAGAACAACCAGATATAATGGTGGTCGGTCCCCTACTCAAATCTACATTAGCAGTATTCAAGGCTATCCAGATCTGGCTCATTTAATGTGACCCAATGTATCGGGTGGAGCTCTAGCAAGGTGGTGGTGGTGGTGGTGCAAGGGAGAATGGTCAAGTGGTCTGACCATGGGTGCAACCACTCCCATATATATGGGCTTGGGTTTAAACAGATCCGGATCCAAATAACCACAACCCATCCATATTTTACGCGTAACTCTCGCATACGGACTCCGATTTCGATGTTCTTGAGCTCGTTGGAAAGGTCTCGATGAACACTACAAGATGGTGTGGTCATTTCTCTAATTGGTTACAGGATCAGAGCAGAAATTGGGGAAAAGATTGGGTCTTAATAAGGAGGATCTTATATCCCAAATAAGTCATCCGATTGTTCTGTATTTTTTCCTGTAGCTACAGATCCACATCTTATACTAATACAAGACATGGTAGTCCCATTTTCACTTCTCTTTCTCCCATACGAGGTCCTCCTCCATGCCTTTCTTGTCTGCTCTTCTTTGACCTGCATGACGACATCTCAAAATATTTTTGCCTCTCAACAGAGGTTTGCAGTTCCGATACATCTTTGGCCCTCAAGGCTCTACATAAGGTTCCTCCTCTCCACCCTTGTCATAGTAGTTAGTGCTCCATGTCAAGGTTTAAGATCTCGCAATATATCGCCGATACATACATACATACATACATACATACATATACATACATACATACATACATATATATATATATATATATATATGGGTAAAATGTGTATGCCCCCTAGGGGGAGCTAACTTAGCTCCCCCCGCCCCATTTTTTGCGTGTTTTTTTTATTTTTTTTGAAAATAAAAATTATGTAAATTCATTATTATATCCCTATATTATGTCATTCAAATTTCATGCAAAACAGAGACTCCTACGCCCTCCATCCAGATGGGGTCGATTTAAAAAATACTGAGACCGTTAAAAAAATGACTGTCTGGATGGAGGCCGTAGGAGTCTCTGTTTCACACGAAATTTTTATGACATAATATAGGGATATAGTGATGAATATTCACGGAAAAAAATTTCAAAAATAAAAAATAAAAAATTTGAAGAAAATAGGGCGGGGGGAGCTAAGTTAGCTCCCCCTAGGGGGCAGCCCCATTTTCCTCTCTCTCTCTCTCTATTTATATATATATATATATATATATATATATATATATATATATTCTTTTCCAGGATACCAACCAATATCTCGCGAGACATCGGCGATATATCGCCATATCGAGCCATATGGCTAAAAATTGAGAGGTTTCAGTATAAACTTTCTCAAATATCAATCGATATCACTAACAGGAGGACCCCCATCTGGTAGGGTATGGTGCGACAGGAGGGGTGCATATGACGACTCTTCAACTGGCAATGGAGATGAGCCATTTCTAATGCTGATAAGTTAGAATCACATTTCTGGAATATATACTCCAATTGGTACTAGTAAGTTAGTAATCCGTAAACCCAGGACATACTCCAATCAATATTGATTTTCTTTCGTTCAATTAGAAATGTTTTGTTTGCAATCGATTTCAATCAATCATCTTTTATTCAAAGATATTATTATTATGAATTCCGTTTTTTAAACTATAAATCCATGTAGCCGGCGCTACTTAATTATGGGAAAAGACTTTTTTGTTGTTGTATATGTTATTATGCTTGTTTGCTTGTTTCTTTGATTTCCGATATAGCTCAACATTTTGTTTATGTATGATATGTGATGTAATATAATAAATACATGTCCTTTATTTCTCTAAGTTTTTTGTTTGAATTTCATCATTTCCTTTCTAAAACTTCTTAGCAGTCAACTGTCAGCATTGACAACTAGCGATATGTGCGATATAATGTGTATTGATGTGCTAAATATATTTCATTCTTGCATAGGAATGTATATTTATATGCTATTTATTATTTTAATAACTAGGATGATCTTAACTCGTGAAAAAATTACCTTTTACACCATTTCGAGATCTCCACCATATCGTCGATGTATCCTTTTTCGGACGGATTGATATGATATCGGTTGGAGAATAGCTAGTTTACGTTTGTTATTTCTTTTTCAAGGGTATATGTGTAATTGTTTCAGCAACATAACCTCCCTTCTATATAAGGGAGAGCTATTCTAATGAGAAAGACAATACAATTTTTCTCCTTTTTCACCAATTATCACATGATATCAGAGCCCTAAGAGGGGCTCTGTCTCTATGGTCCCCTAACCCTGAGAAAGGAAGAATTTGGTTCGGGCGCCTCCACCCTACCCTGTGCCCTACCCGATCACCTCTGCCTCTGCCTCCAGCTCGTCCGCCTCCACCTCCTGCGTCTGCCTCTAGT
This sequence comes from Ottelia alismoides, assembly GCA_037367405.1. Lineage (NCBI taxonomy): Eukaryota > Viridiplantae > Streptophyta > Magnoliopsida > Alismatales > Hydrocharitaceae > Ottelia > Ottelia alismoides. The sequence goes on along the minus strand of JAZKJV010001448.1, from coordinate 187,173 downwards.
CGTTGCTTCCACCTCCGCCTCCCTCCTCCTTTGGCTGCCTCTCCAACACATTCTCGATGTCGCCATCCACACCGACAACCTTCCAAGGCCACCACAACCCTATCTCGTCGATTCCAGAACGTCAGTCCCCTTCTCCGAGTGCATTCCAACCCTATCAGGCAACATATCGTGTTGTATTTCACCTTTCAAGTGTTGGTATTATCTCTCTATCAGGACGTTATTGTTGCTTCATGCTCCCAACGATGATTAACACCTTAAGAGGTCGTTATGACCTAGATTGCATGAGCTGACATTCTGTTTGTTCGATTTTCTTCCGGTTGCGTCTATTGTGATTGTGGAAGTTGATCCTCTATTTATTACAAAAATTATGTCTAAAGTGGTTGACTCCTCTACTCATGAAGGGGAAATGAAGAACCCTTTTTTGGTACCATTACCAAGTTGGATGATACAAATTATGTGTTGTGGTCACAGTCCCTTCTGAATGTGATTGAAGGGTATGATAAAGAGCACATCATTACCAAAGAGGAACCAACTGAAAAGGCCAGCATAAATGCGACATGGAAGGACAATTCAATGGTCAAGGCATGGATTATGAGTCAATGCATATCTCGCATTGCGAATAATATTGTAGACTACAAGATAGTCAAGTGCATGTACGATAGTTTTCGCAAGACGTACTCTGAGGAAAAGAATTATGCCAAAATTCTTCAGACATAAGTAGATATGTCTCAAATCAAGCAAAATGGTTGTCCCATTACTCAGTTTTATTTAGCATTGAACTCAGAATTCCAGAGGTTGAACTCCTATATGCCCATTTACATGTGTCCGACGCATATTGCATTCATAAATCAATTGATGATTGGACTATTTCTTGGAGGATTTGATTCTACATATGAAACCACTCGCGCACAAATGATCACTGCTTCTGAGATTCTTTCCATGAAAGAAGCCTTCAGCAAGCTTAGTCGGCTATCTATACCAGCAGAGGCTCCTACCGAGACCACATCGGCTATGGGCGTACCCTCTGGTTGAAGCCGAGGGATTTTCTTTAGAGGCAGAGGATGAGGTCGTGACTTTAGGTGTGCGAAGCCCCCGTGTGCTTTTTGTGATCGCATGGGCCACACTAAAGACCGTTGTTGGGGAAAGCATGGAAGACCTCCAATAGCTCATCAGGTCGTACCATCACAGGATGGTATCTCGTCAGGAATTTCCATAACATAATATGAGGATCTCAAGTAGTGACCGAATCAGCATGGGGTTGCACCACAACCTTCTTCATCCGTTGCTTCCATAGGTACCACTTCTACTGGCACTGCAACATTCGTAGATCCCTCATGTATACCTACTCTAAGCCACACTTGTAGAAGTTCATCTAGTCCATATAATATGCATGATTGGTTGGTTGACTCGGGTGCATCACGACACGTTAGTGGCAACAAGAACCAATTCACTCCACTTCGAGATGTGGCACCAAACTATCATATTGTGGTGGCAGATGGTAGATTATCCCCTATTACTGGACAGGACAAGGTCCACGTGGCTCAAAATATCAGACTAAATAATGTTCTTCTAGCTCATGAGTTTCCTATGAGTCTTTTATCTATACCTAGAATTACTAAGGAGCTTAATTGTCAAGCCATTTTTAATTCATTGTCTCTTATATTTAAGGATATGTTGATGGACCAGGTTATTGGTTGTGGTCATGAAGAAGGGGTGTGTACCATCTAACGCAATCTCCTTTTGCAGTTCAAGGGTCTATATCTATTGGGGAGTCGTCTGCCTACATTTGGCACCTGTGTCTGGGTCACTTGCCTCTACCAAAATCACAAATAATTCATCCTCAAATCCATGTTTTCACATTATTCATTTGTGAAGCCTGTTAACTTGAAAAGCATCAGAGAAGCTCTTTCCCGAGTCGTCGTCACCGTGTTAGCAAGTCTATTTTTGATATAGTACATTTTGAAGTGTGGGGGTCTAGTCAGGTCCCAGATCATTTGAGTCATAAATTCTATCTTGTCACAGTTGATGATTTTAGCCGTGTTTCACGGGTCTTTCTTTTAAAATCAAAATATGAAGTCAGTACTACTATGAGAAACTTCTTTGTGCAAATGAAAAATGCGTTTGATTATCATATTAAAACTACTCGTACTGATAATGTTCTTGATTTTTGCAATCAATAACTCCACTCTTTTCTTACTGAGCATGGGATTATCCACCAAAAATCGTGCCCATATACATCCAAACAAAATGGAATACCAAAAGGAAGCACCATCATTTCCTCGATGTGGCTCGCACTTTACTGGTTCAGAGTGGCACCCCTTTCACCTTTTGGGGTGATGTTCTCATGACCACATATCTAATAACACGTATTCCATCCACTGTATTGGAGGAACATACATTGTATTCTTTATTTTTCCTTGATAAGAACCTATTGCATGTTCCCTCCAAAATCTTTGGATGTACCTTTTTATCCATATTCATTCTCCGGGCCGTGATAAACTTTCTCCTCGTGCTCTAAAATGTGTCTTTGTTGGTTACTCTAGAACCCAGAAGGGATATCGTTGTTATGATCCAGTTCATCATCATTACTATGTTAGTATGGATGTGACCTTGTTTGAGTCTATACCGTACTATTCCACTTCCGATTCCTTGGTTGCATCTCCTGATGGCATAGAGGTGGCTAACCTACCTATGCCATCTCCTTATAACAGGTCCTTGATCCAGAACATTTCCAGTGGTGATAGTCAATGATTTCGTGTTGTGTATACTCGTCGGGTGGCACCCATCTTGTCACACCAGCACTTGATGTCAAGGTACGTCAAAATAAGGACTCTGGTGAAACTGTGTTTGAGAACATTTCAAGCACATGTAAGCATATTGCTGAGGCATGGATTCAAGACTCTAATGAACATTCTGATATGTCCATAGCTCTACGAAAAGGTAAACATATGTGTACCCTACATCCTATTTCCAACCACGTGTCCACAGGGAGATTGTCTCCGTAGTACAAGACATTTGTGGTTAGGCTTTCAGATGTCACAATTCCTTCCACTCATCAACATGCATTACTAGTTCCTAAATGGAACGCGATTATGAAGGAAGAAATGGAGACCCTTTTGTCAAGGGGCATGTGGCAGCTAGTTGATCAGAAGGATGCAACTGTGGTTGGCAGCAAGTGAGTTTTTACAATCAAACACCTCCCAGATGGTTCCATGGAATGTTATAAGGCCCGACTGTTATGCAAAGGGGTACACTCAAACATATGGCCCGGATTACCTTGATACTTTCTCACCAGTAGCTCATCTCCCTATGACGAGAAATCTCAATTCTATTACAGTTCAACCCTCTTGGCCACTATATCAATTGGATGTAAAAAATACCTTTCTGTATGGTGATCTGAATGAAGAAGTGTATATGCGACAACATCATGGTTTTGAGACCAATTGGGGGTATCATAAGATGTGCAAGCTACATAAAGCGATATATGGTCTGAAACAAAGCCCCCACGCCTGGTTTCAAAAGTTATTTGACATTGTATCCAAGGTTGGTTTCATTCGCTCTACGACAGAACATTCTCTATTTGTTAAGAAAACATGCAAAGAGACAGTTGCTATGTTGGTATATGCTGATGACATAATTCAGAATGGAGATGATATTAGTTGTATAACAGACACCAAAAGACATCTAGCGAAAAAATTTATCACTAAAGAACTGGGGGAACTTCGCTATTTCTTGGGTATCGATGATGCAAGGAATAAAGGTGGCTTGATTCTCCCACATAGAAAGTATGTCATAGATCTTCTAAATGAGACATGAATGTTGGGAGCCAAGCCAGCATATATTCCTATGGATCCCATCGCATGAATGTATGAAAACTTGGCTATATATGTTGATGAAAAACAATACATGTGCCTAGTGGGAAACTCCTATATGCTACGCTTACGAGGCCCAATATCTCCTTTGTTGTTAACCGGGCAAGCCAGTTCATGGCCAAGCCATGCCAAATGCACCGGGAAGCACTTTTGATGATTATATGATATTTGAAATCTGCTCCAAGAAAAGGCTTGTTAATCACGTATAGAAAGAAACTTGATATTATGGCATATTCTGATGCGAATTATGCAGGGTGTCCTAAAGACAGGACGTCCACTACTGGTTACTGCACCTATCTAACCTAGTCACTTAGAGAAGCAAGAAGCAAGCTGTAATTGCTAGATCAAGTGTCAAATCTGAATATAGAGCTATGTTCCAAGCCACCACTGAACTAATGTGGATCAAGTGAGTCCTCAAGGATTTACACTTACCAGAGCCAAGCCTTATGATAATGCATTGTGACAATGATGCTGCATGTTTATTGCAAATAATCCCACCTTTCATGAACGCACACATGTAGATGTAGACATCCGTGATACTAGGGATATGATTCAGCAAGGAAACATCAAGACGGAGTTTGTTGCATCAGAAGAGCAAACAACTGATGTTTTCACCAAGCCTCTAACTCGATCCATATTCACCAGATGTATCTCCAAGCTGAGCATGATGGACATATACGCTCCAGCTTGAGGGGGCGTGTTGGAGAATAGTTAGTTTACGTTTGTTATTCCTTTTTCAAGGGTATATGTGTAAATTTTCCAGCAACCTAGCTTCCCTTCTATACAAGGAAGAGCTATTCTAATGAGAAAGACATACAATTTTTTCTCTTCTTTCATCAATTATCACAATATCGATATCTCGAACATTGATACATGTCTCTCGTGCAACCCTATTGTATATTCGATGAATAGCTCCAACAAGGCCAACCTCAAATGCCAACCCTATTTTTATTCCCACCTCCAGAATTGGTCGGTACCATAGCTCAAAATTTCGGCGAAATTCAGTGAAATTCAGACAAAATTTCCATTTCTCCAAGTTGGCAAAATCGAAATTAACATAGAAATTTGACAATGTTTCTTTGCAATTTCACGATTTCGACCAAAATGGGGGAAATATCGGCAAACTATCAATGACATGTCAACAATATTTCTATTTCCCCAAGTCACCGATATACTACCGAAATCAACATTTAAGGTCGTGGTTAGTGCAAAGCTCTGAGTGATTTCAACTCCATCTCACATATAAGCTCATCTTTGCTTCGTGTACTAAGTCATATCACACCATTTCTTTACACATTTTAAGGGTGTTTCATTCATAATATTTAGACTCGACTTGAAAGAAGCTACTGAAACACCACAACATGGATTCTCCTCTCAGCTGAATAGAGAGTATGCACATCATGTTTACATGATTGTCTATTCTAACGTTTACTCATTCATTTCTTGTCTCCTCATTTAAGGACTCAAATCCAACAAGCTAAAGATTGTAGAAATATAAAGCGATCTTGGATCATATACATCAATCTCCAATGGCCTTCGAATCTAAAACCATCCTTTCGGGTTGAATGTCTTGCTCCCTATGTGCCTCATCCCACCCTGCCTGGACATCGGGTGTACCCTATCTTAAATGATGAATCGAGTCTAAGTTGGGCTCCCCTCTTTTGAGTTGGAGAGCTGACTACCCGGTCAAACCTTATGTTAACCAGCCTTGCTCCCCTCCCCTTCTCAGACAAACAAAAAAGGGAAACTCTACACATAGTCTAGTATCAGGTTCGAAGCATGACATAGTTTTAGCGAAGATTACCAAGGAACAATCATCATTGTCATGTTATGTTTTCACTCAAAACTCCAATGCAAGGCAGCAAGGGTGCTACCTTGCCCCTTTACCTCATCGAGCAACAAGAATGGGGCAGGGGTCGGTGCACAACTCAGTGCACGATTGCGCACATCCCCCATGTCATTTGCCTTAACGCCCCATCCAAGTAAACCCCACATGCTAGATGTGTCGCCGATACGTGTTAAGACACAACACGATCTTGGGCGGGCCTCATCGAGTAAACCCAACTCAAGTCTTTTTTTGGCTCAGAGCATCGTAGTTTTTTTAGCATCGTAGTTGACCCTCAATATTGTTCAACGTCAAATGTTCTCGAACAAATAGGTTGCTCTTCCTTGCTCTCAATAAACTGAGAATGGAGATCTCGGGTTCTGAGCACACTATCAAGTCTACATGTTTCAAAGTAGAGTCGAGTAGGCCAGAGAATGCGAGAGGACAAACCATGCATTGGAATTCCAAGTCCTAATATGGTGACCACAATGGACTCATGTCCAAGGTTTTTATTTATATGGAGTCATGGACTTCCAACATAGGAAGGTCGATATTGATAGAGAAGTAGTACGAAAAGCAAGTTGTCTCAATCTCTTTTTGCATGGTCTAACGACCTTCTTCATGTTCGTTGAAAAAGAAGAAAAGAACTTCCTACAATTTCTCGTTAACAAGCCTCAGAAAAACTTATTCTCGCCGCCATGTTATAAAAACCTTTTTTTTGCTATAATCCTTACTATCTTTCTTGTCTGTAAACAGTGAAAGAGATCGTGTTGGAGGGAGCAATGGTGAGTACCAACAATGAACATAGGCAAAGCACTTGAAAAGACAATTTTTACTGACCCAGAAATTGAAAGCAAGGAACTTATTCTTTTTCGAAATTGTTAACTGGGGAATGTTGCAGCTTTTTATTATCCAATGACCAGTCATATTTGAGAAATGAAGGAGATGAAGCAACACAACCTTCCCTCTCAACTTGTCCACATATAGGTAACATGTCTCTTGTGGAAAACATGGGATTAACACACAGCAAGGTTGCTTGTTCAGTGTCTAGAGACTTTGCCATCTCCCATGCATTGTTTTGGCATGGCAGAGACAACGACTATATAAGTGAAATGAGAAAAACCTCCAAGTATCGAATATTATCGCAAGGGATAGAAATTAGTACTCCATGTGTGGAGAAGAGAGATGAATGAGATATTTATTCCGTAAGGCTATGGTCTCTTATATAGAGAGAAAACCCTAGAGAGTACAAAAGGAAAAATACATAAATACCCACAAGGGGTTACAGAACCCGAAGGGTTACAAACATAAATATAAGTATAATAACTCTAACACTTCCCCTCAAGTTGGAGCATATTTGTCGATCATGCCTAACTTGGATACTAAGTACATGAGGCACATCCTTGGAAGAGCCTTTGTGAGGATCTCGGCAAGTTGAAGTTCAATGAATATGTGTGGAGTGTTGATTCATCCTCCTCGTAATGCATTACGAATGAAATGGCAATCAACTTCAATGTGTTTTGTCCGCTCATGAAAAACTAGGTTGGTGGTGATGTATGTGGCAGACTTGTTGTCACAGTATAAGAGTACAGGAGTGGTGACTAACATGCCAAGTTCTATTAGGAAAGAGACAAGCCATGTGATCTCACAGGTGGCCTGAGTCATTGCCCTGTATTCTGCTTCCGCACTGGATCTAGAGGACACTGTCTACTTCTTGCTTCACCAAGTGACAAGGTTATCCTCGACAAACATGGTGTATCCTGCAGTGGATCGACGGTCCTCAGGAGAGTCGACATAGTCAGAATATATTTATGCGAAGATATTAGTGTGCCCATTCACCTCATAAAAGAGTCCACGCCAAGGAGATTCCTTCAAATATCGAAGGATCAAAAGAACATCCTGCCAATGACTGTAAAGAGGCTTCTCGTTATGTTGATTGGCTATGTTCACAGCATATGATATATCTGGCCTAGTAACAGTGAGATAGAGTAATTTTCTCACTAAGTTTTGTACGGTGTTGCACCCTCAAAAGCTAGATCAGTAAATGCTGAATATTTTCATACTTCTGCAGGGATGTCAGATGGTTTGCATCCAAGTAGTCTTGCCTCAATCAAAATATCAAGGCAATACTTCCTCTGTGAAAGATGGAGCCCCTCTGTAGTGTGTATTGCCTCTATGCCAAGAAAATAACGAAGTTGGCCGAGGTCTTTCGTGACAAAGACCTTCTGGAGGAAGGTCTTGGTCTTCTGAATACCGTCTACATCATATCCTATGAGAACCATATCAACAACATAGACAACAAGAATGACCGTGCCAGTAGACCACCGTCTAACAAAGACAGAGTAGTCAGATGTTGTCCTCTAAAAATCAAGTGTGTTAATCTCCGTAGTGAGCTTGTCAAACCATACCCTGGAGCTCTGCTTCAGGTCATAAATGGCCTTGCTTAGTCAACATACATGCTCCCCCTCGACTACATACCTCGGCCGGTTGCATCATGTAGAACTCCTCAAGATCACCATAAAGAAAGGTGTTCTTCACATCAAGTTGATAAATAGGCCAAGCCTTCTTGGCAACAACAAAGAGAATGGTATGTATCGACCCCATTCTGGCAACGTGCAAGAAGGTCTCAAAATAATCAGCTCCAAAGGTTTCTGTGAAACCTTTGGCAACTGACATGTCCGCTATGGTACGTGATATAATCTTGCACTCATTGTAGTACGTGTACTTAGCGAATCAGTCAGAACCAAGAAAAGAATCTCCGTGAAGAGTGTCTCGGCTTTAATTTATATCCCGGGCAAGTCCGAGATCGAACACAGGGAGGCAAAGGAACAACTTCGGATTAATTTGGAAAATTTGGGTCTAGGTTTTCAATTTTTTTGCATTTTTTATGCAAAAAGAATGCGAAATACACAATGCATGTGAATTAAATTAATAGAAAAAGACACATCTTAGCTAAATTAATTTTAATATGAAATTAGTCTAATTTAGCCAAATTATATTTTTCCTAAAAACCTAATCCAGTGATGAATGCAAAATATTTTTTTGGAATTTTATGGGTTAAAATGCAGCAATGAAAAATGCATACTTTTTATGGGTTTTTTTCGTAATTTTTCACACAAACAGAATGCAAAAAAAATGAAAAAATTACTGGAAATAAAACATGATGCAAGGATGCTACAGTAATTTTTTTGGTTTTTTCTGACAAAATATGATTTTTTATGGATTTTTTATGAAAACAGAGTGACAATTAGTAATTAATTTATAATAAATCCACATTAACAAATTAGCCAGAGAGTGAATTATCTCATATAGGTATTTTTATAGGAATCCATGAGAGTTGAAATTTCGTAAAAATCTTATGTGTAGATTTAATTAAAAATTAATCAATAAAATCACTCTACAATTTATTTAAGGCACAACGCAACTCCAATTGAGATGAAATTTGAATACTAATTAAAGCATATTAAAGCGCATCATTTCTAATTTTTAAAGAAATTTTGGAGTAATCGTGAGTGAATTATGAATTTATGACCACAGATTGCGTAAAATATGCAGAATTTTACTTGAACAATTTTAATTAATTACCCAAATAACATAGAAATATAAATAAATATCTAGATGATAGAGAATTAGTTGCTCAATAATATCGTATTTTTTCATTAAATAAGATGATGCGAAATGAAGTCCAAATTAATAAAAGAACACATGGGTATCCATGCAAATTCAGAAACTAAAATTGCAATGCAAAATGTACACAAGGGCACTTTTGGAATTTATAAAATACACGAGATGGAATATGCAATTTTTACAAATAAAAGAAATAAAAAAATTAAGACCTTCGTTCCGAACGCAACGCGGTTGGGCGCTTAGGGCTGAGGGGCGACGGACTTGGGTCGCGGCAGCCGTGCGTGAAGGGTCGCGGTGCGGTCGCTGGCAAGGCCGACGTGGGGGCGGCGGGGCAGGAAAGACCACGATGACAACGTTGTCCGCGTGGACGTGCGCGAAAACAGAGGGAGGGGCGGGGCGCGTGGACCTGTGCGGAGGGGGACCGTGACGGCGGTTGCGGCCTGGAGGCACGGTAGGGGGCAGCTGGGGCAGATGTTGGTGGAGGACCAACGACGTGGTGGCTGGTGGCGGCACCGCCTCGCATGGAGCAAGGGTCGGCGGTGGAAGAGCCGATTCCTGTCTGTTTTTTTTGTTTTTTTTTTATTTTTTTCTGTGCTTTTTTTGAGTATTTTTTTATTTTTTTTTAATTTTCTTAAAAAGGGAACAAATATGTGTAGATTAAAAAAAAGAAAAAAATGGTAGAGGGGAATGATGAAGAATATGAAGATGGTGGTGATGGTGATGGTCTGATGTGAAAATGAGACAACAAGGAAATAAAATATTAGATAAAATAAATAACAAGGGAAATGAGAGGGAATACTTACCTGAATCTTCGTCGGATTTGCGGAGCAGCTATGCTGGACTCCTGTCATCGCCTCGATCCGATTGGCGAAATAAAAATCGGAGAAACTATGCGAGCTCGATGGGAAGCTGGTGACGCGGGGACGGTGGTCGACGTGGATCTCGGCTGAAGGAGGTCGTCGCTTAAGGAGGATGCTTAGCCATTGTCACCAACAAAACACTCCAAGCTCTCTCCTTTTTCTATTAGAATGGCGGATACGAAAATATGTGGATGTGGAGATGAATATAAAGAAGAAGAGAAAGAGAGCTTAGAAAGGTGGTAGAGTTGAATGGGAGGTTAGATTATTGGTCGAGTTGAATGGAGGTTAGATGAAGAAGGTGGGGTGGAATGGGAGTTGATGGTAGAATGAAAAGAAGAGGGAAGTTAGTGTAGAGAAAAGGGAAAAAATAAAAGGAAATAAAAGAGAAAAAGTTGGCTCTTAAAAAAAATAAAAAGAAGAAAAAGAGTGGAGAATCTACAAAAGTAAGCCCACAATATGTACATTTTTTACTTTTCTAATTTTACTTTTTTATTTTATTTTTGTAAAAGATATTTACAACATAAAAAAATAAAATAAAATACTAGAAATAAAATAAAACATAAAAGAGATTTTTTTGGATTTTTTAGTAATTAAGGAAAGTAAATAAAAAACGAAGAAAAAAATATGTACAATAGATACAATGCACACCTAAGTCTCAAAATCCAAATTTCGCAAACGAGCTCCGATTTTAATGAAACCACTTTCATTAGAAAGATAATTTTTAACTTAAATTGGGAATTTGGACTAGAAGTTGGACTTTACGGCTTTTTCTCTTTAGGCTCTAGGAGTATGTATTTGAGGTGGAATTTATTTTAGATTTTTGTATTTATATATATATATATATATATATTTATAAACAAGTTAGAGAAAGAATTAGCCAAAAAGGAGTTGAAATGGAATTATTAAAAATACATGAAGTTTTGGACTATTTCCAGGTGAAAAACTCCTTTATTTTACGGCTTTTTATTGTTAATTTAATTTGTACAATATAATATATAATAATTCGTGTATTTTATTTACAAGAGTCATTTTGTTAATTTATTGATTTTATGAATATTTATTTGAGATTTTACTCAGGGATTTTGCTAAGATTAATATATTGAGATGATGAATCGCGGATTCATCAGCAACAAGGTTGGCTTTCAACTTGTCAATAGAACCATCAAGCGATTGTTTGGTCGTGAAGATCGATCGACAAACCATAAGGCGAACTCCTGGGGGGCACGACACAAGATCCCATGTGCTCCGGGAGGTAAGTGCATCCATCTCCTCATCCATGGCATGTCGCCAACCATGATCTTGCATTGCACTGAAATGATCTCTTGGAATAGAAATAGCATTCAGAGCATATGCAATCTCTTGTCACAGCTAGATAAACCATCTGCAAAAGTAAAATGTGACATGGGATTATATGTACATTACCTTTTTTGCTTGCGTAAAGCTATGGGAAGCTCCTCAGATACATCCGGAGCAACAGTGGTGGGAGCACTCAAAGTGGTCATATCATCTTGCATAAATGGGACAAGCAAAGGTACAGACATTGTGTAGAAGGCGTAAAGGTAAGCTGGCGAGTATAAACGATTGGTGGAGGAGGGAGATCCAGAGGAATATCACTCACAACCTGTGTGAAATAACTTGTTTGCTCAAAGAAAGTGACATCTGCAAGCACATAGTATCGACGCCCAACAGGATCATAGCAGCAATAGCCTTTCTGGGCACGAGTGTACCCAAGAAAGATACATTTGATGGCAAGAGAGGATAATTTGTCAGCTGCATAAATGTTATGAACAAAGGGAATACAATCAAAATTTTGCAGAGGTATGGGAAAAGAAGACTCAGTGGCGTAAAGTAAGGAAAATGGAGTTATCCCTTCTAGAACACGATTGATGAGATAAACTGCAGTAAGGATAGCATAACCCTAATAATGTTTAGGAATACTCATTTGACCAAGAAGATATCTGGTAATATTTAGCAAGTATCGAAGTTTCCTCTCAGCTATACCATTCTGTTGTGAGGTATATGGGCATGATGTTTGGACAGTTCCCTGGGATGTAAAGAAAGAGGTCAAATCCTGTTGGGTTAACTCAAGAACATTCACGTGTAAATGTCTGCAAGGCGTGACTTCGTCTTCTTCAAGGAGTATGTTTTCTCGAGATTCTCCCACATTTCCTTAGATGTATTTTTGTAAAGAATATTTGAAGCAATATGAGTCTCAACACTGTTGGTCACAAAGTTGAAAACCAAGTAGTTCTCTGTCTGCCAGTTGTCGTACTCTTTGTCCTTTTCATCTAAAGGATCTTTAGTCAGAATGTAGAGTTTCTTCTGACTACCAATGAACACCATAAAAGATCGAGACCAGAGCACATAATTTTCTGTTCCCTTGAGTTTGATAGTAGTGCTTTGTGCCATAATATTCACGGCCAAGGGCTTTGTCTCGGTAGAAGAAGGCGTCATGGTGGTCTTAAAACAGAAATAAGATCTTGTGACCAACTAAGGATGCATATAAGGGCTAGAAAATGCCCTACAACTCATGTTTGCCCTTGAAGAAGGGCTGAAAAACTTCAACGGACAGCAGATTTGGATTCCTGGCAATGGTCTGGATAAGTTTTGGATCTCCAAAGCGACTTACAGTACCCGTGGAGGTTAGACGTGGGGTTGACGGCCTTTATAGGAGGCACTGGGCAGCGCTAGCGGGAGGTTGTGCCCCTCCCGGCGAAACTAGCAGGCCTCCGTGGGTGGTTCCAGCAGCACCGGTAGGTACTGGAGATGCTCCTTTGCGGTCGAGCTGCTGCACTGGAGGCGATTGGAGGACCTTGCATGGGGCCCTAATCTGGAGAAGAGGGCTCGCACAGGCTTTCGCGAGGCTTGAAGGTGGCGGTGGAGATTTTAGGCAGAACCCTGGTCTAAGACTGTTGCTCTGATACAATGTGGAGAAGAGAGACGAATGAGATATCTATTCCATAAGGCTAGGATCTCTTATATAAAGAGAAAACCCTAGAGAGTACAAAAGGAAAAATACATAAATATCTCCGAGGGGTTACATAACCCGAAGGATTACAAACATAAATGTAAGTATAATAACTCTAACACCATGTATCAAATATTACCACAAGGGAAAGAAATTAACATTTATGTTTCTTTTCTCTGAAAGACTTGTATTGTATAGAATCTGATTGTTTTTCACTGAGTGAACTTTTTACAACATGTGCATATTATATTACACAGAAAGCCGTATTATAATCCACATTCTTTTTTAAGGAAAATTGTTACAACAGTCATATGATTAAGGTAGTAGTTGTTAAAACAGTATTCAGCTCAGATCACTGGCAGCCCGTTTCAATGAGTGCCCAATTTGAATCAGTCTAGTCTGCAACAAAGTTTTATTGGATCAGTATCAAATGATGCACAATTAAGGTGGATATCTACCCCGTTAACACTCCTAATATCCAACTCCCACTGAAGATGAGCATGCATGATAATGGTTCAGAGGTAGAGAAAAATAAGCTAACTGTAAGAAAAGAGAATATGAAATACCAAACGCGACATATATGATGCAAGTTCACCATCCTTTTGACGCAGTGCGGCTTCAAATGCACTAGGCGTCTGGCTTTTCAGAAAGTATGGAGAGAGAGTTGTTTCACCAGCTGTCCTCTTATCGGAGAAGAAACTTGTTGATGAATCAAGAGATGCCTGCAGGAAAAAACTCTCCTCCATGCTGCTTAAACTGCCAGAACTTGTAACTTTCTAACCAGACAAATTCCCTGGAAAAAGATAAATGAGGAAGAATATAACAAAAAACTATAGAAATGAGACCAGTGAGCTTACCATTTTCAGGGTAGGACCTAGAGTGCCTCATAAGGCCAGTTTGATCAACTAATGATGTTTGATGTTGTGAGTTTCTTTGCAATTCTGACACAGATGCCCTTGCTTCTTCTAGCTCCTATAAATTAAAAAGGAATCAACAACAACCACATAAAGATGTGTAGCATAAAACACGCACGCATGTGCGGACCTTTGCTTTGAAGCTTGAACTTTTTGCCTCAAAATGTGCCATGATGTGGATCCTAGGTTATTAATTTAGATGTTGGTGTTTGTAGGGTTAGCATAACCACAACTAACCAAGATAGCAAATTTAAAAAAATTATAATATTCAATTTTTCGTATCTGGCATATACTTGAAAAATGTGTACTGACTTCCAAGAACAGATTCCTCAGAATTTAAGATGAACTTGACATTCTGAATGCGGGATTTGTATATCCTAAATTTTATGCGCTGAAACCATCATTGCCTTGCTACAGAATTATGATATGGCATTCTTTGCATTGAAGAAGCTATCGCACTATCAGAAGAGATTGTAAATGTTGTCAACCCAAACATACAATATTTAGTCTCTCACCATTTCCAGAGATTTATCTATTAGACCATTGGTAAATAAAGTTGACGATATTTTATAGGGATTTTTACCCGGCAAACCCTATAAACTTTGCCAATCACCTCCACGACCTTTGAAACAACCTAATTCCCCCCTCGACCCCGTAAACTTGCAAACTCTTACCCCACGAACCCTCCGGGTAATATGTTTTAAGCCCGAGGGGGTTATTCGGGTAATTTACAGGGTCAATGGGGTAATTACGTTGTGCAAAAGGTCGTAGAGGCATTTTAAAACGCTTATAGGGTCTGCTGGGTAAAAATCCCTATTTTATAACATTCTTCTCTTTTAAAAAAGACCTCCTAGACGAGAGCTCATGCATAAGCAGCAAAACTGAATACCTCAGTACATTCTAAATGATCTTTTGAGTATTTTTATGACAACATTTGATGGTCCAATTTTGAAATACAATGTAATCTTCAATTTATTGATAAGATGGATACAGCAAGCTAATACCAGAAGATCAATCTTGCCTTTTCCAGAAGCTCTCTGTGCATAAGTTCCTCTTGCAACTCTTGCTTGTGCTTTTTTCGAAGTTCCTTAATTTCATCCTCAAGCTGTTTTGTACGACCCTCATGAGTTGCAGCATCCTCCACTGCTGCCAGATATTCCTGTCTTCCCTCAGATGCTCTTTGCCTCTCTTTCTCAAGGGATCGATTAAGCTGAGCTTGTTCAGTTCTAAGGCACGCAATCTGCAAAATTACATTAGCCTGTCAGAGAGAACATATAACAAAATGGCATAAATGACAAGAAACAAACCTGAGTTTCTAAAATAGTTATTCGAGATAGAGCCTGAGAGAGGCGATCATTAATTAAACGTTCTTTTTCCTCGGATGCCGCAGCTCTTGCTTCAGAAGCCTGTGATCAGTACAAAAAGAAGATAAACATGTGCTACGCATTGAAAGGAACAGCATATATGTCAATCATATATAAACCTCAAGGCGAGAGTTCAAGTTTTTCTCCACGCCAGCCCATGCTTCAGCTTTTCTGGCAGAAGTCTCCTGTTGGATAAATAGCAGGAATTCAGGCCAAGAAAAACCAATGAATAAGACGCAAAAGACATCCTAGCACAAATTTTACATAGTTTACCACAAATAAGATTCTACCTGTTTGCATAATATAAGCATACTTAAATTTACATGAACCTGAATGAAGACGTCTAGCATGGCTAAAGCAAATAGAAAGATGCCCATCAATCTTTTAGAGTGCAGAAACAAACAATTGATCTACTCGTAAAGCAGTTTCCCTTCTAGGCTTCAAGTCCTACCCTCCTTAAAAAAGATAGCTTAAATCTGAATATAACAATAAGACATGTGATGGAGGTGGCTATACCAATTTCTTCCTAGTCTGCATAGGCAAAATTACATAAATATGCCTGAAAAAATAAAGATGCATGCAAATGTGCCAAACATTAATAAAGAGCTGTCACGCATATACCTTATCACAGAATCATTCCCAAAGTGAACGCCTACAGTCGATTTCACGATTCTGATGAAGTGAAGTATGATTTGATAAAAGATGACAAAGAAGAGGCAAGGTGGAACCGTGAAATCAGATGAAGGCCAGCTGCTTTTTTATATATAAGAACAAAACTGTGACAATTTCGTTATTATCTTTCAAAGGCATTGATCCATTTACCACATTCAGTTGTTTAGTCCCACATCTACCAGTTGTGAGATGTGGAGACTCAGTAACGGCTATATAAGAAACCCCCCACCATCTGTATCCAGTGAGAAAGTGCAATGCATAAATCAACCCTTTGAGACGGTCTCCCGTGATTTCATCTCGCTCCTTAGGGAGTAAGGTTCCACGTAAAATCCTGCGTCCCATATTTTTTTATCATTTATCTCTGATATTAGCTTCCACATTATATTTTCTAACATACTTCACCCACTTTAAGTAGGGTAGGCTACATGGATTCAAGCTCAAATACATGTTGAAAAATCCAACTATTTTTTACGTTGGTCGTCAGCTACCTAACGCAACCCCACAAGAAGGGATTTGAACCCTGGTCTTTTGGGTGATAGGCACACTGAACTACCATCAGATCATTGAAGTATGTCTCACTAGTAGATTTTAAAATGGAGACTAAATTACCTCTTAAATTGTTAGAAACTACGAACGCGGAAGCTAATATCAGAGAAATAGAAATAAGAACATGAAGACCACCGAATTTTACATGGAACCCTACTCCCTAAGGAGCGAGATGAAACCGCGGGAGAATGCCTCAAAGGGTTGATTTGTTCATTGAACTTTCTCATCTGATAGAGGAAGTCTGGGGCTCTTTATATAGCCTCCACAGACCCTCCAAGTCACGCCACTGGTAGATGTGAGCCCATATATACAAGAATGACACATATACTCCAACAGTTCCCCTCAAGCCGGAGCATGCAATGCTTAGACAAAAAGAAAGAAATCTCAAACTCGCACTACAAGATACTACGGACAATATCAACTCAACGCAAACACAACTGCCGGTTGTTGTCAAGGACATTGCTTCTCATGTCGTACAAGCGATGAGGAACAAACAAGCTAGAGTGTTAGTCAAATTGAATATCCTCGCCGGAGAGCATGTGCTCTGTACTGCCGCCTATCAGAGTCACTGCAGCTGAAAATGAGTCTCCACCTGGAGAACTCTGACCTGCTACATCATGTGGACAACTGTTCCATCTCTCTGAAGGGTCGAACTGAAAAAAACCGTGGAGACATCCTCATCGGAGTCCACGGTCGCTGCAAAATGGAGTCTGAAAAGTCTCCTCGTCGGAGAACTGAGTCTCTCCCACATTAGCTCAGAGAATGGGATCTCTACTCTGGAGTCCCTATGAAACCACATAAAAACCATAGCATACATGGCATAGGGAATGTGATCTCTACTATGCAGTCCTTATGGATCACATGAAAACTCTGAGACCAAATCCGCAGAGTCTGAAATTGAGCTGTAGAGTCTGAAATCTGGCTGGCCTGAAATGTGAAGAATCTGAATCCGATATGTAACTTGATACAATACTCCCCCTTTCTCCCATACTTCTCGAAAACAATGATATTGAAAAAGTTGGGAGAAGGTAAGAAAATTGGGGAAACAAAAAAACTAATGAATCACTTAGCCGATCTCGATTTTTTTCTCAGCTTCTCTTTTCATTTTTTTTTCAAATCATTTTCAGGCTATTCGATTTTTTTAATGAGCCAACTCTTTTTTTATCGCGTATGGTTTTTTTGTACGCATCTTTTTTCAAAAATCATTTTTTTCATTCATTTTTCAAAAATATACAGTCTAATTTGGGCCTTGGACCCCCTTTTCCTTTCCTTTTTTTCCGCACAGAGCAGCATCCCCTTGGGCTCTCACTTTCCCTCTTTTTTATCTTTTTTCTTTCGATCGCAGACCAGCCCAATTGGGCTGCCCTTTTTCCCAATTGAAAAGCCCATGTAGGGCTCGATACATCTCTGCTTTCTCTAGGGTTCCCAGATTGGGGACACAACGCTGTCAAAGCACCCGATGGGGGTCCTGGGAGGAGCGGCGACACCACTTCCTGGAAATCGTAGAGGTCATCTCGCACCGCCAGCGCGAGAGAGGAGACGAGGGATCGTTGCCTGGAGGGAGCGCCATCTCTGCCTAAAGCAAGCCCCCTGCTGGAGGAAAGGATATCGTCGAGAACTGATGTTTGATACCCGCCGCCACCTAGGGAGAGGAGGCTGATGGAGGTTGTTGGCGACCGATGAACCCAGAAGGAGGACTTCGAGGGAGCAATCGTAGAAGGGACGTCCTGCCTTTAGAGGAGCGATTGGAGGGGCGACACGATAGCCTTCGCCGCCTGACACTGAGAGGGAAGTGCGAGATCGGGGCTGCCTGGGGGAGCAACCATGGGGGTCGTGCTTGGCCACCGCCGCTACCGCTTGTGGAGGGCTCCTTGAGGAGATGCTAGAGCATCGCTGGCGCAAAGGGCGGCGTCGCCTGGTGGGTGGAGCCTTGCTGGGGATGCACGATAGGGATCTGCCACTGACAGGAGGGTGGTGCTAATACCGCCTGGATGAAAAAGAGAGGAGGTCTGGTGCCTCCTTGCACCGCTTGGATGTCGGAGGAGATGGGGCGTTAGGAGGCAGAAGATAGGCGGCTGTGAAAATGTCGCATGCCACCTTTAACTATCAGGAGCAGGAGCAGCTCCGCATAGAGGAGATAGGAAGTCACCGCCTCAAATTATGGTTTCAAAAGAAAAAGAACCCTAGAACCAAATTAAGGTTTCAAAAGAAACCCTAGAACATGAACTTGAACTTGAACAAATCACGAACATGATCTTCATAAAAAAATGATTTTCAAGAATGAACAATAATTGAATCGAATTTCGAACAGAAAATGAACATAAATCTTCAACAATAAATCCACGAGAATCGAACCCGCTCTGATACTATGTTAGAAACTACGAATGCGGAAGCTAATATCAAAGAAATATAAATAAGTACTGTTGGAGTATTTGGTTGTGTGCCTCTTATGTTGTAGATGGGTAAATGGATACCGTCAGGATCCATTTACCACATCCAGTCCTTAGTCCCACATCTACCAGTTTGGAGATGTGGAGACTCCGTGGGTGTTATATATAGAGCCCCACACCTTGTAGTCAGATGAGAAAAAGGAATGCAATATCCGCTCCTTTGAGGGCTTCTCCTGTGGTTTCATCCCGCTCCTTAGGGACTAGGGTTCCACGTTAAAATCATGGTGTTCCATGTTTTATCTTTATGTTCTTATGCTTTGTTTATCATTTTTTCTTCCGCATTTCTATTTTCTAACATGGTATCAGAGCAGGTCGATTCTCAAGGAGTTTTTGTGCTCTTTATTTTTCGTTCGAGATTCGGTTTTAGTATTGTTATTCTTGAAGATTTGGAATTCATGGTTCCAGTTCAAGTTCATGTTATAGGGTTTCCTTTGAAACCCTAATTCCAAAGGGCAGTCGTTGTTCCTTCATCTTCACGCAAGATCAACACATCTCTAGGCTGTTGCAGCACAGCCCCTCCAACAGACGACTCGACGGTGATGCCAAGCCACCAAAGCCACTCCAAGCGGTGCATCTTGCAGCACCTTCAGGCGAAGGACCCATGGCCCCGATCTCAGCCGCATATGGCAGCAGATCCATTCGTAGGCGGCGATGGACCCTTTTGAAGACGCTTTATAGCTAAACTCCAGGTTGGCTCCCCCCATCGGAAGGCCTAAAGAAAAGGGCAACACCCTCTCGAAGAGCCCTCAGCTCATCGGCCACATCTACTCCACACGATGTGCGCAGACGGCGCGATCTTCTGCAGACTCCAGGCGGAGCAACTTCTCGCTGGCGGCGGCGCGGAGAATAGTCTCCAGGCAACGCAACCTCCAACGCGCAACCCATCAACCTTTGCGTGACATCCCATCGCCTGCCCTAGAAAGGAGATCCAGTCCCAACGCTCCGTGCGGTGCTCTCCTTGCGCACCTCTCCCGATTCATCTCCAAAGACGGCGTGCTCCCCCTGATCGTCTTCGCTATGGCCCTCACGAGCCCCCAGGGGTTGACACTGCGCGACCCCACAAGCGCCCCCTCCAGAACCTTCGAGTGGCTTCAAGTGCGGCGTAGGCGCACAGGCGGCAAGGCATCTAGGCTCCAGCCCCATCGCGGTCTTCAGCCTGCAGTTCATCTCGCTCGCGCGTCTTCGAAAACCCAGGCGCGAGCTACCCGCCTCCAGGTGGTGCTGCCGCGCAGGCGGAGGCGTCGTAGCTTCCAGGTTGACGGTGGCAGATGTAGGAAGCCCCTAGTGGGGGCGTGGGCAATAAAAAAAGGTTCCCACGATGGGAACCCTAAAGGGTAGCATGCGTTTAAAAAATATGTAAGCTTCTTCGTTGGGATGCTCAAATTGGGCGTGAGTTACTGTGATTAAAAAAATGGGCTGGAAAAAAGGGGAGTGCAGCCCAAAGAGGAAAAAAGGAGGGCCACAATTGTTTCAAAAAAGGGGGCGTACAAAAAAAAACACGTACGTAAAAAAGTAAAAAAATGAGGAAAGTTGAGTCGGGTATTAAAAAGACGGAGGATACAATATAAAAAAAGAGAGAAAGAAGCCAGAAAAAAAGGTGTGTCAACGGCTTCTTTAAAAACAAAAAATAAATATGTTGCAAAAGCCGTATAAAAAAAGAGATGAAATGGCTTTAAAATGATGATTAAAAAAATGATGATGATTTGAGAAGCCGAAAAATTTGTGATCGACTTATTTGGTTACCCCCATTTTACTGTCTTCTCCCAACATTGTTGATGTTCATTTTCTGACAAGTATGGGAGAAGGGAGGAGTATTATGTAGAGTCACAGATCTATTCAGATGTTCAAGATGTCAAATCTCCAGATTCCAGGCCAGTCAGATTTCCAGACTCTACAGTTCAGATTATTCAGACTCGACGTCAGATGGTTTCCCAATCTTCAGTTTTATACACACACAGCGGTCTTTTCAGATGAGCACATGTATGCCATCTTTTCTAGTGGTCCCCATCTTTTCTTGTTTTATCAGCCGGAGTTTTCATGTGAGCTATAGGGACTCCAGAGTAGAGGACCATTCCCTATGCCATGTTAGCAAGGGTTTTCATATGGTATCATAGGTACTCCAGAGTAGAGTATCATTCTCTGAGCCAAATGGGAGAGATCAAGTTCTCCGACGAGGAAGCTCCATGTGCAGTTTCAGACTCGATGGTCAGATTTCGAGTCCTCAGTTTGACTCACACTCCAGCTTGTTTGTCCTCCTCACTTACACGTCATGAGAAGCAACGTCCTTGACAGCAGCCGACAGTTGTGCGCGTTGAGTTGATATTGCATGTAGTGTCATGTATTGTGAGTTGAGTATCTTTTTGTTTGTCCAAGATGAGCATTGCATGCTCCATCTTGAGGGAGAGTGTTGGAGTATTTGGTTGTGCGCCTCTTATGTTGAAGATGGGTAAATGGATACCTCCGGGATCCATTTACCACATCCAGTCTTTAGTCCTACATCTACCAGTTTGGAGATGTGGAGACTCCGTGGGTGCTATATATAGAGCCCTACACCCTTGTAGTCAGATGAGAAAAAGGAATGCAATATCCACCCCTTTGAGGGCTTCTCCCATGATTTCATCCCGCTCCTTAGGGAGTAAGGTTCCATGTTAAAATCTTTGTGTTCCATGTTTTATATTTCTGTTCTTATGCCCTGTTTATCATTTTTGCTTCCGCATTCCTATTTTCTAACAAGAACATGAATAACATAGGGATTTTACGTGGAACCCTACTCCCTACGGAACGAGATGAAACCACGTGAGAATGCCTCAAAGTGTTGATTTGTTCATTGAACTTTCTCATCCGATACAGGAGGTCTGGGCCTCTTTATATAGCCTCCACAGACCCTCCTGGAGGGATCCATTTACCCATCTATACAAGAATGACGCATATACTCCAACATAAATTATTCTGAATTCCCATCCCCCCTCTTGATCCTTTGAAACCCTTGGTCCCCTCCCGACCTCCCTTCCTCCAACGAGCAGCAACCCCCTTCACCCCCTTATTGCAATTGTTGTCACTTCAGTCTTACCTTCTGGCAATTACCGATACTGAGTCCAGTTATGGTCATATATCAGCCTTACCTTCTGAGAATCAAAATCACAACAAGAACCTATAACAGTACACTCGATAGCAAAATGCATGGCCAACTCAAACACTCTATACAACTTTCATAAATGCAAGCGCATTCTATGCATAAGAAACATTAGGGGCTCCTATCCACAACCGCAATGCGAATCAATACAACAGCTAAGTCAAGTATTCATAGATGTAAAAGGACAATATAATGATATGTCCATGCTCTGTCTTAAGTTACAATAGAAGGTATGTCCAGTTCCTATATCTTAGAAAATAGAACGCGGAAGCGAATATCAGAGATAGAAAATAAACATTAAGGAACAATGGGATTTAACGCGAAACCCTACTGCTAAAGAGTGAGATGAAATCACGGGAGAACGCCTCAAAGGGCTGATGTATTCATTGAGCTTTCTCACTAAATATAGGAGGTCCAGGGCTTCTTATATAGCCTCCAAAGACCGTCCAAGTCCCACCACTGGAAGATGTGGGACTAAACATGGATATGGTAAATGGATCATGGAGAGATCCATTTACCCATCTTATACATAAGTGATGCATACTTTAATACTCCCCTCAAGCTGGAGCATACAATGCTCAACTTGGACAAACAAAAAGAAATCACTCAAACTCACAATACAAGACACTACAGACAATATCAACTCGACCGACAACTGTCGGCTGCTATCAAGGACGTTGTTTCTCATGTTGTGCAGGTGAGAAGGAACAAACAGGCTGGAGTGTGAGTCCAACTGAATCTCCTCGTCGGAAAGCATGTGCCCTGTACTGCACCTGTCAGAGTCACTACAACTGAAAATGAGTCTCCTCGTCGGAGTACTTAGACCCGCCACAACATGTGGACAATTGTTCCATCTCCGAAAGAATCGAACTGAAAAACTAATGGAGACATTCTCGTCGGAATCCACGGTCGCTGGAGGGAGTCTAAAAAGTCTCCTCGTCGGAGAATTGGGTCTCTCCCATACTGGCTCAGAGAATGGGAACTTTAACCTGGAGTCCCTATGAAACCACATGAAAACCCTAACCCACATGGCATAGGGAACTACTATGGAATCCCTATGGAATATGAAAACTCTTACCAAAACAAAGGATAGGGACTAAATAAAAAAGATCACACACATGTGCATCTAAAAAGGAGTCTCTATCTGGAGAACTCGAAGAAAATGGGTCACTCAAATATGGAGAACCTTGATCTTGGACTCTGAACCAATCCGCAGAGTTTGAAACATCTAAACATCTGTAAAGTCTGGAAATCTGGCCTGGAATCTGACATCTGAAGATTCTGACAATGTGACATGTAGACCTCTACACAATACTCCCCCTTTCTCCCATACTTGTCGGAAAACAATGATATCGACAAAGTTGGGAGAAGACATGAAAATGCGGAGAAAACAAATGAACCAAATAAGCCGACTTCATTTTTCGGCTTTCCTTCTCTTTCTTTCCTTTTTTCAAATCATTTTTTTAAATAACTCGTTCAATTTTTCCAGCTTTTCTTTTCCTTTACTTTTTTTTAAGTCATGAACCAAAACAACAACCCACTTAGGGTTCTCTTTCCTCCTCTTTCTTTTTTTTGAATTGAGCCTTTCCTTTATTTATTGACTCATCCTCTCTTTTTTTAAATTAGGCCATCCATTTTTTTTCTTTGGCCTTTCTCTTCTCCTTTTTTAAAAATTTTCTTTGGCCCACGGGGCCCTTGCAACGACAGTCGAAATTGGGATCTATTTAGGGTTCCACTTGGGAACCCTCTTTCCTAAGGACCGCAACCCCTGCATGGATGGGCTTCCGCCTGGACTTGTTAGCCGCCTTCTCCTAGAGGTACTTTCAGCGGTGCTCGTCGCCTCTGCCTGGAGCAATGGAGCGTCGGCGCCAGGCGCTCACTGCCGGAGCTATTCCGTGCAGCCTGAAGAGGGAGAAGAGGCCATCGTACCGCCTTGCCAAGGGGACAGCATGAGGATTCCAAGGTTGTTTCCTGAAGGTAAATGGATCCTAGAGAGATCCATTTACCCATCTTATATATAAGTGACGCATACTCTAACATATAGCTCAAACAAAATTTCAGCTACCTCACCAAGTAAATAAGACACTAGTATACAAGAGCTATTTCAGATCGATGCCAACTTTTCGCCTGCAAATATTAGTAAAAGATCGAGGGAAGAGGGAGGATACCTAAGTGCAGCCAAAATCGTGATATACTATTTGTTTGCTTTCCTATCGTTTCTAGCTATATACAACAACAAAGCCTTTTCCCACATTAAATAGGGCCAGCTACATGGATTCTTTTTTTTAAATCAAAAAAAGGGGAAATAGTTATGGTGTCCATCGTAGTTTAATTCAAATCGGAGAAGTTGCAGAAAGACCTACAGTGACCATGACTCAAGGAGAGACCTAGAATGAAAAATAATATTTTTGCAATAAAAACGCTCATTGGAAAAATAGAAGACCATTTCAGCCCAACCAAATAGCCCAGATTGTTGTCAATAAGCGAAGGATATCCGTCCTAATACGATTCCTTGCAATGAACAAGGAATCCCAAAAGAGGCCCAGGTCCTAGACGTTAAGCCAAATCATGTTTGCTTCCTCCCAGATTGCAACAGTCTTAGCACACTTGAAGAAGAGGTGATCCACCGTTTCGATATTTGTCTCACAAAGAGGGCATTGATTGGAAATGTCTGGAAAAAATCTTGCCCAACGGTTCCTAGTCTTTATACGTCTTCTCCTCAATAGCCACATAAAAAAACCTATTCTGGTAGGTAGGCGGAGCTCCCAGATGAGGTTGCAATCACGAATCAAAGAGTGTTCTAGGAGGAGGTGGCCTGAAAATTGCCTGATAGGACCTCTTGACATATAAGGAGTTATCCAACCACACCTAGTGATCTCTACCTGTAGAAGGTCTACCACTGAGTCCTAGGGATTCAAGAAAAAGGAGGAATTCTTCAAGTCGTTGGTCGGAGAAGTCCGCTAAAAATGTAGGCATCCAGTTCCCGTCAATCCAACAATCCGAAACCATCGCATCCAGGCCAGCAGACAGAGCGAAGAGCAGCAAGAATCTAAAAGACAATGTCCCCTCACCAGTCGAGTTGTCCTTCCAAAACGAGGAGTGACCATATCCAAGTACCGCACGAAAAAGCTCCTGAAAGTGAGGCAACACCGACTTGATTCCCTTCCAAAAACAGATGAGTGAACATGTTGATGCTGAGGCATGTTGATGGGATCCCCAATACTATAGATCCTACGAAAAATTCGACAACAGATGTCATTACCCTTGCCCCACAACCAGCTCACCAACTTCAGCAACAATGCCTTATTCAAGGTCTCAAAATTCCTGAATGGATTCTTTGCCTCCATTCAAATCTATCTTGGACCATTCTCGGGCTTAGATCCAAAAAACTAAGATCCCTTCGTATAGTCTTTATTCCAACACTTCTTGGACCTTCCTCGCCCTCTCTTAGTCGGCTCAACATCATAAAACTCGCATCTCCTAACCGGTGTATCAACTGATCTCCTTTGCAACAGGTCAAACCACCTTAAGTGATTTTCTCGCATCTTATCTTCGATCGGAGCTACACCAACTTTCCTTCCGATTGCATCATTCTGAATCCGATCATTATACTCCATCAAAAGTGCACTCCATAAATTCAGCATTAGCCCTACTTATAGGAAATCCTTTAGTCTCCAATCAATGTCTCCAAACCTCAAACTTCTCAGTTACTCCATCTCTAGTCTCATCAATCAACACATTATCATCAGCAAATAACATACACCAAAGTATCTCATACTGAATGTGACTTGTCAATTCGTCCATAATCAAAGTAAAAAGGAATGGACTCAAAGCTAATCCTTGATGCAGACCAATGTTGATGTCAAATAGTCAATCTTCCCAGACTGGATCCTTACACAAAATGAAGCCCCATCATACATATCCTTTATGAGGTTTGTTGGGGAAAATGAGAGAGTTTTTTATTCCTGGGAACCCTAGGCTCTCTTATATAGATGAGAGACCTATGGGTAAATGACATAAAATAGACAGAAGGAAATAAAATAACAGAAAAGGTACATAGGAAAATAGAAATATCTCTACACTCTCCGTCAAGATGGAGCATAGATATCGATCATGCTCAGCTTAGACGAACACTTCTGAAATGGCCCCTCAAGTAATGCATTAGTAAAGATATCTGTTGTTTGCTCTCGTGAACTGACATGAGAGGTATATGAATCATATCTCTAGTATAGTGGCAGTCTACCTCAATATGCTTAGTTCTTTCATGGAATGCAGGATTATTCGTAATAAATAAAGCAACCTGATTATCACATTGTAACTATATGGGAAGAGGTACATTTATATGCAAATCTGTTAACACTGCTCGAACCCACATCATTTCTGTGCTTGCTTGGGCCATAGCCCTATACTCAAATTCAGCATTTGATCTAGCCAGCACCGTTTATTTCTTGCTTTTCGAAGACACAAGAGAATTGCCAACAAACATGGCAAAGCCTGAAGTAGACTTCCTATCATTAGGACATCCTGCATAATTTGCATCAGCACATGTAGACACAGACAGAGTTGCTCCTTTTCTGAATAGTAATCCTGCACCTTGAGAGGATTTTAAATATCTCAAAACCATGTATATAGCATCCATGTGAACCTGACGGGGCTGCTCCATGAACTGATTAACCCGACTCACTACAAAGGAGATATCGGGTCTAGTAATAGTAATATAGAGAAGCTTTCCCACCATATCTCTATACCTCCTTCTGTCGACCTCATCTATAACATCCGGATTCAATTAAACCCGAATACGACCCGACTAAGATCCAATTAAACCAATAAAATTTTTGGACAATATTAAATAACTTAAATCAATCAATTGATCGTGAATTAAAAGTCGTTCGGGCAAAATCAACCGAAAATCGGTGGCATCGTAATGCGTGCTCAAAAAAGCCGTGATGTAAATTCAGAAACCGCAAAATGAACCGAGACCACCTAAAAATCCGATTCGACGAAACAAGACCAACAGAATCGACCGTTTGTCAATCGGAGATAGTTTGGTATTTTAAATTCACAAAATTTAAATCCAAACCAAAACTGTATCTCGAAAATTTTGGGGGTTCAAACCCAATCGGAAGCATATCAATATTATACTCATTTTGATCGCCGTGCAGAGATAATCAAATCAAGATATTGCACGTCGAAATCTGACACCCGAGGCGTGAATACGGTCAACTAACACTCTAAATAAATAGGAGAAAATGTTTAAAAAATAATAAAAATTTAAATTCCAGAACAATAGCAGTGTGCTAATGTTTGTGTAAAAAATAAAAAATAGGAAAAAAATAGAAAAATTCCATCTTATATTATATAATGATGTCATTAATGTCATAATGATGATGTTATCCATGACATCACCAATGCTTATGTGTAAAAAAAGGAAAGTTCCTTGAACCTTCCTTCTCCTCTATATATATTCTTCCCCATCCCTTCTCTTTTTAGTTTCTCCTTTTCCCCATTTCCAACCGTAAGAAGCCTTTCACCCTTTCTTTCATTCCCAAGTTCCTAACATTTCTTTTTCCCAAAATCTCAATCAATTCCAAGCCGAAGGAGCAATCTTACTCATCTTCATGCTGATGTCCAGCAGATGTTAAATCTCCTGCATGCAAGAACTTTCCTCTAATTTAAAGAAAGGGTTTTTATCATTTGTGCCCCTCTGAGATATCGCAATTTCAGTTATGCCCCTATCTTTTTGGTAATATCAGTTGTGCCCCTCACTTCTTTCTCCGTTATCACTTGTGCCCTTCTGTCAGATTTACCGTCAAAAAATTGAAATAACCATGGTTTATTCAAACCATGGTGTGGTTAAGAAGGGTATTATGGTCAGAATAAAATCAGAGGAGAGGTTGGGCCGGGGAAGTGGGGTGGAGGAGGAGCTCCGGGCAGAGCTCTAAGTTGGAGGGGATCGGGTCAGGTAGGAGGGGGCGGTGCGCGGAAGAAGGATGAGGCTGGGAGGAGGTGCCAACTGGGGAGGAGGTGCGGGGCTGGGGCGGGGGAGGCGGGGGCAGGGGGAGGTGCAGCGGGAAGAGGTGCGGGTTGGGGCGGGGGCGACGGGGGCCGAGGGAGGTGTTGCGGGAGGAGGTGCGGGCTGGGGCGAGGGCGGCGGGGGCAAGGAGAGGTGCTGCGGGAGGAGGTGTGGGCTGGGTCGGGGGAGGCGGGGGCTGGGGGAGGTGCGCGGCTGCGGCGTGGTGTACAGGCGGCAATGATGGAAGCGGGGAGCATGCTGGAGGGCGCTCCTAGTGGAGAAGGGTGGCGGCCGGCTGTTGTGGGTACAACTAGGGGGAAGGATGGCGGCGGTGGCCATGGAGGAGCCGGGGCGGAGGTGCGAGGGCCGAGGAGGAGCTCAGGACGGAGGGATGGGCTGAGGGTGGTCGGGAGGAGCCGCTGGAGGAGGAGGTGGCTGGGAGAAGAAAGAGAAGGGGGAGGAAGAAGAAGAAGAGTTGGATACTTCAGTCCATTTTTTTCAATTAATTCCACTTGTGTCCTTGAAGTTAACGTCCGTTTGTATTATGGATGGATGGAAACTAACTCGAGGGGCATAAGTGATAGAATGAGAAGAAGTGAGGGGCACAATTGATATTAGCAAAAAGATAGGGGCATAATTGAAATTGCGATATCTCAGAGGGGGAAATTGCGATATCTCAGAGGGGTACAAATGATAAAAACCCTTAAAGAAATATGTACAATCCCCCCCCTTTCCTTTTGCTGCCATACATGAGTTCTCATATCCGATCTTTTTTTGTTTAGAATTTAAGATTATATGTCAAGAATTAGATTTAAAACACATGGACTTCATGGATCTGATGGAATTTTCTATTTATTTACTACCAATAATTGGTTGTAGATTTGCAATAACCTTCTTAAAACTGCTGCTTGTGAAGCCATATTCTAATTCAAATGGTAAAGTGATAACCATAATGGCACTGTAAGAGCTCCCTGTTAACATGGAATTTCAGGAGCCAAGCCTACACCCTTCATTAAGTAAGATATCCCCTTCTTAGGGCAATCCATTGTATCGATAAGGACTACATTGTTAACCATTACAATTTAGGACACCTGTTAAAAATATACTTCAAGAATAATGGGCCCTAAGGAACTTGTGTAGCAGATAATTTCCTTTAGTGGATACTCTTCACATAGTGTCAATGATCAATCTGATGGTGAACATTATTATTAGTAAATTTCGAATTGAGCATGAAATTCGTGATTTGAGGATTGTTACCATCATGACAACTTTATCTTCACCAATTTAAGAAATTGAGACGATCTTAAATGCTTCAATTTTCAGTTATGTTGTACAGGCAAATGATTGGTGATGGACTTGGATCATTGCAAGATTAGTGGAACTCGACCCTCATCTTTAATTAAGTATTTCCTTGGAAAAGTAATGACAGTTATGATCTGTATTGGTACATGGAAATAAGATGCCTTTTACGTTTTTAGTAATCAAATGATTTCAGTGGGAGCACCACATTAATAAAGTATCAAATCTCTCGTTATTTTGTTCACCGTACCGTAGGTAACTGATTTGGTGATTTGATTTACATTAGACTTAATTCAATTTCTATGATCAATATTGAAATGAAATTGGCATGACTATGAGGTAAAAAAATCATTAGAGATAATCTAATCTCAGAGGAGTAAAGTGTTGGATCTTATACTCTTGGTGCAGACTTTATTTCTCAATTAACATTAATGACCATCTCGTGTGAAACAAAATCATGAATTATAGATTTCTATTTTTAAAAAGATTTGGATGAACCGATGGTTACGTTTAACCAATATATCACCCCTTCCTCTGATTTTGTAAGCATGCCCATTTCATTATTCTTTGATGAGGAACAAACTCTAGAAAAGGATTGGCACATCTCTTATTTCCTACCTGTTGATATGTCTACTATATTAATGGAAAATAATTTTAGACATAGTGCTGGTTATAGTGACCCTTACACCTGACTGTGCGAGGGCGCAGTGACCCTCAACTGGGCGGAGGAAAGGAAGCTCAGTTCGGGCAACGGCCACCAAGTGCGCGGGTCTAGGATCCCAATCCCTTTCACGATTTTTACGCGAGCTCGCATTGTTTTTACGCATCGTTGGGATCCTGACTTTTTGACCAGCTCCGTCGACCCTCTGTTTTAGGATACCTAGGCGGGGGATCCTCGATTTTAATTTTTCGTACGAGCTCATTTGCTCGTACAAGTTAGGTCGATTTCTAGAGTGACTTTTCCGGAGAGTCTCTCTCACTCGTCTCTGGGGTGTAGTTTTGGAGTAGACCTTTCCCTCTATTGGACCACACTTCCAATAAGAGGGCGAGACGGAAGAGTGTCCTTAGGAGATTACTTCGCCGCTTCAGCTTCATTTACTTTCCGCCAATAGGCTTGGTGATGCTACATCCGAATCAGCCATGTCTACATATAAATCGTCTAGGGTTACATCTGAGTCAGCTACAATTGATGATGATGGAGTTCCAATCAAGTTGATTGGGTTATAATGTATCTGGGTTAAGAGATGAAATCAATGATAAGTTGAGTTGGTTGGAAGTGACTATAATTAAAATAAATCCGAAATCCCTATAAGCTTCTAGTGGACGTATTGAGAACTTAGTTAGGATGCATTATACAACACCACATGCCTATGAAGGCACTCCAACCCTAAGGCATTATTCACGTCTTAGAGTCATAGTGTGAGGTTATACAAAGACCAAGACGATAGACTATCCACTAGACTTGAAAAGATAGATAGAATTGCAAACCCGATTAATATATTATCCTTTCCATCTCAATAAATTAAGAGTAAAATAAAGTAATCACCTCACTGGCTCCTTACTAAAATCCATAACCTGACCTCAATGATAAGTAAACAACATATACTTACTGGTCTCAATTTCTATGGAAAATATTATAAATGGAAAATTTTGGGTTAATGAATAATCAGGGGAAATGCATGCAGAAAATTTTTGAAAACCTTTTTCTAAGCAGGTAGTGGTAGTTTTAAATTCATAAATGCCTGTCTACTTGCTTTCTTTTTGAACATATTAAATGCCTTCTTATTTTTAATAAGTTTTGGGTGTACTAGCACTCGCTGACGCATGTTCTACCTTGCATGTTTTGGCAGGAAGCAGCCTGCATCTCAGTAGTTGTTGATGATTCCTGACGAACGGGTATATTCTAGGCGGTACTGTTTCTTTTGTCACTGTTTTTGATCAGTTCATTATGTATTTGCTTTCTTTCTCTTCTCTAATGTAATTTTGGGATAAATATATACAATGCCACTTTTTTTACATGTATAAAATTATGGAAATTAATGGAATGTAATGTTGATGACACATGTTACTATTTGTGGTGATTACATTATTATATTGATGTGAATGTCACGCAAAAGCAAAAGCAAAATGCGAAAAATTTTCCTTGATTTTCAATAATTTAACGCGATCACTTGTGAATGTAATAGTGCGAATGTGGCATAAACGGGCGCTCGGATCCGAGGGTGTTACATCATCTGTATCATCATCATGTAACTTCATGCTGGGGTCCATAGGACTAGTTGATGGTCGACACCCAATCATACATGTCTCAACAAGCACGTATGTAAAATACTTCCTTTGGGTCATCACAAGACCTTGTGCATTCCTAGCAAATTCCAACCCTAAGAAATACCTTAGGGTACCAAGATCTTTGGTAACGAACTGACGATCCAGAACTTCTTTTGTCATCTTAACCCCTTGCACATCATCTCCTGTAACAAGTATATCATCCACATAGACCATACTGACAACTGTACCTCTAGATGTTCTCTGCATAAAGAGCAAATGGTCTGCATTTGACCTCTTAAAACCTTGCCTTTCAATCAGATCTTAGAACTTCAGAACCACGCCCTTGGACTTTTCTTAAGGCCAAATATTGCCTTGTGGATCAGCAACAAACCCCGAAGGTTGCTGCATGTAAACCTCCTCATGTAGATCTTCATACAAAAAGTCATTTTTAACATCCAATTGAAACAAATGCCAATCGCATACCACTGCAACTGAAAGTAGGACACGAAGAGTAGAGTGACGAGCCACTGGAGAAAACAGTCCAAGTAATCCACGCCGTATATCTGAGTAAATCCTCGTGCCACTAAATCACTAATCTTGCCTTTTAGCGATCAAAGCTCCCATTTGCATGATGTTTAATAGTGAACACCCATTTACAACTAACAACAGACGTTCCAGGGGGAGCAGATACCAAACTCCAAGTACTACGTGATTGCAACGTGACCATTTATTCCTCCATAGCCAAACACCAGTGACTATCCATCAAAACCTCTTGATAATTCTGCAGAATGTCCATGGCAAATAAAGCCATTGTAAATCTCTGAAAATCTCATGTCATACGATGAAAGGAGACCTGAGAAGCAAAAGGGTATGAAGCATAAGACCGCTTCTGCTTGTAAACTGCAATGGGTAAATCCAGGTCTTTGGGATCCTCCTCCATCTATTGGTTGTTCCCCTGCAATGATTCATGTACAGATATATCTCCAGACCCATAGTTAGAAACCATGTTATCAAAACAAATCTGGGCATACTTGATGATGGGCTATGATCATGAGCATAAGCAGTTCGATGGGTATAGAATTTAGGTAATGGTCGAACAATGGCCACATGCAACTGGGTAGTTGGAGAGGTGGAGGAGGTGGTGGTGGTGATGGAAGCACAGACACAGGAGAAGGAGGTGGCTGACTCGTAGGTGGGGGTGGCATGTAAACCTCGTCATTTGAATCTGATGAAGCCAACATATCACCTGTAGGAGAGAAATACATCATAGACTCAAACAATGTGACATCAGCACTAATATAGTATTTCATGCGTAATGGATCATAACATCGGTATCCCTTCGGGGTCTTGGAGTACCCAACAAACACACATTTGACAGCTCCAGGAGAGAGCTTGTTAAGACCTGGAATCAACTGATGAACAAAAAGCAACAGAACCAAACACACGAGGAGTGTGAGAACAACTCCTTCTCAGGGAAGGCAATAGAGAAAGGAATTTTCTCACCCAAGACAGACGATGGTATGCGATTCACCAAGTAGCATGTTGTAAGAACTGCATCACCTCAAAACGAATGTGGGGCACGACTCTGAATAAGAAGAATTCGGGTGGCATCAAGTAAATGACGATGCTTTCTTTCCGCAATACCCATTCTTTTGAGAAGTGTAAGCACAAGATGTTTGATGAATAATTCCACGGGATGAAAGAGAAAACATTCTGCACTTCATTGATAAAAGTTTTGATCACATCCCCTACTTCTAAAAGAAATACCCATGACAAACGAGAAAAATCATCCACAACGACAAGATAAAAACGGTGTCCCCGGTGATCAGGGACACGACTCGGACCCCAAATGTCAATACGAAAATAACTCAAAAAGGGAGCTACTGCTTCGACTCTGATGACTAGGAAAAGTAGAGCGATGATGCTTTCCTAACTGACATGCCTTGCACTGGAAAGAAGACCCTGGTGAAGAGGTGACCAAACCGTAGGTGCCACGTATAAGGAGAAATTGGTTCTGTTGCATAAGAGGATACGCCAGCATAGGGAGTTCGGACTAGGCAAAAAAGACCATTCTCACGGCCACACCCAGTCACTCTGCCCAAAAGAATGTCCTGAAAAACAAGAGATGATGGATCAAAAATAGCTCTACAGTGCAATTCCTTTGCAATCTAACTAATGGATAACAAATTTATAGAGAAATCAGAAGAATGTAACACATTCTGCAAATGCATCGAAAGCGTCAACAAATCTCCCCATGTCCAGTGATCGGGGAATGTGTCCCATCTACAGTCACAACAGTTCTCCTTGATGGAACCTGTCTATATGTTGTAAGATGATCTTTGTCCCTGCATAAATGGTGCATTGCCCCATAATCCATAATCAGTCAGTAATCTCATATCCGTGATAGGAAGTGTTGAAATCTGAGAAGCGGAAGCGAAATCGATAAATCAAGAAAATATAAACATGAAGAACAAAGATTTACGTGGAACCCTACTCCCTAAGGAGCGGAATGAAACCATGGGAGAAGCCCTCAATGGGGCGGATATTCTATTGGAATTTCTCAATGAGTACAGGGGGATGTGGGGCTCTTAATATAGCCTCACAGACAGTCCGGAGTCCCACCGCTCATCCATGTGGGACTAAACAAGAGTGGGGTGATTGGATTTTAGTGAGATCCAATTACCCACCTATTACATTCTCTAATACTCCCCCTCAAGCTGGAGCTAAGAAAGCTGCAACTTGCAACAAAAAGAAAGTATACAACACATCTTTACAAGATACATCACAAGAAGAACTCACATCCACGGCTGGTAGAAGACCACGCATGAGGACGGGTCTCTGGCTTTCATATCATTGGAACATAACTCTGCCATGCCTGTAGAGAGATGAGCGTGAAAAATTGCCTCTTTAATAATCATAGAATGTCGTAGTATAGGAGGCAAATTTGGTTCAGCAAAAATCACAATCTTTGAATGTTGTGGATTATTTTTACTTGACAAGTCAACCAAGGTCGAACACAGGGACACGAGCTACTCTATCTATTTACTGAATTTCGATCAATTAAGAGCAAGTGTGAAAAATTTTCAATTCGAAGGTCTCCATGCAGGAATGCAGGATGCATTATGGTCTTCATGCAGATTACAATGCAATAAAGTGATGCATGTAATTTTTAGTTGATTTTTATTCAATTATAAGATGATGCATGAAAATAATGCAAGGTTAAGCACATGCAAAAAAAAAGATTACAAAAATACCCTAAAAGGATCACTAAATTGAGCAACAGAATACGGTTTGAAGTTAGAGTCATTTTAAGCACAACAATATGATCAATCATCAATTCAGCGCAAGGACAAGTAGAGCAAGATCATCATCTAACATAAAAAATTCACTTCATTTAAAATAGTGACAGATGAGAAAATTAAACATGCCATGAGATAGATGAAGAAACAATGATCAAAACGACACTAAAATCATGCAATTTGGATCTACGATGCTCATGTTATGCTAAAAACAATGCATGGGAATAATTGTAATAAAAATGCAAGAAATAAAATGATAAATATTATGTAATTTCCAAAAACCGCCAAGCCCATTGTAATTCTTCCATATGCGCGGGGGCATTTCTGCAATTTCCAAATGTTGCGAAGGCATCCCTGTAAAATACCCAGGCGCGCACGTGAGGCACGCGCCTAGGGACCAAAGTGCAAATATCAGAACTTTCAGGGTCTTCGTCGTAATTTACCCAAGCCCTCACATGGGGTGCATGTGAGGGGCCTAGGCTCAGGAGGCGTCGCTGGTTCGGGCTACGTGGCATCACATGGAGGCTCGGCGTGAGGTTCGATGGACCCGAGCCTATAGGTGCGGCAGGAGGCTCGGGTCGCCACGTGCCCTCATCTGGTCCGTCCGATCCAAATGATCGGACGACACATGTATCTTCTTCGTCCGTTGTTGGTCACCGGAGGAGGCGGGAATCCGGCGACCTGTTGGTAGCTCCTATGTGCGAGCAGGAGGTCCAGGGACCTCCGTGGCACCCTGGAGAAGATCACAGAGGCTAGATGGAGTTGTTAGGGTAACTGAGGATCCCAGTCGACGAAGCTTCATCGACGGCGGAGCTTGAGGTCAAAGATGACAGGCGAGCTCCGGCCATTGAAGAGGTTGGTACCTGCAGAAGTTAGGAGCGAATAGCCGAAGCGTGCGAGAGTTGCGTGAGTGATTTAGGAGTGAGATGGAGGCCGTGGAGGCGACGGGAGGTGGTGGCCTGAGATCCTTCTCCGGCGAGGTGCAGGAGGAAATTGGTCAGAACGGGGGAGGTTGTAGAGAAGGGGGAAGAGTGGCCGGAGTGGTTAGCGAATGTCGTGGTTGTGAGGCGGGAGTTTAATGGATGGTCAGGCGAAGGTGATATGTGTAGAGTGTGTGGGATTAATTACAAGAAAAATGAAGATAAACCAAAAAGGGGGGATACCTGATCGAAGAGTGGCGATGGTTGAGGAATTGATCTGGGGTGAGATCCTCATCGGACCTCTGGGTCGTCGCACGACAAGGCCGATCGTACCTTGGTGCTCAGTGGTGCTCGATAGCAACCGCAACATGTCCGGAGGCCACGGATCTCACCGGAGTCTCGCAGCCATGATTGCCTTCACGAGCCGCCCTCCGCTGTCACTGGAGGGCTGCCAAAGCTAGGGAGGAGACCCTCAAATGGTGGATAACGATGACGATGGCGGAAGGAGGGATTTTATAGATGGTAGCCTGGCCGTTACAGGTTGTGATGGGGGGAGGTTTCGAAAGCCGAAGGTTTGATGGAGGAGTGATGGAGGGGGCAGTGATGAGGTGCGCGAGGAAGGTGGTAATGGCTGGGGAGGGCGACCGTTAGGGGATGGAGAGGTGGCCGGAGGTGAAGGCTAGAAATGAAAGGGTGGAGGAGTTACACGGGGTAACGACAGGGCTGGAGGAGGATGATGAGCGGGCACCGTTGGATCTAGCGATCCAACGACTCTGATTGAGGCGTGGTTGGCGGGTAGAGATTAGATCATGTGATCTGATCCTACGGTGGAGGAATGGGCGCTAGAGAGCAGCCCAGATGGAGAGGTAGGGGAGATCCAACGGCCTGGGGAGAAGAGGTGACGTGGAGAAAGGAGAAGCGTCGGATGAGAAGCTGATCGAGGGGCTGAGGGAGGGGCGCGGGGGAGTGGCTTAAATCTGATCTGAGATCAGATCAGACGACTGGGGATGGAGCGAAGATGGAAGGTCGAGATGGAGGCGGGGTGAAGAAGATCAGACGGCCCAGGAGGGGTCGGGTGGTAGAAGGTGCGGCCGCGTGGCGGCTCCAGAGAGCGCCACATGGCAGCACCAAAAAATTAAAAAATATAAAAACAAAGAAAAATAAAAAAGAATTAGTTAGAGGCAAAATTAGGAAAAAGTCAAAACATGAAAGTTGTTCGTCTCGATAAGATCTACAAGTTTCATGGTGGACGAAAAGCCAAAAGAGGCCATTTATACAAAAAGTATTTTGGGGGTATTTTTAAGGGGTTAAAACCATATGCTTTTTGGTTTTGAGTTGTTTTTGTATTTTTTAGTTTTTTTAAGGGGTCAGGACTTATAGACAATTAATCCTCCTATTTTTATGGATTTAAGAAAATAATTACAAAAAAATAATAGTTATTACAATTAATTATGGGTTAATTATATACAATATAAAATCAATGAATTATAAGTGAATTTTATTGGATTGATTAAGCCAGGAGTTTAATTATTGACTTTTAGCATGATGGATACGAGATTCATCATACCATTATACTTAAACCATGCTCGTCCTCGAGCATCTAAAGAATGAAGGAGTCGGATTAATTCCTGACAGTGCAAGTGAAGATTTCAAGGCTCAATCTTTCGAACACCCTCAGATTAAGTGATCCTAAAATTCTGGGCTTATCCGTGCTTTAGTCAGAAGGAATCCAACTTTTCAAATTATCAGACTCCCTTTTTGTACATATAATATAAGAATATGAACTTAAGTGTACTGCATTTCATGAGAGTCGAGTTGAGGCATCACTCGAAGTTCTAGTCCAAGAGACTCTCCTCTAGACCTCATCCTCAATACTAGGGAATAAGTCTATTCTTACTTCAGTCAACTGTCTCATTAGTTCGTCAGACTTAAAATGTAGATGGACGGCCAGATGATGGAGGGAATGGGTTTGTGTCTATTTTTCTCTCCCTCACATTGGAACAAGAGGCCTCTCGAGTGCCTTTTTACTCAACACAAGTAGATTTTTAGCTTGTTGATCAATGTGTCCGTCAAGAGAATTTGGAGTCGTCTACACATGTTTTTCTGGGAGTACACCGAGGTGTGTCTTTTTTGAGTATCTAAGATACCTTCGACACCCAGACTTGTATTACATACGATGCATAGCCCTTTTATGGTGTCAGCCCGACTCCTTGGTCCTAATTAGCGCTTGGTCCAAGTGGACACTTTGAAAATGTTTGGGAACGCTCCCCATTGGTGGAAGCTCTTTTTGTAATTTGACTTTGGATGATAGAGCTTTTCTTTGACATTTCTTTTTCTTTTCTTTTGTTGGCTACCTCCATTGCTTTTACCAAAAGTTGATGCACATTGATCAACAATTATCATTAAGTTTCATCACACCCTGGCACCTAGGTGGATATCAAAGAGATAGCGTATGAAGTTGTTCGCATACTGGCTAGAGTTTTTCTGACACTCAAGTGTTCTGAAGCCTTCATTAATTTTATCCCATCCTCGAATATCATTGGATCGGGTCTAAACTCAAATCTCTAATCCTAGTTCCTCAAGTGATATCTCAACTCATCTCATCCATCATGCAGTTGTGAAAGTGATTGTGTTGATCATATTCTTTTGAAGGTAGAGATGAAAAGTGCAATATAGCGCTCAAATCTTTCAAACCAGGGAAGTATAAATAATTAAGTTTAAAAACCCTAATGACTAAGACATGTTAACTCAGACTCTTAAGATCACAGAAATCAAGTGTCCTCAAAATCCTCAAGCCTTGAGTGAATGTGAGTGCGTTAGGAATACGCCAACTTCTTAGTTAGTGAATTTTATGTGATTTTTGTTTTTGCAGATTTTAATGGATTTCAATTTAAAAAAAATAAAATAATTCTTTGGAGAGACAATGACTGGCCCAGGCTCATATGAATAAAAGTATCTACTCTCAGCCAGTATGGGTGTAAGTACGGGCCATTTAGACGGACCTGTGTTACTTGAGGACGGAGTCATATACAATGTCCTCTAAACTACCCACTCTGCTAAGGGAGACCGAAGTTCCCTCACTGAAAGTATCTACTAAGCCTAGTAGTCACAGTCTAATTCAAAGAAAAGTTTTTAATTTTTCAATATTTTATGTAGTTTTTTTTTCAAAAGGGTTATTCACACAATTTAATCCCTCAATTTTTAAGAAAATATTTTTACAGGGTTTTTACAAAACTCAGTTCCTATGAATACTAAAACCAAGCCCGAAAAGAATTTTCAAAAAAAATTAAAAATACGAGCTATGGCTAAAGTAAATATACAGTAATATACGGTATACCCCCCTATACTTAATTTTGTTATGTTCTCATAGCACAAGTGATATGAAGCCATGGTTCGGTTAAATATAGGGTGATATAGCGGAACAGAGGAGGAGGGTCCCCCTATAGTTAGGTCAAAAATTGGTCCAAGTATAAGAAGGCAACGCGAGGGATGGATGAATAGGCGGGTCCCCCCTACACTTAGGCTACAAATAGCCTAAGTAAAGTATCTGAGTTAGGGAGGTCTGTGTTTGGAGGTGTAATTACACTAGCATACAAGGGAGGAAGAGGGTATGATTTTACATCAGAAGATGAGAGGGGGGTTTGTGCAATGTGTACAGTTTAAGGTGTGAGAGGGGAGAGAGAGAGAGTGATTGTGAAATATACAGAGAGGAGGGAGATAGGGGGGTGGTGAGTGTATATGTGCAAGTGTGTGGGGGGGAGGGTAGATCATCTAGTGATGTATTTTTTTTTTCTTTTACTTTTTTTTTCAACATGCAAGCTCTCTAATGAGGACTGTTAAAATAATGCGCATGCAACATTTTTTTTTACAAGACGCAAATGCAAGCAGACTAATAAAAAATCCTAAAATTTCTCCACCAAATCTTTTGTGACCTCTTCAGCGAGAGCTCCTAACTCCACGCCTCCATGGAGATCAAGCATCCTCGATCCTCATGGGCACTGCCACAAAAGAGAAATGTTAGAAAAATAGAGAGGAATTTAATCAGTAGAAATGATGCAAAAATAATGCATGAAAGGAAGACATGTGAATTTTGAAAATATTCAACACATAAATAAATCAAAATTCAATACATAAACAAAGTTGACCCGTGTCCCTGGCAACGATGCCATCTGATGAGCATGAAAATTTGCCTCTTTAATAATCAGAGAATGTCTTAGTATAGGAGGCAAATTTGGTTCAGCAAAAACCACAATCTTTGAATGTTGTGGACTATTTTTACTTGGCAAGTCTACCAAGGTTGAACACAGGGACACGAGCTACTCTATCAATTTACCGAATTTCGATCAATTAAGAGCAGGTGTGAATAATTTTCAATTCGAAGGTCTCCATGCAGGAATGCAGGATTCATTATGGTCTTCATACAGATTATAATGCAATAAAGTGATGCATGCAATTTTTAGTTGATTTTTATGCAATTATAAGATGATGCATGATATGCAAGGTTAAGTACATGCAAAATAAAGGATTACAAAAATGCCCAAAAAGGGTCACTAAATTGAGCAACAGAATATGATTTGAAGTTAGAGTCATTTTAAGCACTACAATATGGTCAGCCATCAATTCAGGGAAAGGACAAGTAGAGCAAGATCATCATCTAACATAAAAAATTTACTTCATTTAAAATGGTGACAGATGAGAAAATTAAACATGCCATGAGGTAGATGAAGAAACAAGGATCAAAATGACACTAAAATCATGCAATTTGGATCTACAATGCTAATGTTATACTAAAAAAATGCGGGGGCATAATTGTAATAAAAATACAAGAAATAAAAAGATAAATATTACAAATAGGTCCCTAGAGGGACCTATTTGTAATTTCCAAAAACCGCCTGGGCCCCATTGTAATTCTTCCATATGCTCGGGGGCATTTCTGCAATTTCCAAAAGCTGCGAGGGCATCCCTGTAAAATACCCAGGCGCGCACGTAAGACATGCGCCTAGGGACCAAAGTGCAAATATCAGAACTTTCAGGATCTTCGTTGTAATTTACCAAGCCCTCACGTGAGGTGCACGTGAGGGGCCTAGGCTCGGGAGGCGTCGCTGGTTTGGGCTAAGTGGCATTATATGGAGGCTCGGTGCGAGGTTTGGTGGACCCGAGCCTATAGGAGCGGCAGGAGGCTCGGGTCGTCACGTGCCCTCATCTGGTTCGTCCGATCTAGATGATCGGACAACACTTGTATCTTCTTCGTCCGTTGTTGGCCACCGGAGGAGGCGGGACTCTAGCGACCTGCTGGTAGCTCCTCCGTGCTCATCCGTGCGAGCAGGAGGTCCAAGGACCTCCGTGGCACCCTAGCGAAGATTACCGAGGCTAGATGGAGCTGTTAGGGTATCAGAGGATCCCAGTCGACGAAGCTTCATCGCTGGCGGAGCTTGAGGTCGGAGATGATAGGCGAGCTCCAGCCATTAAAGAGGTTAGTACCTGCAGAAGTTAGGTGCGAATAGCCGAAGCATCCGAGGGTTGCGTGAGTGATTTAGGAGTGAGATGGAGGTCGTGGAGGCGACGGGAGGTGGTGGCCTGATATCCTTCTCCGGCAAGGTGGAGGAGGAAATGGGTCGGAGCGAGGGAGGTTGTGGAGAAGGGGGAAGAGTGGCCGGAGTGGTCAGCGAAGGTCGTAGTTGTGAGGCGGAGCTTAATAGATGGTCGGGCGAAGGTGATATGCGTATTGTACGTGGGATTAATTACGAGGAAAATGAAGATAAACCAAAAAGGGGGGTACCTGATCATAGAGTGGCGATGGTGGAGGAATTGATCTGGGTTGAGGTCCTCATCGGATCTTTGGGGTCGTCGCACGACGAGGCCAATCGTGCCTCGGTGCTCAGCGGTGCTCGATAGCAACCGCAACATGGCCGAAGGCCACGGATCTCACCGGAGTCTCGCGGCCATGATCGCCTTCACGAGCCGCCCTCCGCTGTCACCGGAGGGCGGCCAAAGCTAGAGAGGAGACCCTCAAATGGTGGATACCGGTGATCATGGCGGAAGGAGGGGTTTTATAGATGGTGGCCCGGCCATTACAGGTTGTGATGGGGGAGGTTTCGACAGCTTAATCAATCCAATAAAACTCACTAATAATTCATTCATTTTATATTGTATATAATTAACTCATACTTAATTGTATTTAATAACTATTATTTATTTTGTAATTATTTTCTCAAACCCATAAAAATTAGGAGGACTAATTGTCTATAAGTCCTGACCCCTTAAAAAACTAAAAAATACAAAAACAACTCAAATCCAAAAAGCGGATGTTTTTAACGCCTTAAAAATATCCCCAAAAATACTTTTTGTATAAATGACCTCTTTTGGTTTTTCGTCCAACATGAAACTTGTAGATCTCATCGAGACGAACAACTTTCATGTTTTGACTTTTTCCTAATTTTGCCTCTAACTAATTCTTTTCGATTTTTCTTTGATTTTATATTTTTGAATTTTCTGGTACAGCCACGTGGCACTCTCTGGAGCCGCCACGCGGCCGCATCTTCTTCCGCCACCCGGCCCCTCCTGGATCGTCTGATCTTCTTCACCCCGCCTCCATCTCAACCGTCCATCTCCGCTCCAATCCCAACCGTCTGATCTGATCTCGGATCATATCTGAGCCACTCCCCGCGCCTCTCCCTCAACCATGCTTTCCTTCCCTAGTGCAACCCAACAGTATGATGCTACACATGCACAACTCCTCACTGGAGCAACCATACCTCCCATGGAGGAGACCTACAATCGTCTCAGCAGGCTTCCTATTCATCATATTATCACTCCGTAACCCTCTTCAGCAATGGCCGCTTCTCGCGGCAGAGGAGGATCTACCCAGTTCAGAGGACGCAGTCTCGTGGCAAAGGCGGTGGATGCCAGCGTGATTTTTGCACCTATTATCGTCGTCCAGAACACTCAGAGGACGTATGCTATCTGAAGCATGGATACCATGCATTTGCTCGTGTGGTAGAACAGATCTGGCCTTCAGTCAGCTCCCCAGGCAGATCCACACATGGAAGATATTATCTCTCGTATACGAGAAATCATGAGTCCAATGACCGACACCACACTACATGATCCACAGATACTGCATCCGCAACCAGAGCCTCTTCGAACTCCACAGGTATCACTTACGCTTTTACTTGTAGTAGAGGTGCAGATATGACAGAGTGAATCATGGACTATGGCGTATCCCGCCATCTATGTGGAGACAGAGCCAATTCAGGTCCTACAGGACTATA
Organism: Ottelia alismoides; assembly: GCA_037367405.1. Lineage (NCBI taxonomy): Eukaryota > Viridiplantae > Streptophyta > Magnoliopsida > Alismatales > Hydrocharitaceae > Ottelia > Ottelia alismoides. Next base: position 143,872 of record JAZKJV010001448.1, on the reverse strand, counting down.
CTTCTTGGCAGATGGGTTGTTATTGCTAATGAGGTCCACTTACCCATTACAGGATGGGGGATGTGTATATGACGCCATTAATGGACCTTCAGAATGTTTTATATGCCCTTGATTTTCATATGAACATACTTTCTATTAGTCAAATTACTAAGGATCTGCATTACCGTGCCATTTTTTACCATTCGTCTCTTGTGTTTCAGGACATACTCAAGAGCAAGGTGATTTGGATATGGTTGTGAGCAGCGAGGCTCTATAGACTGGTCCATTCTCCTCATGCTGGTGCCTACACTATTCCTACTGGACCAATCTCGCCGTACTTGTGGCATCTTCGTTTTGGTCACCATCCTCTACAAAATTTGTGTCATGTCCTCCCACAAATCTCCATGCAATCTTCATTTCAGCGTGAGGCTTGCCAGCTTGGGAAGCACTACCGTTCCTCCTTTCCATCTCATCAGAGTCGTGTTGTTTGATCTCCATTTAGATATATATGGGATCCGAGTCGTGTTCCTGATAACCAGGGACATATTTTTATTTGGTCGATGTAGATGATTTTTTCTAGACTTTCTTGGGTTTTCCTTTTGAAGAATAAGTATGAGGCTGGGTCTGTTATCAAGTCATTCAGTACTGAGATAAATAATACTTTTTCTGCCAAGGTCAACTATCTGTGTTCTGATAATGTCTTAGAGTTTTGCACCCTATGACTTTCTGAGTTTCTCAGGTCTCTTGGCATTGTACACCAGACCTCGTATGCCTATACATCTCAGCGGAATGGTGTTGCCAAGCTCAAACACCATCACTTACTCGATGTGACTAGAACCCTATTAATTCAGAGTTGTGCTCCTCACGCTTACCGGGGTGATGTGATCCTCATTGCATGCTACCTAGTGAACTACATGCACTCCACTGTATTGGGAGAGAAGGTCCATTTCTCGATTGCGTTTTTTCGAGAAGGATTTGTTCTCCCTTACGCTGTGTATTTGGATCGGTTGCTTTTGTCCATGATTTCTCACCATGTCATGATAAGCTCTCCCCCAGAGCTGGCGAGTGTGTTTTTGTTGGCTACTCTCGTGCCCAAAAGGGGTACCGTTGCTTTGATCCGCTTCGACATAAATATTTTCTCAGTGCTAATGTTACTTCTTTTGAGTCTGTCGTGTATTTTTCTCGTACAAGTGGTAGACTAACCCCAACAGACTCTAATGAGGATATCTGCATGCCTTCACCTCCTACTGTCATACCACCACCGACACCTACTCTTGCTCTACCACCACCACCACCTCCACCACCGTCGTCATCTCCTGTACCTACGCCTGCTCCTAGACCACCACCTACCCTGATTGAGTTCTTGTTACGTGTGTATACTCGCATGTCTCGCTCTGTTCCCCCTGCTCACAGAATGGAAATAGAGATCGAGGCAAGCCTAGCTCAAAGAGGATGATGCTAATACTAAACTCTCCCATAGGATAGAGAGTAGAAGATGCCGGTACAACTTAATTCAATATGTAGTAGTCAATGGCAGACGGGTGGAAGGAGATCACAAAATGGGTGTTTCCTTGGCACAACATTTCGAAGATTTCTCCTAAAGATGCATTGGTCAACCTTGGAGATGGACATGTTTGGGGACAGTGCAATTGTCTAAGCAACATGCGCATCACCTACTTTAGTCCTTCACGATGGAGGATTTCAAAGCAGCAGCGTGAAACTTGAATGTTGACGGGGTGCCTAGTCCTAAAGGCGACGAGTTAATGGACTTCTTTGGAAGGAGGATTTCTCGAATGCGTACAATACTGTAGATTGGCACTTCCTACGGGTGGCACTGCAAAAAGGGGCTTCCTATATGTTTGGATCTCCTATATGAAGAGATGCATCAGTATTGCATCTTACATTGCTCATCAATGGCCACCTGGAGAGGATTTTTTCCAACTACAGAGGGGGTGAGGCATGGATGTCTCATGGCCCCCATGTTTATTATTGTTGCTAATGTATTGGCCCAAATGTTTGCTCAGGTAGTGCAACAAGGGTTGATAGTAGGCTACTATTTAAGGGATATCAGTAATCCACTCCTCTAGTATGTTGATGGCACCAACTTGTTTACAGAAGGAGGACGCAATGTGGTGAAGGGAATGGCTATGACTCTTGAAGTCTTTGGTGAAACTGTCTCGTTCTAACCTTATAACCGAAAAAAGTCAACCGTTGTCCCCCTTGGTATGTCAGAAGTAGATGTGATGACTTGTGTTGAGGAACTGAGGGAGGAGCATTGTTCCCTACCATTGCGCTAGCTTGGAGTGCCACTAACATGCGGTAGACTTAGATATGATGAGTGGCTCCCTATCAGTGAGAAGTTGGAGAAAAAACAATCTAGGTGGAAGGCATCAATCCTTTCTAAAGGTGGTAGGTTGGTTCTAGTGAAGGCTATTTGTAGAAGTTTATGTTATGTTCTTGTACCTTTTATCTATTGTGGTTTTCTTTTGTCTACTGTATGTAATTTGTCCATAGGTCTCTCCCTATATAAGAGAGTCTAGAGCTCAAGGAATAAACACAACTCTTATTTTTCTCAACATGGTATCAGAGCGACGGTCCTAGACCGGAGCTCTCATACCGAACCCTAAACCTAGCCCCCCACCTTCAAGCCCGGCGCGCCACCCCTCGTCGCGCCGCTCCTCCTCCACGATGTTGCCCTTCATGCCCCCCCCCCCTCGTCGCGCCGCTCCTCCTCCATGCATGCCGCACTTCACACGTCCCCCTCCCTCCCTTCATCACACGCCACTAGGGATGAAAACGAATGTGAATATATTCGTATCCGATCCGCTATCGTATTCGTTTTATGCATATTTTGACATTCGCATTCGTATTCGTTTTAAAATGGATGCGGATATGGATATCACTTTGACATTCGCAAATATTCGCATTCGTATTCGTATATTCTTTTTCATAAATAAGTATAGTGATAAATTTATTTATAGCTATGCGTAACAACATTTTATGATTGCATTCACCATTGTCGATATAATTGTTATGAAATTACTACATATGTCATATATATTTTGTGTGTAAATCATCCTAAACATGTATATGTTAGTTAATCTATTAAATGTTTTTGTTATTATTCATATCTGATTCGTATTCGTTTTACATCCGTATTCGTTTTTAAGGATATGGTAACACATTTTTCGCATCCGTCAATATTCGTATCCGCATTCGTATTTCCGACCGTTTTCATCCCTACAAGCCACCCTTCGGCCCTAGGGTCCCGCCGCCCCTAGGGTCCGGCCGTGTTCTGTCGTCCTTCTCCGTGAGCCACTGCTGTCGTCCCTAGGGTCCCGCCGCCCCTAAGGTTCGATCGTTGTCTTCCTAAGGGGCTCCTCTCCCACGCTTCCAAGTTGATGGGTTTGGTTGTGTAAACGTCTACACATGCAACCAAACCTAGCCATGCCAGTGTAGACCAAAGTTTATCTTGTCTACAACCCCCGCTTTCTCCAGTCAAAATATCCGAAAGCAAGATAGAGATCCCCACTACAGGCGCCTTCAGAGGTCCTGCGCCTATTGTGAAGATGGACAGATCCAACTATGAGCTATAGGCCATGCAGTTCATGAGCCTAATGAAATCAATGGGTAAGAAACATATTCTTACCGAGGATGAGCCAGAGGAGAAAACAGGGGTGTATGCCTCATGGGAGGCTGATGATGCATATGCTCAAGTCTGGTTATCTGGTACTCTGATTCCGGGCATTGCTAACGATGTCTTACACCAACCCACTGCCAAAGCCATGTGGGATATTCTTGCTGCCATGTATTCTCAAATCAAGAATGAGACAAAAATCCTGCAGCTCCAGCATGACATCTTCATGATAAAGCAGAATGGTCGACCCTTGCATGCTCACTACACTGCATTGCGGGGAATGTATGAGAGGCTTCATAGCTGCATGCCTCTTACAGCTACTCCAGAGCAGTTGAAGACATATAGGAATGCCACGATGGTGGGAGTCTTACTGGCCTCTCTTGACTCACAGTACGAGGTTGTGTCATCTCAGATTTTGGCTGATGCTACTATCCCTCCAACGGAGGAGGCTTTTCGGAGAATGGACCGAATCAATGTCTCGACCCCTGCTGTTGTGCCAAATTCTTCTGCTATGGCGGCCTCTCGCGGAAGAGGCAATCCATCTTAGTTTCGTAGACGAGGACCGCGTGGTAAGGGTGGCCGTGGTCGTGGATCACAGTGTACTTACTGTCATAGGACTGGTCATACAGAAGATACATGCTACTCTAAGCATGGTTTACCAGCATCTTCCCGTGCAGCAGAACAGATTCAGCATCATGGTGCTACACCCGCGTCGGATCCACGATATGAAGACCTTGTATCTCGACTGCTTGATATCATGCCTCCAGCTAGTACTCCTCATCCACCTGTTTCAGAGACCAGCTTGGATGTTGCTGCGACTGCAGAAGCTAGTTCTTCAGGTAGTGCTCACACTTCTACTTTCTACCAGGGTCCAGGTACCTCAGAATGGATTGTAGATTCAGGTGCCACACATTATTTGTGTCGAGATAGACATCAGCTCACATCCTACAAGCAACATTCCCCAGGAAGGAAAATGGTCATAGCAGATGGGACTCATTCTCCCATCACAGGACAGGGACAGATTGCCTTAACACCTTCTATGCAGTTGCAAAATGTGCTTCATGCTCCTAATTTCTCAATGAATCTACTGTCTATTAGTCAGCTTGCTAAGGATTTACATTATCAAGCAATATTTGACCCATCATCTCTTGTGTTTCAAGACATTCTCACGGGCAATGTGATTGGACATGGTTGTGAGCAAGGCGGGTTGTATCGACTGGTCCATACACCTTATGCTAGAGTATCATCTCATTCCACTAGACCTCTCTCCTTATCTATGGCATCTATGCTTCGGTCATCTTCTGTTTCAGAAACTGCATCAAGTCCTTCCTCAAATTTCACCCCGCTCGTCGTTCAATTGTGAAGCTTATCAGTTAGGGAAGCATCATCGGTCTGTCTTCCCTAGTCGTCAGAGTCTGAGAAGTAGCTCTCCATTTGAGTTTTTTCATATTGATATTTGGGGTCCAAGTCGTGTTCCCGACTATCAGGGACACAGGTTCTATTTAGTTGCTGTGGATGATTTTAGTAGTTTCTCTTGGGTTTTCATGTTAAAGAATACATCTGAAGTAGGCAACACTATTATGAATTTTATTAAAGAAGTGCATAATGTTTTTTCTGTTTCTGTCAAAATTGTGCGAACTGATAGTGCCCTTGAATTCTGTACTCAATCAATATTTCAATTTCTTTCATCTCATGGCATTATTTATCAAACGTCGTGTGCCTACATATCCCAACAAAATGGTGTTGCAGAAAGAAAACACCGCCATCTTCTTGATGTTGCTCGTACGCTTCTTATCCAGAGTTGTGCCCCACACTCGTTCTGGGGCGATGCGGTTCTCACTGCTTGTTACCTCATTAACCGCATGTCCTCGTCTGTGTTGGGGAGAAGATACCTTTCTCCTTTGTCTTTCTGGACAAGGAGTTGTTCTCCCTTACTCCTCGTGTCTTTGGGTCTGTTGCATTCGTTCACCAATTGTCTCCAGGTATTGACAAGCTCTCTCCTAGGGCTGTCAATTGTGTTTTTATCGGGTATTCCAGGACTCAAAACGGGTATCGTTGCTATGATCCGTTACGATAAAGATATTATGTCAGTGCACATGTCACGTTTTTTGAGTCATTCATGTTTTTCTCTCCCACAGGTGACAGGTTGACGCCATCAAACATAATTGAAGAGATCTATATTCCTCATCCACCCTTGTATGCACCACAGCAAGCTCCCGCATCTTTACTACCATCCCCACCACCGTCACCACCTCCACCACCGCCACCACCCCCACCATCTTCCATGTCCTTGGTTCCTCCTCTACCACTCCATTACACTCAACTGCAAGCCCTTGCTCATGATTATGGTCAATCATCAAGCATGCCTTAGGTTTGTTCTGATAACATTAATTTAATGATGTGTCTGATGGTATTTCTCAACAGGAGCAGGTAGGGGATGACATTGGTAGTGATACAGTTGATGCAGGACTTGATTTGCCAATTGTGCTGAGAAAGCAGAAAAGGACATGTGTGTCATATCCAATTGCCTCTCAGGTTACCTTTGATCATCTGACAGGAGATTTCAGGAGGTTTGTAGTTGCTTTATCAGTTGTGAACATTCCACGAACTCACCAGGAGGTATTAGCTGATAGTAGATGGCGTCTGGCTATGGAGGAAGAGATGGTCGCCCTTCAGTCGAGAGGAACTTGGAGCCTTGTTCCAACTCCTATTGGGGCATCTATTGTGGGTTGCAAGTGGGTTTTTACGGTGAAGCAAAATGCATATGGCAGTATTGATAAGTACAAGGCTCAACTGGTTGCTCGGGGTTTTACTCAGACATACTGGGTAGATTACCTTGACACGTTTTCTCCTGTTGCTCGTCACTCTACCCTACGGATTCTTTTATCTGTTGCTGTGATTCGTGATTGGCCCCTATTTCAACTGGATGTCAAAAATACTTTTTTATACGGTGATCTTCAGGAGGAAGTGTACATGCAGTAGCCACCTGGGTTTACTGCTGAGGGAGAGTGTGTACAGGTATGCAGGCTTCATAAGGCAATCTATGGCCTAAAGCAAAGCCCGAGAACTTGGTTCCAGAAGCTCTCATATTTGTTTGAGAAGCAAGGGTTTAAAAGGTCGAATGCAGACCACTCTCTCTTTGTACAGAGGACATCTAGAGGTACGACTGTTATTATGGTGTATGTTGATGATATACTTATTACAGGAGATGATATGCAGGGAATAAAAAGAGCAAAATAATTCTTCGGCCATGAATTCGTTACCAAGGATCTAAGAGTACTTAGATATTTCCTGGGATTGGAGTTTGCTAGAAATGAACAAGGACTTGTGATGACTCAGAGGAAATATGTCACGGACCTGCTAAGTGATACAGGTATACTTGGATGTCGACCTGCTTCTACACCCATGGATCCAAGCATGAAGATACATGATGACGATACTGAGGAGGTTGACAGGAGAAGATACAAGGAACTGGTAGGGAGGCTTCTTTATGTTACTATTACCAAACTAGATATTTCATTTGCAATAAATAAAGTGAGCCAGTTCATGGAGCAACCTCGTCAGGTACACATGGACGCTATACATATGATACTAAGGTATCTTAAGTCATCTCCAGGTGCAGGATTGATGTTTAGGAAGGAGGGCACTATTACTATCTCAGCATATGCAGATGCAGACTATGCAGGGTGTCCACGGGATAGGAAGTCTACATCAGGCTTTGCTATATTTTTTGGGGAGTCACTTGTCTCATGGAAGAGTAAGAAGCAAACAGTAGTTGCGAGATCCAGTGTTGAATCAGAGTATAGAGCTATGGCCCAAGCATGTGCAGAAGTGATGTAGGTTCGTGTTGTTCTGACAGATCTACATATAGATGTTCCTCTTCCTATGTCACTAAAATGTGACAATCATGCTGCATTATTCATCGCAAATAACCCTGCATTCATGAGAGGACAAAGCACATCGAGGTTGATTGCCATTATATCCGTAATATGATCTAGAAAGGCTTTATTTGTACAACCCATGTCAGCTGAGGAGACCAAACGGCAGACATTCTTACCAAAACTTTACTTCGGGGTCCCTTCCAGAAGTGCTTATCCAAGATGAGCACGATAGATATCTATGCTCCATCTTGAGGGGGAGTGTAGAAGTTTATGTTATGTTCTTGTACCTTTTATCTATTGTTGTTTTCTTTTGTCTACTGTATGTAATTTGCCCATATGCCTCTCCCGATATAAGAGAGTCTAGGGCTCAAGGAATAAACACAACTCTTATTTTTCCCAACACTATTCTTACAACAACTCAAGCTTTCTTTATGTCTTCACGGTTCCTTCCAGTTAGTATCCAACGTCGCCTCGAGATGATTATGCTGAGATTTTTTGAAGTAATTCCGATCAAGCTCGTACATGTATTCATTTGGCTAATTAGGATATTGTTACACTTCCCAAAGCAAAAGGTGGACTTGTTGTGTCTCGCCTCGACACCATAAATAAGGCATTTCTTCTTAAGTGGGTTTCTAAAATATGGGGTAGAAGTGAGGGTCTTTGTTGTCGACTCATCTGTAGGATCTATGGATCCATGCGCAACCAAAATTGCCGAGCAATCCATCTTTCTACTCTTCGCCTTTCTAGAAGGGCATCAAATCTTTGATGTAGCATTTCTCGAACCCCTTCTGACATGTGCGAAGTGACGGCCAGTCATTTTCTTTTAGACCAACGATTGGGCCAATGATGGAGCTCTTGCATCCCTTTTCCATCGACTCTTTGCTTTGTTGTTTGACCGAGAAGCAAGAGTGGCAGATTTTTGGGAGAATGGCATCTGATTACCATCTTTTGTAGTGAACTTCTCCGATCAGCATCTCAGGGAGTTTCTTCAACTCCTGTATTCACTTAGTGCATTCCTTGATCCAGTAGGAGGTAGAGATCATTGAACATGGAAGGACGGTGATTTCACGATAAAAAGTGGCTATAAAGCGGTGGACAGACATGCAACCCCAATTGCAAGTGTCTTGTCACATGACGGTAACTTTATTTGGGATCTCAAGGTGCCAAGTCAAATTGTCGTGTTCTTAGGGATTCTATGGAGAGGTCGTATTTTAGCAAGAGATTATTAATCCAGATTCTTTGTTGGTGCATCTCAGACCTGCTTCGTCTTGTTGAGGAGCTCCTACTTCCAATAGCCATTGTTTGGGATATATTTGTCTAGCCATAAATGATGTGAATCTTGTGATCTTTGCCTCGAGGTTCTATACGGGAAAATGTATTTTTTCACGCCAACCACTCTCTTTTGATTTAATATATTTGAGACGAACACCATAGCATGTTTCCCCTTTTAGATCTAAAAAAACCTTCAACAGCAAAATTGGTTTGTCCCATTGGAAAAAGTGGACGCCATTCTCAAAATTATGAATGGCTGCATATAGTGGCTGAAAATTTAAGAATTAAGACCAAATTTACATGAGAAACTAAGGTAGAAAAACAAAAATATCTTAACCGATTGGAACCACAATGATTATCTTGGCTTACGAGGATGTCAGTGATCATGTTTGGATGGGTAATTTATTACAACAAAGGATAAGCAACAAAGGAAAGTCAAATAATATGAATTTTCGCAAGGCTAACCTGCATAGCTTCAATTTGCCTAAGAAGTGGCCTTGTCGATTCTGGAACTTGCGTGATTAGCTCATTATAACGGAGTTCACTAGCCTGAAACCAGCCACAGATACATGTTGAAATCCCTAACGGAAGCAGCTTCCATAGTCATGCAGTATGCTGAAAAAATAATAATCAAACAGAATAAATAATGCCCACCTGATACCGCTGTTGAAGATCATTGATGTCTCTTTGAAGCATGTCTTCTTTAAAAACTGCCTACATGTGTATACACAATGTTTGCAAGACATTTAGAATATAGATTTAAAGAGCAACGTCAGCCACATTTTAACAGAGAAGAGGTAAGGAATTAGTTGTGGTATCAATTGCCACAAAGTTAACACAAAGGACAGCAAGGTCAAAGAAACCACCTGTCGTTCAGTTCTACTGAGAGTTTGTCTCAACTCTTCAAGTGTTTGCACCAACATAGATTCACGCTCAGCTGCCTCTCTCAAACGATTCTCAAGTTCAGCTTTTGCTTCGTTATTTGCACGTGCTTCTGCTAATGCTTCAGCTTCCTTGGCTGCATTCAGTGCATTTACATAGAATTCCTTTTGAGCAGCCATATCTGCCTGATTCTTCTCAATTGTTTCTTGAAGTAATTTCTCAGTCGTTGCCTTGTCTTTTTTAATACTCTCAACTTTTGTTTCCTCCACCTAAACAAAAAGTTGATAGGCACAGTTACATTTTACGAAAGAATTATCATTTGATGACCTGCTAAAATCCAGTGGCACATCTATTATAAGTCGTATTAATCTTAACTAAATTCACAAGATGTGTGAGCATGTGTCACCCAGAAGTGAAAATTACTTTACAGAATATATTTGTCAAGATGTCCTTCAAGAATAATAAAAATGATAAAACTGGACAAATCATTCAAAAGCACATATCTTTATGAAATATAGTCCAGTGCAAAGCAAACAGTTGTCCATAAAGGGCAACCAGGTGAAGGAAACTATTTTCGGGGAAGAGTGACAACTTTTGGGTATGTAGTATGCTGCCCTACTTTACATTTTCTACAAAATGTTACAACAAATATAAACCACCAACCTGTGACTAGAATAACCTGAGGTAGTAACAGAGAGATCAGTCACAAAACACTACAATCATGCAGAAGGCCCAAAGATATTCAACTCCAAATTTCTTAACTCATCCGAATTCTGAAGCATGTAAAGGCCATCCAGAAGCACTCGATATTGACCAAAAAAGGTGACGTTGGAAGTAAACAAAATAAAAATAAACTGGCATATTATATTTCAGGTAAAGAATACCCGGGACTAAAAGAAAACAACCAATATTGCAATTTGCACATCCGAAGTCAACTTGACAGTCGAAAAAATCCAGTAAAACCTATAGCACCTACCAATTTTAATTACTAAGCCACTAGATCATCACTGAAAAAGATTGGTATACCTCAAGTAGCTTAGTGCATTTCAATGTGACTAGTACTAAGATGGGGCTCAGATCTGTGTACCCCTGCCAAAATTTTATGAGCATAGATATGGAAGATCAATCTCAAACATGCAGGGAGATAACGTATACACGAATGATAGAGTTCTATATGTCACATGCTCATATTCTAAAATTGTGAATTCCTAATGGCCGTGTTACCATATCGGAAAAATATAATTAGTATCATTAAAGAATTTATACTCAATAGACTACCATAACATACCGACCATACACAATATGGGAAAAGGCTTTGTTGTTTTTGTTGTTGTTGTAAACTACCATAACATAGCTTCACCACTATGTAAGGTCAGCTAGGTTAATTCTATAATGTTATTCCAATTTGTCAGATGATTAGTGATCAAATAGACACCATCTCTACATTCGTTGCAATTTTAGACCATGTAAGTTATGCTTATAGGCTGTGCACTTTTCACTCCACGTCTAAAGAATGTGGCTAATCCACCTCGAGCAAATTTTCTTTGTTCTCTCCTTCATAGGTGCTTTCTCCTCATGACATTTTATACTCATGCCATTAAATGTCAATGCCCGATATGGAAAAAGAGCTGAAACATGCCAATAGGAGACTGTACCGATACAAAGATGATCCCTCAAAAACATAAAGGAGGTCAGACGGGCAGTAAATTAAGTCTTGTATGAATTGTACATGGACATAGTTTTTTTTAAGGAAAAAGAGGATAAGACGTCGAGAAGATGCCTGCCCGGTACATGGACAATATTAGGCATCAACTCTCCTAGAGTTTCCACATCTAGGATCCACAGGGAAGAAGATCAAACTTGCCCTTACAAAGAGCTTGAAGCATGCTCTACCTTCAACCCTTTGAGCAAAATATTGTAAAAGGAAAGAAAATCAATTGGAAAAACTGCACATGTCCACAGAAACAAGATACCCAAGGACTTCTCCAGTATCCACGAGTCGCGAATCAATAATCAATCCCTGCCAATTTCCATGAGTAGAAGGCATTGCCTAATCTCATTATATATTATAATTGTTGCAGGTCTGATTTCATCATCCTAAGAGCGTGGAAACACAACCCAATAAACGGTAAGTGCAGACACCATCAATGACGGGCAATATGGATTATAATTCTCACGAAATGTTATAAAGAAGCAACAGACCTGAAGCTTTGAAGTCAGCCTTTGTTTTTCTTCTTCGAGCTCTCTGATCTGCTCAAAAAAAGATTATATGTACATTTCAGAACATAAATGATTCATAAAAGTTTTTGAAAAACAAATAAATAGTATGCCTGTGCTCTTAATTTCCTCATAGTTGATTCTTGGGCTGCTTGCTTCTTGGAGAGGTTTTCGCCTAAAAACAGATCGGATATTTTATAAAATGGTGAAACCTAAGAATCACTTTACCTACTCATGCATCACAAAAATAGATTGCAGCAGTCTACCAAATAAATGCAGCTGAAACAATAAACCAAGAAACTGCACAAAGAGATTGCACCAGAATTAACAACAAAACTTGCAACTTAAAACATTGAACTGAGTGAACATACGACAGAGATTATTAACCATGTCTGACGCAAAAAACAGGTACCACATTGCTGAAATATCGTTATTTACATATGTAGTCTTCTTTTCTAGTTATCTGTCACTTTAGAGTGGCTTGAGGCACCACTTGTAAGTTTTTTTTGAATGAAAAAAGGCGAGATCCCAAGGAGAGACTCACCGCAGATGTATTATGATGTAAAATGGCTTCCGGCGTCGTCGATAAAAATAATTCTTTTTGGTGGATTTTTGGTAGAAGAAGAGAATGGTTGAGAAGAGAATATTGGAGGGTTGAGAGGAAGAAAAACTCGTCGGAACGAGGGGTTGGGAGAAGAGAACCGCGGAGATCGCGTGGAGGGAGAGAGAGAAGGAGAGGGGATAGAGATAACAATCTCAAATTTTACTTCATAATTGACTGTCTAAAAACAAGGACCTACCCTCTCTTTATATAGGAGAGAGGGTGTACAAAAATAGTAAAATTGACAACCACTTATCTAATTGGACTCTAACAAATCCTAATTGACCTCTAATTACTTTAATTAGACTCTAATTATTTAATTGACCAACAATTATAATTAAAATCTACGAAATCAACGTTGAGATCACAGGCGATCTCAATTATTCAATTGGACCAATACGACCGCTAAAAACGTAAATAAAATTGATAATTCTTTAATTAAATAAATGTGGCCCCATAATTTGGGGCCACGCTGCATCAACTCTCCACCGCTTTAAAAATTCGGCTCCTGACGAATTGCGTGATGTAGGTGGATAGTTGGAGGAATCATCCTTGAATTGGGGCTTCAATTTCCTCCCAGGGGATCATCTTCAACATTACGTTTATAGTTATTCCCAATTGGCGGGTACCACTGCAATTTTCGTACCCCTTCAATTTTCCTCACTTTTCTATAGCCTCGGACCTTCTTGCAAAAATTTTTTTTTGGAAATTTCATCTTGTAATTTTCCCCAAATAACCAATTCCCCCATTCCTGGGATCCCTGATCCGCCGATCTCGGATTGGTTAGGGTTCGGGTCTTCATTTTATACGCGGGAGGGCGGCAGGGCTCCCCCGATAAGTTGGCGGCGGCGATCTCTCGCTGGGGCAGGCGGGGGCGGTGGTCTCGCAGGCGGGGCCGGTGGGGTTTGGCGGGGAGATGGGGTTCGACAGGCCCTTGGCGCGGGGGTGCGGCAAAAAGGAGGCGAGGCGCCGGCGGGGAACGATTGCAGGGCGGCAGGCGGCACAACCGGGGGCGGCTGGGGGGTTGTTTTCGGAGGAGGTGGCGGTGCGGGAGGGTGGGGCGAGGTGCCTGGCGCGCGGGAGTAGTTGGGGGGCGTCGGGGGTATGGTGGTGGCGATGGGGTTGGGGATGGTGGCTGGTCGGAGGGGGGGTTGCTGGTGGGGAGGCGCAGGGCTAGGGTTGCGGGGTGATGGTGGGTGCGAGGGGGTAGTGAGGAGTGATTGGCGGAGGCAGGGAGGTTCGGCGCAGGTTGTCGGGAAAACATCCGGGTTACCTGTGATGTTTTAGGCGGTACAATGATGGCCGGAGATGGTTGTTCTTCGTGTTTTGATGTCTGGACAGCAACTGTTATTGCGAAGAAGTCGGCGTTTTGACTTTTTTTATCCGCGGGGTCTTCATCGAATATGGGTCCTATGTCCTCCTTGTCTTGTTCAACGATTGTATCACAAAAACCGACATTAGGACTGAGAATACCTTCATTTTCATGGCTGACTTCGACTTGAACTGCAGGTACAATATTCAAATTTTGGTTGTCGACCGGTGAATCTTCGTCGCTTTGAGCGTCCAACCATGCGTGCACCTTGAGGCATGATATAAGTCGTTGATGGAACTTTTTTGAGCGATGCGAACCACGAGATGGCCGGCGGAGACCGAACTTCGCACACCAATAGTCGATCGGATCGTCGAATCGTAGGAACGATTCGAAATCCATGCTCTGATACCAAATGATGTAAAATGGCTTCCGGCGTCGTCGATAAAAATAATTCTTTTTGGTGGATTTTTGGTAGAAGAAGAGAATGGTTGAGAAGAGAATATTGGAGGGTTGAGAGGAAGAAAAACTCGTCGGAACGAGGGGTTGGGAGAAGAGAACCGCGGAGATCGCGTGGAGGGAGAGAGAGAAGGAGAGGGGATAGAGATAACAATCTCAAATTTTACTTCATAATTGACTGTCTAAAAACAAGGACCTACCCTCTCTTTATATAGGAGAGAGGGTGTACAAAAATAGTAAAATTGACAACCACTTATCTAATTGGACTCTAACAAATCCTAATTGACCTCTAATTACTTTAATTAGACTCTAATTATTTAATTGACCAACAATTATAATTAAAATCTACGAAATCAACGTTGAGATCACAGGCGATCTCAATTATTCAATTGGACCAATACGACCGCTAAAAACGTAAATAAAATTGATAATTATTTAATTAAATAAATGTGGCCCCATAATTTGGGGTCACGCTGCATCATATTATAAACATAAGAAGAGGATTACATCACTTGGAAGACCAAAAATTGCAACGCCTTACAATGAGCAACAACATTTTCCGAATAGAACCTCTGGCTCCTAATGATTAGGTCATTGTGCCAGATCCAAATCACCCAGAGGATCGCAAAAGAAAGAGAGCAGTCGTCGGTAGAGTTGCCACCAACTCCCCTAACCGACGTCCAGAACGACAATGGCTCGTCCACCCATAGCCAAGAAATGTCGACCGCCATCCACACCTGCTGCGAATATGGGCACGCAAAAAAAGGTGGTCCAGATCCTCGATGTCAACTCCACATCTATCACAATGCACGTCAGGCAGACCAAACATCCTTCCCCTCCTGGCCTTGTCACTCAACTTGCCTCTTTTGAGGCACCATAGGAATACCTTCACATGGCACGGAACATTGATGCTCCAGATAACCGCATGCCGCGGTGAAAATCTTCATCAAGTTCTTCCCCTGATCTTCGAAACTCAGCATAGGCTTTCTTAGTCGAGAACCTCCCCCCCATCCTAGACAAAGAGGTCTCAGCCCTGCGCGAAGCCCCTCGGATGCGGAAGTTTTGACTGCAGTGTCATGAGCTCCTCCAAACGCTGGTCTAACAGATCCGACACAAACCCAAGCATCCATGTCCCAGAAACACCTTCCTGTAAAAACGTGCACCCCAGCAATGAAGCCAAGGCGAAAAGTCTCGGATAACGCTTGGAAAGAACCCCATCTCCATTCCAATCATCCAGCCAGAACCGAAAAATGCTCCCATTACCCAGCACAGGCCTCAATCTAGGCATCAAATCTGGTAACACCTTCCTAATCCCCTCCCACAATGGAGAAGCAAAGCGGGTTCGTCCAGCCTCCAGAGAGCCCCTTACCCCATAGATCTCCCGCAGAAGTTGCATGCCAAACTCTGTGAGTCGCTCCAAATCAGTATCACCCACTTCATCGGCAAAGCTTTGTTCATGCTCTCGACATCCCGTATGCCTAAACCACCCTCTTTGATCGGCCTCGTGACGGAGTCCCAATCAACCAGGTGCCAACCCTTCCCTAGTTTCCTCCCATCTGACCAAAAGAATTTCCTCATCAGGCTCTCAATCTTCTTTCTCACCCCCGCAAGTAGCAATCTCGTGGAGTAGAAAAAAAGAGGAATAGCTGAAAGAACATGTTTCAGCAAAATCAATTTCCCCCCACGTGAGAGGGTCAATGCTTTCCAACCAGTCAGTCGTTGCTCCATTTTGCGAATAACCAAGTCCCAATCCGCTTTTCTAAGCTTACCCGCAACCAAGGACAAACCTAGGTACGAGATCGGCATCTCCCCTAACGAGTAGCCAAGCATCGTCGCCACATCCACCCCTTCTGCAGCAGCCAGCCCAAACGGAATCACCACTGACTTCTACTTGTTAATCTGAAGGCCTGAAAGATTGCTGAAGACCTCCACCAACTGCATCGAGCGGCTAATCTGCTCGTCAGATCCGGTCAAGAATAGGATCCCTTGTAAGTTGTAACTTAATAACATCCTTATAAAAAGAGCTGCAGGGGATTTGGGATTAATGTGACTATAAAAATTCTAAATGCATTTTCTAAATATTTAGAACAGAGATCTTAGATAAAATTTCAATGCATACTTTAATTACCTCTAATTTCTCTCCACATGAAAAAAAGGAAAAATAATAATATCCAGCTAAAAAAGTTTTGAGCACAATTTCTTTCTCATATTTCCGATTCAATAGGTCAAGTACCACAGATTTCATTTCAGCAGATTAGGATAATGTTGTTAAAAAAGACAGTAGTTTCGAGGGAGAGGAAAGCAGAACTAGACTGAAAGAAATCCAAACATTTCAGTGTACTCAGTTTCCCATGCAGTATCATTGTCTCACGGCCAAGGGACACCAGTGCAACTAGTGCCAGTGCAGGAAGCTCAAGGATTCTCGAATACTGAAATGATCCACTATTAAAAGAATACAATTTAGGATGAACAAATCATCCAAATTTCTATTATCCAAATTTCTAGAGAAAAATTCGCATGTACAGCCATCTGGGATTGATTTTCGCCCTATACGGCGAGGCTTTTTTTTAGTTAACTACCATATGGGAGCCGCCTCTTGAGAAGGCGGCTTCCACTTAGCAAAAGCCGCCTCTTGAGGAGGAGGCTTTGCACCAAAGCCGCCTCTTGTAAAGGCGGCTTCTTCTTAATATTAGACAGGAAGCGCGGACACCCCGTCACCCCCGCACTTCCAGAGTCGTCCACACTCCCTCCCTGCGCGCGCCCGTCGCCCCCAAAGCGCCGCCTCCGCCACCGTCGCCTCCTCCGCCGTCGTCGCCTCTTGCATCGGACGAACCCTCCTTCGTCCACCCGTCCTCTACCTAGGTCATCTTCACCCATCATCGGGTTGATCAACAGTGACCTAAGGTGAGCCCTTCATCCATATTAGTAACCCTATTTTGATATTGTATATAAAGTGTTCGTCTCTCGCTACATATAGGATGTCCATGGATATTTTGTGCTTTAGTCGCTTCGGAGGAACGATTATAACCTCCGGAAAGGACACAAGTTATCAAGGTGGTCGTATGAAACCGTTGAAGTTAGCTCCGAACATGAAGTTTGATGTCTTGCTGGAGAAGATTGTGTCGTTGTTCCGTCTCGACCGTACACATTACGCAGATTTGAAGTTGTTTCATAAAATGGAGGCGAATGCCAATAGTTATTTGGCGAATCTTGAGTACGATGATGGCATACAAGATATTGTTGACTACGCATGAATGTTGGGTTCATCATACCGTCCAATTTTATATGTAACCCATCAAGAGGAGTCATCACCGAATGTCACCCGAGCCTCTACACCAGTCACCCAAGCATCTTCACCTTTAACTCGAGCTCATGGTGTTGCTACCTGCGATATGAACGACACAATTACTTAGGAAATTGACCGCGTGAGTACCGATGAAGATTTAGATTTGAATGACACGGAAGAGGAAATGGAGAATGATGAGGAATCTGAGGAACACATTGTGTCTGATATATCATTCTATAATATCCGTGGTGGTGATGTCTATATAAGAAATGATGAGGATGCCTACGATGCTGGAGAGGGACTTAGTCTTGCAGAGGAGCTGAGGAACGGGATGACTTTAAGTCGAAGGCAGACTTGGTCTACTCCGTCAAGATGTTTCACATCAAGCGACATTACAATTTTCATGTGCACGAGTCAGATAAGTCGGTTTGGGTTGTCTACTGCAGCAAGAAAGAGAGAGGTTGTAAATGGCGTTTGTGAGGTCACAGGCGTCCACTAGATGGTCAAATTGTGATTTCTAAGGTGGATGCACCCCACACTTGTTTGCATCGCGTAGGTAATCAAGATCATCCTTAACTTAGTTGCAATTTCATGGCCCAGAAGTTTCTTAACCAGATAAAAATTTCCCCATCCGTAAGAGTCGCAGTTTTACAGGGCATGATTTCTGAGGATTATGGCTACATGGTCAGTCGCAGAAGGGTCTGGGATGCTAAACGCAAAGGAATAGAGATTGTCTATGGGAACTGGGCCAAGTCCTACAATGAATGGCCATACCTATTCAGAGCATTTGAAACTTCTATTCTAGGTACTGTTACAGATTTGGATACTATTGATGTTGATTCTGGTTTAGTGTTCGAGAGGGCCTTCTGAGCTTTTGGACCTTGTATCAGTGCCTTCAGGCAATGTAAGCCTGTAGTTAGTGTTGATGGGACCCACATGTATGGAAGGTACAAGCAGAAGATTCTTATTGCATGTGGATGTGATGCTGCCAATCACATTGTTCCTCTAGCTTTTGCATTTGTGAACGAGGAGGACGAACCCAGTTGGGCGTGGTTCTTGGAGAGGTTGTGTGTTCCTGTTTTTAGGGATCGTCCAAGGCCCATATGTTTGTTATCTGATCGTGCACCTGGTATTCGTGCAGCCCTACGTAATGGTGCTGTTCAGTTTCATCCTCCATATGTGTATTGGAGGTTTTGCCTACGTCACGTTGCGAGCAACTTCAACGACGTTCACAAGAATCAAATTATGAAGAAAATGATCAAGCGGGTCGGTAGTGTTACTCTCAGATCTTTCATATCTTTTTTCCTTATCCGTTTAATTTTTAATGCAGATGGAGCCGGACCCAGCTGATCGTTCAGTTCTTCGCCAGTAGCGCGAGCACCGTTCACATGCAATTTGGTTGGGGAATGTAAGTATTGAGAGATTTTTTAATTTACGATCTTAACCTTTGTTATACTAAATACTTTACCATTGTCGTTTTACATGTGTCTAGGTGACTACGTTGTAGGAGACGCGAAGGTGCACTTCGTCGGTCACAGTTAGATGAGATATTGGTGGAGCACATATACACCGCGGGTTTTTTTGGGTGCTGCAGCTAGAGTTTATTTCATTGGATTGGCATTTGTTGACTGCATTGGTAGAGAGATGGAGACCAGAGACGCATACTTTCCATATGCGTCATGGGGAGATGACCATTACTCTCCAAGATGTTACCGTCTTATTGGGTTTGAAGATAGAAGGGTTTGCCGTGACTGCACAGACTACTTCGCCGAGCTGGGCGGATCTTTATGAGAGATTGCTAGGCGTTCGACCACATAGATCGGATATTGATGATGCTCGCCTACGAATGACATGGCTTCGAGAGCACTTCTCTGAACTCCCTACAGATGCAGACGCAGATATGGTCATCAGACACGCACGTTCTTACATTTTGCAGTTGATTGGAGGGATTATTTTTCCTGACAAGTCAAGGAACGAGGTGTCCTTGATTTACTTACCACTTTTGGAGGACTTATCGGCATGTGGAGCTTATACCTGGGGATCTGCGTGTTTAGCTTACCTATACAGAAACATGTGTGTGGCATCGAGGGCGGAAGCAGTAGATATTGGTGGCTCGCTTATCCTCCTACAGCTATGGGCCTGGGAGTGATTTCCTCACATCGCGCCTGTAGTATATAGACGTCCGTTGTGACGCGGTACTCCATTAGGTTGTTGCTGGAGAGCAGAGTTTGCTGTCACATCAGAGCCTACCCATGTTGTACGACCTTACAGGGATGCTTTTGATCTCCAGACTCCTGATCAGGTAACGCATTAACTAGCATTTATTACCTTATTTACTTTTTTCGGTGACACTTCTTATGTGACAGGTTATATGGGAACCATACACCGCTGAGATTATGAGTTCTCTCCCTCCATATTGCCTAGACGGGCAGGATCTACACTGCTAGAGTACCTCTTATTCATTTCTGTATTGTGGAGTTGTATGTGCCCGACAGAGTCCTATGCCAATTCGGTGCGGTCCGGGAGATCCCAAGCCAGTGCGACACATCTACGTATCTTCACAGCATTGATCTTCGAGGGAAGATGTCGGTCGATTGGGTACAGTTCCATGCAAACTGTGTACACATGTGGAACAATCGACGTGATTGTGTGTTGGCTACCACACCAATTGGCCATGGAGGTGATGACGTATCTGGAGATTACATGGCGTGGTACAACCGCATCACACGACGATTTATAGGGAGACATGGATGCGTACTCGATATGGTGGTATGTTAGTGTCAATTCCGTTGAGAACGCTTCATTTTTCTCAAAGTGAAGACCGTGAAGGTTCGATCAATTATCTTGTCAATTTTAGAGTTTGGTGAGAGTACAATATATCAGAGCGGTTAAAGCGAGCTGTTAGGAACCCAATTCTCTCAAGATACTGGCCTAATCCCAAAGTTAGATCTTTCCCTGCCAGTATGAAGTGCGGAAGTGGAGATATTGTCATATTTTTCCATTTTGCATGTGACACGATTAGATGAGATTGTTTACCTTGTGGGACCTAACGAGGATGTGATCCCGATTGGTGATAGACACTCGACGCCTTCTCGATGACTCTATCCAACGACAATTCAGAGATGGACTCCATGATGATGACGACGATGAGGAGGGAAGACTGACCGGGGGTACATCTTCACAGAGATATGGTCGTGGTAGAGGACATGGACGTGTACGCAGACCACGAGGAGGATGAGCACATCCCCATGTCGAGGACATACAAGCTTCGGGGGTCGAATATCAAACTCCTAATGTTGAACGCGAGTCTGAGAGAATACAACAAACTCCACCTGCACCGATGAGAGAGAGGCCACAGCCTGGACCATCGCATCACCATTCACCATTACCTCCTTTGGACTATGATGTAGTGGTTGATGAAGAATTCTCGCAAATTGAGCAAATTGATCGTGACAATCTATTGTCCTCTTTTTCAGTTGAGCCAACTACGACACTTCCTTTACAAGCACTTGCACAGCATCAATATGTTCGAAGGAGAAGACGCATGTGATGTTATGAAATGTTATTGGGTTATTGTTGTTTTTTGGGGTTCAGACGAGTAGAGATTGTTGTTTGGACCTTTTTTGTAGTATGGTTGTTGTACCTTGTTTGTGTAAATATTGTAACTTTCGAACCTCGTTACCTTTATTAAAACCTAGGCGTTTCTATTGAATTAATCATTTATGATTTCTAATGTAAGCATGTAATTTTTAAAGATCCAAATGTTGCGTAGATAGCTCGAAAAACAACAAGCCACATAAAACTGTGGCTTGCTGTTTTCTGGCTGCCTGCATTTGGAGCCGCCTTTACAAGAGGCGGCTTTGGTGCAAAGCCGCCTCTTGAGGAGGCGGCTTTTGCTAAGCGGAAGCCGCCTTCTCAAGAGGCGGCTCCCATACAGTAGTTAACTAAAAAAAGGCCTCGCCGTATAGGGCGAAAATCAATCCCAGATGGCTGTACAGGCGAATTTTTCTCTTCAAATTTCTACTATAAGAACATCTCGGTAACACCGATGCCACCTCCTTAAACTTGACAACACTACCCGCCTGATTATCAAATGTATGCCTATAATAAGGATATGATTTTTCTCAGTTCTGCCCCTCTGAGATATTGCAATATCAGTTATGCCCCTCCTTTTTTTGGAATATCAGTTGTGCCCCCGACTTCTTGTCGTTATATCACTTGTGCCCCTCTGTTACTTTAGTCGTCAATAAGTTGAACCTAACCATGCTTTTTTCAAATCATTGTTAGGTTAAGAGGGGCATAATTGTCCAAACACTCCCCCACTTATCCTCCTCCTCTAGTCCATTCTCCTCCACCGCACGCAGCCTCCAGTCTCCTCCTTCGTCATCCTCATCAAGCACGGTCATCGGTGGTGTTGGAGAAGGTCGTTGATGAAGTTGTTGGGGATGCCCTTCTAAATGTGGTGAAGGGCAAGGATGCAGGGGTGGAGGGAGCGGAGGACCTCGAGCTCCGTGAAGAGGTCGTCGGCGATCAACGGAGCTCTGTCGAGAACGTTGAAGACCATGTAGACCTTCTTGACACTGCCCACGTCCAGGAGGTCGTCGTAGCAGGCGTAGTACCCTGTGGTGTCCATCTTGAGGAGGAGGCGGATGGAGGCAGAGGCAACCGGGGAGGAGGGGTAGGGGGAGGAGGTTAGGGTGGAGGAGAGGAGGGTGTGGGGGAGGGGGAGGAGTTTATGAAAGACCATTCATTCCCTGATTTTTTAATTTAATTCCCATTGTGTCCCCAATGTTAATGTTCGTATGCATTGGGGATGGACGGCAATTAACCCAAGGGGCATAGGTGATAGAACGACAAGAAGTCGGGGACACAACTGATATTCCAAAAAAGGGAGGGGTGTAACTGATATTGCAATATCTCATAATGGTACAACTGATAAAAACCTATAAGGATAATCAAACTATCATATGCATCTCAACCACCCACCTCACAATATACAGCATGACACTATCCAAATCAAAATCATATACATCTTAACAATAGAGTTTGATAGCATCTACATGATCCTCTTTGATATCCTCTATATGTGAAACTCCAGTTGGCAAGACAACATCTTCAGATCCTTCAGAAGGAATGGATGACTGGGTGACATGGATGGAATATGCATATGTTTGATTTAATCGAGAAAGAATGAAATCAACCATACCTGATACGTTCAGACTTTCTATAGATGTACAACTGGAGATAACAGAAACGGTAACATAAATGAACAATTTCTTATGCCCTATAATCAGATTTGATGAAACCAACTATATTTGATAGTTTCAATCGTTCTTCAGATGTATGAATGGAGATAACTGGGACAGGAACATAAAAGAACACTTCTATCCTTTAATGAGATTGGATTAAAACACTTATAATACGAAATTGTTGCAAATCTTCTTGGGAGTTCTAATCTGGACCAGGGAAGGAAGACAAGCTAGCATTGGTTCTGTTCTTTTGTCTCTATGAGAAATATTATCCAAAGAGTCATCGAAAAAAACGTAATTTCTGTGTTGTACTGACGTCCTGTTGTTGGATCAAGGCAGGTGTACTCTCTGTCTATCCCTTAAAAGAGCAAAGATTTTGATTTTCCAATTTCCAGTAGAGTTGTGAAAGAAACATGCGCACCCCATAACTCCTGGCAAGGATCTCAAGATGAGTACAAAACAGAATATGGGGTCCAATCTTGACGCACATGAGAAAGCATTGCAATCAATGACATAAGCAGTGCTGATGATAGCATAATCCCGACATCATTTAGGAATATTGATGTAGTACAACAGTATCCAAGAAAAAGACAGTTCTTTCTCCTCCCCGTCACACCATTCTCGTAATATATATGGTTGGTGGATATCTCACA
This sequence comes from Ottelia alismoides, assembly GCA_037367405.1. Taxonomy (NCBI): domain Eukaryota; kingdom Viridiplantae; phylum Streptophyta; class Magnoliopsida; order Alismatales; family Hydrocharitaceae; genus Ottelia; species Ottelia alismoides. The sequence goes on along the minus strand of JAZKJV010001448.1, from coordinate 120,447 downwards.
AATGATGCCCCTATCCTGCCAGAAATGTTGGAAGGACAAGGCAAGACATTCCTTGGCATTATCATAGCAAAGCACCTTGACAGGTGCACCAAATTGGCCTGCGGCTGTGTTAAGAAAGTTTTTAACAAGCATAAGGACATTTGATCTGTTTATTTTACAGATTAACAAATACGCATCTGGATCAATTATCAATAAAAGTGCTAAAGTGTTTATAGCCATGAACCTAATCCATCCTAACCAGCCTCAGAACATCATAATGATCAAATAAAAAGAGAGATGAGATTTTATTCTCACAAATGGGGTAAGTAGGCCTGCCATGCTTAGCCAGTTGGCAGATCTCGTGCCAAACATTCTCAGCATGAATACCAAGCAGGTAATAACTTCTTCCAAGCAAAAAAATTACAATGTCCAGAGGATGGTTATGCCAAAGAAATATCAACTTCGGAACATCCTTGCTATCACCCTACCTACATATCATGGACACAATGCAGAAGCAATCCTCATAGAAACATTGTAGAGACCATCATAAGCCATACCATTTCTAGTCAAACTTGCAAAAATCGATCAACTTAGGCTGACTAGTCAGTCCAACAAATCTAATCGGTGGGCGCTCAACTGAATAAAGCTTAGTTGGCTTATAATCAATTGAAGGACTAGTCAGTCGACCTGAATATTGTGATAGCTTGCTCCACCCATTAATCTGATTTGTCCCCTATGTGATAGTAAAACTATGACATATCTAACACTACTACATAACAGTCATCTCCTAGAGTCCTAAATGACTTGTTTGGCATATCATGTGATTCATATCTTTGTGATCATATCAAGACATAATGTATATAAATAAATGCTTCCTAAACGTTTTTTTAGAAAGCACAAGTAATAAAGTTGGAAGAAAACGATAACTTAATTATTCATGAGGCCACAGGTTTCTCTTGTATAGAGGAGAGACATGTTGAGCAAATTACATAGAGAGAACGGAAAGAACATAAAATACATAAAAGGAAGATAAGATGAATATCATCTCAACACTCCCCCTCAAGTTGAAGCGTAGATATCAATCATGCTCAGCTTAAAATAGCATCTCTGGTAAGGCCCTATGGATAGGGCCTTGGTGCGTACATCTACTGTCTGATCTCCTGAGCTAACATGAGTAGTGGAGATGAGGCCCTTCTGTATCATGTCTCAAGTGTAGTGACAATCTACCTCGATATGCTTGGTCCTCTCATGGAAGGTTGGGTTAGCGATGAAGAGAGCAACCAGGTTGTCGCATTGGAGAAGCATGGGAATAGGCACCTCAACTATTAGGCCAGTAAGAACATATCTGATCCATATCATCTATGTGCTAGCATGTGCACGATCATGTATTTTGATTCTGCACTGGATCTAGCAACCATTGGCTGCTTCTTGCTCTCCCATGATACCAAGGAACTCCCTACAAACACTTCAAAACCATAGGTAGACTTACTGTCCTTAGGACACCCAACATAATCTGCATCTACACTGTAATGGCAAGGGATGTTCCTCTACTTAATAGAAGACAAGTACGAAGTGAGACCTTCAGATACCTCAGAATCATATGGACTGCATCCATATGTGCTTGTATAGGTTGCTCCATGAACTCACTCACTTTGCTTATTGCAAAGGATATATCTGGCCTGGTGATGGTCACATATAGGAGCTTCCCAACGAGCTCCATGTACCTCCTCTTGTCTATCTCCTCAGTGGCATCATCATACAGCTTCATACTCGGGTCCATGGGAGTAGTGGCATGCTTGCATTCTGCCATGTCTGCCTCATAGAGAAGATCTATAATGTACTTCCTTTGGTCATCACCAGACCTCACTAGTTCCTGGCAAACTCCAGTCCAAGGAAGTAGCGTACATTGCCAAGGTACGTGGTCACAAACTATTGACCTAGAAAATTCTTAGAAGCATGGATGCCCTGCTCATCATCCCATGTAACAATGATATCATCAACATAAACAAGTATGCCAACAGTACCTCTCTGAGTCCTCTGAACAAACAGTGAATGATCGACAGTCGATCTCATGAACCCATGTTACTCTATCAAGTCAGAGAGCTTCTGGAACCATGCTCTTAGACTCTGCTTAAGACCATAGATCGCCTTATGAAGCCTGCAAACCTTCTAACACTCCCCCTCAGTAGAAAACTCAGGTGGTTGCTGCATGTAGAACTCCTCATGTAGGTCACCATAGAGAACATCTTGATACACAGATTTACCTTAATAATAAAGAAAGTCAATGGTGATGGAGAACATCTTGAACATCTTGATACACGTATTAGAGTTATTATATTTACATTTATGTTTATAACCCTTCGGGATCCATAAACCCTCGTGACCCTTCGGTTTCCGTAACCCTCTGTGACCTTTTGAGTTCCGTAACCCCCTGTGACCCTTCGGAATCTGTAACCCTTGTACTCTCTAGGGTTTTCTCTCTATATAAGAGACCCTAGCTCTATGGAATAAACATCTCATTTGTTCCTCTTCTCAACATCGTATCAGAGCGACGATCCTTGATCAGAGCCTAATACCCTAAATCCGTCGTTGCCACCAACCCTCTCTCCACCGACAAGGAGAGAGGGTTGGACCTCCTGCATCGCTCATGGATTCGATGATCCCGCGCAAGGCAGTCTGAGTCCCCAACAACAACAACTACCACCTCCAGCAATACCTAAAGCACCGCACGGGGCTCCAGCATCTCCTGCCGCTCCTCCGACGTCGTCGGTACTTCTTGAAGCCCCTCCTCCAATAGCCCATACTTCACCACGACTTGTTTCTCCAAACTTTTTGTTTCTTCCAACTTCATGTTCCATACTCTCTATTCTATCAAGTATGGGAGAAAGGGGGAGTCTGAGATTATTCTTCAGGACAGCTACTGCCCTACCATGACTGATAGACCGACACATCAGAATATTACTCAGATCATCAGTCTTCACCGAGCATCGACTTCTTCGTCAAGGTGTATACTTCTTTTACGACCCGACTACTACTCCGCGTTGGACTTCTTCTACAACGATTCTTCTCCAGGCAAGACAGAGATATGTTCCGATGACCTGCAGGCACGACAGAGATACGTTCCGGTGACCTGATATCGCAACGACTCTACAGGCATGACAGAGATACGTTCCAGTGACCTGAAAGTCGTAGACCCGTCCTCGAGCGAGGTCCTCTACCAGCAGCAGACATATGTTTCTATGATGCTTTGTGTGAAGATGTGGTGTATACTTTTTCTTTTTGTAACAAGCTACAGCTCTCTCAGCTCTAGCTTGAGGGGGAGTGTTAGAGTTATTATATTTACATTTATCTTTGTAACCCTTCAGGTTCCGTAACCCCTCGTAACCCTTCGGGTTCCGTAACCCTCTGTGACCCTTTGAATTCCGTAACCCCTTGTGACCCTTCGGGTTCCATAACCCTTGTACTCTCTAGGATTTTCTCTCTATATAAGAGACCCTAGCTCTATGGAATAAACTTCTCATTTGTTCCTCTTCTCAACACCACGGATTTACGATTGTTGTTTCAAGATTCCTATCTATCGTTCAAGTTCATGATCAAGTTTGAGATTTATATCTAGGGTTTCTTGAAACCCTAATTTTTGCTCAATGGTTCCATTGTTCTTGTAACACTGGTTCTTTTTGGTGCTTGGAAGATCTCCGCCAATATACTAGCAAGAAGAGCAGCAAGCACAACCCTAGCCCATCTGGCGAAATTGCCTGGCGAAACTCTCGCCGCTTCCAGCCACGAGAACATCAGCTCTCAGCGACGTTGATCAGATTGCGGCAACAGCTCCCAAGCACTTCGCGGTAACACGCGAAGGAGACAAGAGCTGCACATAGAGGCGGTGCTCCAAGTTGGCACCAGGCGGCGGCGTGCCTCCACACGCATCCAGGCCGAAAGGGGCCATCAGACATGCAAGGCATTGCATCCAAGCGGAGCATCCTCCAGGTTCAATGGGCGGAGCCCCATCTTCAGTCACAGACCCACTGGCGACGTCATCACATTTCTTCCTCAAGGTGATGGCCTCCTCCAAATGCGATCAGCCTCGTACGAGCACCTTCCTCTCCCAGATCCAATAATGGGAGGAGCATATCCTCGAGGCGGCATAAGAGCTTCCGGCAACAAGTTCCTCTCCATTGCCTCCTCGATCTCCAGATCTTCGGCATTGTCCTCAAAGCGCACCTCCCTGCAGAATCTCTTCCCGCAAATGGCTTCCTCTCCGGCGGCATCCCTCCTCTCCTCTCTCGGATCTTGTACAGGCGGCGCGGGATGACCTTGAAGGCGATTCTTCCTGCCACGCATCAATCATCAGCTCTCAAGCCCAAGCAGTGGCCTCCTTCTCCACCAAACTCCCATGCAGCGGCACAAGACTGCGACGAGAGGGTTCCCCGAGGGGAACCCTAAATAGGGATCTCCCTTTTCTATTGGGCCAATGGGGGCCATAAGTTAAAAAAATAATAATAAATAAATAAAATGAATGCAGAAAGAAGCATGGACCCTGTAGGCTGGTGGAAAAAAGAAAAACGGAGGAGGTGCCTATAAAAAACGAAGAGAGAGAGAGAGAGAGAATGGGCCAAAAAAGGGGGAGAAAAGGGGGCAAGTTTTCTAAGACCAATTGGGCTAAGTTGTGTTTTTGACCCAAGTTGGGTCATGTTTCAAAAAAACCTTTTGAAAAAGGTGCGTACAAAAAAAACGCATGCGAAAAAAAGGAGAGAAAAACTGTAAAAAATTTATTGAGATATTTATTATATTTTCTATTGGTTTCCCATTATATATTTATTTTGTCTACTTCATGTAATTTGCACAGTTGGTTCCTCTCATATATAAGAGAACACAAGGGGGGTCTCATTAATGAATCAAATCTTTTTCCTCAACATGGTATCAGAGCGACGATTCTAGACCGGAGTTCCCGCACCCCACCAAATCCTAACCCTACGCGCCTGCCCCCCCTTCCTCGATCGCCGTTGCCGTTAGTCGCCCCTCCATTTGGTCGCCGCCTGGGCCAGCCCAGGCTGCCGCCCCAGGCCTCCAGGTTGCGGCTTCTATCACCCTAGGCCACTGTCTCGATCGCCCAGGCCTCCTCGGTTGTCGTCTCAGTTAACCAGGCAGTCGTCGACCCTCCCGTGGGCTTTCGTGCACCTCTGCAAGTCGTTCTACGGTCTGAACCGGTCTGATTTTGATCGGAAAACATGATTTCTGACCTATAAATCATGTTTTCCTACTCTAGCAAGCAACGACGATTGATGAGGATGGTTGTATGAGTCTACACGTACAACCAATCCTCCATATGATCGCGTAGACTCGTCTATATCGGTCCACTCCCCAGTTGAGTTCTATTATTTGATCATTTTACCATCATATCAGAGAACAAGAGTGGCATTTTCTCGTCCTGAGCTTTCAAGGGCTCGGCTCCCATCGTTAAGATGGATGGGACCAACTATGAGTTGTGGTCCATGTAGTTTCTCACCCTCATGCAGTGCAATAACAAGGAGCACATCCTGACCAAGGCCCTAAATATCGGTTTCGGTCACAATTTCGGTGACCGCCGAAAAGGAATTTCGATGGAATTTCGGTCGAATTTCGACAAGAAATTTCGGTCATTTCGGTCATTTCTTGTACTAGGGCCCCCATATTTCGGTCATTTCGACCATTTCGGTCGAAATTCGATTTCGACCGGATATCGATATTCGACAGAAATTCGGCCGAATTTCGCTGAAATTTGAGGCCATGATCCTGACAGATCCAGTGCCAACAGATAAAATTGGGGCAATTCCTTCTTGGAAGCAAGATAACGCGTATGCGCGTGTTTGGTTATGTAGGACCTCACCACAGAGATAGCCAATGATATTCGGAACCAACCACTGCCAAGGCATTGTGGGACGCTTTGACTTCCACCTATGCTCAAGAGAAGAATGAGGCCAAGATTCTTCAGCTACAATTTGACATCTACAAGGCCAAGCAGAATGGTCGTCCTCTGCACGTGTGCTACAGTTCATTCAGTGGCATGGTTGAGAAGCTTCATAGCTATATGCATATTACTACATCTCTTGAGCAGTAGAAGGAATATACGAACTCCACGATGGTTGGAGTTTCATGGTCGGTCTTGATACAGAGTATCAAGGTTGCAGAAAGCGGTAGTCGGTACTCGGTCGGTGGGGTCACTGACTAAGGATTTATCGACCATTAGTCAGTTTTGAATTTTTTAATTATTTTAAATATATAAATCATTTTATATACATATATTCTTATATATTTACATTGATTTGTATATTTTCTATATTATCATAATGAAATAAAAGAAGTAATTGACTTTAGATATAACATTAAGTATATTAGAATAAGTTTGCTTTTTAAAAAAAACAAAAAACTAAAAAATAAAAAATTCTCTATGTAAAAGCCGACCTTGTAGTCGGTCGCCTAGTCGGCCCAATTAGTCAGGTTGACCGACTAATGGCCGACTAGGCATAGTCGAGTCGGCTATCCCACTGACTCGACTAGTCGGGCCGATTTATTGGCCTAGTCTGTTGACTTTTACAACAATGTAGAGTATGATGCAACACGTACTCAACTTCACACTGGAGCCACCATATCTCCGATAGAGGAGGCATATAGCTGTCTCATCTGGATTATAATGTCTTCTACGGTCACTCTTAAGCCCTCGTCTGCTATAACCGTTTCTCGTGGCTGAGGAGTAACGACCCAGTTTGGAGTATGTACCCCTCGTGGCAGAGGCGGTACGCGTCCGCGTGGCCCTTGCACCTTTTGCCGTCGACCAGGACATGCAGAGAATACATGCTATCAGAAGCATGGATATCTTGTCTCTGGTGATGTGGCAGAGCATATTGAGCCTTCTTATACTCTTGCTTCCCAGGCCGATCCTCGCCTGGAAGATATCGTCTCTCGTATTCGAGGGATCATGACTCCTGTTGTAGGAACCACTACTACAGATACCGATGCCGTAACCAGAGCCTCTTCGAGCTCCTCAGGTATAGCTTACACTTCCACTGGTAGTAATGATGTAGATATGACATAGTGGATTATGTACTTCGGTGCTTCCATCATCTTTGTGGAGACAGAGCACAACTGAGATCCTATAGGACCATACCACTTGATAGATGGTTTGTCATTGCCAATGGCAACCATTTACCCATTACAGGACAGAGGGAGATGCATTTTGCGTCGTCTATGCGTCTTCAGAATGTTTTATGAGCTCCTGACTTTCAGATGAATTTACTTTCCATTAGCTAGATTACTAAGGACCTGCATTGTCGTGTCATCTTTGACCCTTCGTCTCTTGTGCTTCAGGACATAATCATGGGCAGGGTGATTAGATGTGGTCATGAACAGCAGGGACTCTACAGATTGCTCCAACCTCCTCGTGTTGGCATTTCTACTATACATGCTGGACCAGTCTCACCGTCTTTGTGGCACCTTCGTTTTGGCTACCTTCCTCTGCAGAAGCTATGTCATATTCTCCCTCAGATTTCCACAAGATCCTCCTTCCAATGTGAGGCATGCCAGCTCGGGAAGCATCATCGTTCCTCCTTTCCATCCCATCAGAGTCGGAGCTATTCTCAGTTATTTGAGATCCTTCATTTAGATATCTGGGGTCCGAGTCGTTTTCCTAACCACCAGGGACATCGTTTTTATCTAGTTGTTACCGATGATTTTCTAGACTTTCCTGGGTCTTTTTATTGAAGAATAAGTCTGAAGTTGGATCCGTTATCAAATCTTTTATTAATGAGATAAGGAATATTTTTCTGGCAATGTCAAATATATTCCTTTTGATAATGCTTTAGAGTTCTGCACCTTACAGCTTTTTGACTTTCTTAGATATCTTGGTATTGTTCACCAGACCTCATGTGCCTATACATACCAGGAGAACGGTGTTGTCGAGCGCAAACACTGTCACTTACTTGATGTGACCCGAACATTGTTGATACAGGGTCGTGTTCCTCATGCCTACAAGGGAGATGTTGTTCTCATGGCTTGCTATCTGGTAAACAGCATGCCTTCGTCTGTGTTGGGAGAGAATATTCATTTCTCCATTGTATTTTCTGAGAAGGATCTTTTCTCTCTTACACCTCGTGTGTTCGGCTCAGTTGCTTTTGTTCATGATGTCTCTCCAGGTCGTGACAAGGTTTCTCCCAGAGTTGTCAAGTGTATTTTTGTTGGCTACTCTCGTACCCAAAAGGGGTACCGTTGCTTTGATCCGCTCAAGCGGAAATACTTTGTCAATGCTAACGTTACTTTCTTTGAATCTGTCATGTATTTTCCTTTTGCACGTGACAGATTAGACCTATCAGACTATGACGATGAGATCTACATGCCTCCACCTCCTACTGTCGTGCCACCACCACCCTCTACTCCTGCTCTACCACTACCTTCCCAACCACCATCACCACCTACACCTATTCCTGCCTCTACACCTGCTCTTGTGGCTCCACCTCGTACAGTGACTTAGTTTTTACCACATGTTTCTACTCGCAGGTCTCGCTGGGTTCCCCCTGCTCACAGGCCTTGCCCATCATCCAGTATGCCTCAAGTATATCATGAGCACATTGTTTCTACTGATGGCACTACTGAGTTGTCTGTGCAACAGGATTTTATACACGATGAGTAGGTACCCACGGCAGATGATCTTGATGTGTCGATTGCTCTGCGCAAGTAGAAACGTAGGTGTGCTAATTATCCTCTTGCAGCTCAGGTTTCCTTGTCAAAGGATTTCAGGAGGTTTACCTTGGCACTATCGGTCGTGGAGATACCACGGACATATCAGGAGGCTCTTCACGACAGTCAATGGAGATTATCCATAGAGGAGGAGATGGTTGTGTTACAGTTACATAGTACTTTGAGTCTTGTTTCTGCTCCAGTTAACGCATTCGCTATGGGATGCAAATAGGTGTTCATTGTGAAATACCGTGCAGATGACAGTGTGGATCGTTATAAGGTGAGACTTGTGGAAGATTGCAGACCTGCCACTACTCATATTGACCCAAGCATGAAGCTATATGATGTTAACACTGAGGAGGTCGACAAGAGGAGGTACAGGGAGCTTGTTGGCAAGCTACTATATGTGACTATTTCCAGGCCCGACATATCCTTTGTCGTGAGCAAAGTGAGTCAGTTTATATGGAGCATCCTAGACATGCACATATGGATGTAGTCCATATGATTTTGAGGTATCTGAAGGCTTCACCAGGTACGAGACTTCGGTTCAGGAGAGATACATCTCTTTCAGTTACAGCATGTGCAGATGCAGATTATGTTGGGTGTCCAAATGATAGGAAGTCTACTTCAGGTTTCGCTGTGTTCATAGGGAATTCCCTAGTTTCTTGGAAGAGCAAGAAGCAGAGTGTGGTTGTCAGATCGAATGTTGAGTCAGAATACACGGTCATGGCGCAGGCTAGCACGGAGATGATGTGAGTCAGATCTATTCTTATTGACCTGACTATAAAGGTGACGCTTCCCATGCACCTCCAATGTGACTGTGGAGAAGAGAGACAAATGGGATATCTATTCTATAGGGCTAGGTTCTCTTATATAGAGAGAAAACCCTAGAGAGTACAAGAGGAAAAATACATAAGTACCCCTGAGGGGTTACGGAACCCGAAGGGTTAAAGGTTAAGGAACCCGAAGGGGTTAAGGGTTACGGAACCCGAAAGGTTACAAACATAATTGTAATATAATAATTCTAACACTCCTCCTCAAGTTGGAACATATATGTCGATCATGCCCAACTTTGATGCTAAGTACATGAGGCGCTTCCTTAGAAGAGCCTTTGTGAGGATGTCTGCAAGTTGAAGTTCAGTGGAGATATGTGGAGTGTTGATTCATCCTCCTCGTACTGCATCATGAATAAAATGGCAATCAACTTCAATGTGTTTTGTCCGCTCATGGAAAACTGGATTGGTGGCAATGTACGTGGCAGACTTGTTGTCGCAGTATAAGGGTACAGGAGTGGCGACTGACATGCCAACTTCTGTTAGGGAAGAAACAAGCTATGTGATCTCACATGTGGCCTGAGCCATTGCCCTGTATTCTGCTTGCACACTGGATCCGGATACCACTATCTGCTTCTTGCTTCGCCAAGAGACAAGATTATCCCCAACAAACATGGTGTATCCTGTAGTGGATAGGCGGTCCTCAGGAGAGCTAGTGTAGTCAGAATCTGTATAGGCGGAGATATTAGTGTGTCCATTCATCCCATAAAAAAGTCCTCGTCCGGGAGATTCCGTCAAATATCGAAGGATCAAAAGAACATCATGTCAGTGACTGTAAAGAGGATTCTCCATATGTTGACCGGCTCTGCTCACAGCATATGATACATTAGCCTAGTAACAGCGAGATAGAGTATTTTTTCCACTAAGCTTTTGTGTCGTGTTGCATCCTCAAAAGCTGGATCAGTAAATGCTAAATATTTTCTCACATCTGCAGGGATGCCAGATGGCCAAGAAGTCCTGCCTCAGTCAGACTATCGAGGCAAAACTTTCTCTGTGAAAGATGGAGCCCTATGTAGTGCGTATTACTTCAATGCCAAGAAAATAACGAAGTTGGCCGAGATCTTTCGTTGCAAAGACCTTTTGGAGGAAGGCTTTGGTCTCCTGAATACCATCTACATCATCTCTTGTGATAATCATATCATCAACATAGACAGCAAGGATGATCGTGCCAGTAGACCGTCGTCTAACAAAGACAGAGTAGTCAGATGTAGTCCTCTGAAAACCAAGTGCGTTGATCTCCGTAGTGAGCCTGTCAAACCATGCCCTTGGGCTCTGCTTCAAGCCATAAATGGCCTTGCGTAGTAAACATACATGCTCCCCCTCGACTACATACCCTGGCGGTTGCATCATGTAGACCTCCTCCTCAATATCACCATAAAAAAGGCATTTTTCACATCCAGATGATAAATAGGCCAAGCTTTGTTGGCAGCAACAGAGAGAATGGTATGTATCGACTCCATTCTGGCAACAGGCACGAAGGTCTCAAAATAATCAACTCCAAAAGTTTGTGTGAAACCTTTGGCAACAAGTCTGGCTTTCAACCTGTCACTAAAACCATCAGGCGATTGTTTGGTCGTGAAGACCCATCGACAAGCCACAGGGCGAACTCCCAGGGGGCACGGCACAAGATCCTACATGCTCCGGGAGGTAAGTACATCCATCTCCTCATCCATGGTCTGTCACCAACCATGATCCTGCATTGCACTGAAATGATCTCTTGGAATGGTAATAGCATTCAGAGCATCTGCAAATCTCTTGTAACAGCTACATAAACCATCTGTAGAAGTAAAATGTGACATGGGGTGATACGTACATTTCTTTTTTGCTTGCGTAGAGCTATAGGAAGCTCCCCAGGTACATCCGGGACAACAGTGGTGGGAGCACTCGAAGAGGTCATATCATCCTGCATAAAAGAGACAGGCAAAGGTACAGACACTGGTGTAGAAGGTATATAGGTACGCTAGCGAGTATAGACGATTGGTGGAGGAGGTCCAGAGGAATGTCACTCACAATCTGTGTGAAATAACTTGTTTGCTCAAAGAAGGTGACATCAACAGACACATAATATAGACGTCCAACAAGATCATAGCAGCGATAGCCTTTCTGGGTACAAGAGTACCCAAGAAATACGCGTTTGATGGCACGAGAGGTTAATTTGTTAGCTGCATGAAAGTTATGAACAAAGGCAATACAACCAAAAATTCGTAGAGGTATGGGAAAAGGAGACTCAGTAGGGTAAAGTAACGAAAATGGAGTTGCCCCTTTGAGAACAGATGAAGGAACACTGTTGATGAGATACACTGCAGTAAGGATAGCATCTCCCCAATATTGTTTAGGAACACTCATTCGACTAAGAAGAGATCTGGCAACATTTAGCAAGTGTCGGAGTTTCCTCTCAGCTATACCATTCTGTTGTGAGGTATATGGACATGATGTTTGGTGAACAGTTCCCTGGGATGCAAAGAAAGAGGTCAAGTCATGTTGGGAAAACTCAAGAGCATTGTCGGTACGAATGATCTTAACAATGCTAGAAAAGTAAGTTTTAACACACTGAAAGAAATTTCTGACAATTTGATTAATCTCCGAACGCTCCTTTATTAGACATACCCAAGAAGATCGACTATAATCATCAACGAAAACTATAAAATAGCGATGACCACTTAATGTGTGGATCGGACAAGGTCCCCAAACATCATAATGAACAAGATGAAAAGCAGCAGTACTACGAGACTTGGTACGAACAGGAAATAAAGTTCGATGATATTTCTCGAAGTCACATGCCTCGCACTGAAAGGACTTCAGAGCAGAGAGTTCAGGAAACATCATGGAGATGGCCTTGGCAGAGGGATGCCCAAGGCATAGATGCCATAGGAGCGGATCTTCAGAGATAGATGCAACAACAACAAAATTGGAGTCTGAGGGTATGTCAAAGTAATATAGGCCATTCTTCTTAAGACCCCCACCAAAAATCTGCCTCATCCGAATGTCCTGAAAATAACAACAAGACTCATCAAATATCACATGACAATGAAGCTCAACACAAAGCTTGTGAACTGATAGCAAGCTAAGAGAAAAATCAGGAGCACAGTGAACCCCCGAAAGTCGAAGCTTGGAAGAGAATTCCATAGTTCCGACAGTAGTAATCTGTGATTGAATCCCATTAGCGACTCAAACTGACTTCACAGAGGTAGATGGAATGGAAGAGGTGAGCAGACTACCTTCTCCAGTGAAATGAGTAGAGGCGCTGGAATCAATAATCCAAGCTGGAGTAGGAGTGATAGCATAGTTGGCTATTGTACCTGAAGGAGTAGCCAGAGCAGCAGTTGTAGTGTTAATAGTGGTGGTAGGTCCTGGAGTCTGAAAGATATGCATTAGGCGAGAGTAATCTACATCATTAAGATGAGCAATCTTGCCACTGGAGGTAGGTGATGCCTCTTCCACATCATAGGCATCCTCATAAGCATTAATGGCGTGATAAGAAGGTACGCCAAACTTCTGCCAGCATCGTTCAGTTGGGTGATTCTACCTACCACAGTGAGTGCATGGGGTAGTAGAGTGTCGCCCACAACCACGACCAAAGTCACGGTCTCGTCCAAATTCCCCTCCACGGTCATGACGCGGATCACAATCGCATCCTCCTCGCAAGTCGTATCTACCTCCTCGCCCAGATGAGGCGATGTGTGCAAAGTTCTCTGTTGAAGGGTAAGACGAGAGGTCGAGCAGTGGATGTCTCGAGCTCCTCAAGTCGGCCAAAGATGGTCTTCATTGTTGGCAGTGTGTCTGATATAAGAAATTGCTCCTTCGCTGCATGGTATCTAGAATACAGGCCATCAAGGAATCGATATACCTACCAGTCAGAACGCTCTTGTATCTGTTTGGTGCAACATGAGGGTTGGAATATTGCAAGTTCCTCACACAGACTGGATAGATGCATGTAGTACTCAATGAGGGTGGAATCACCCTAAGATACTGAAAAGATTCACATGTAAATGTCTACAAGGCGTGACTTCGTCTTCTTCTGAGAGTATGTTTGCTCGAGATCCTCTCACATTTCCTTGATCTTATTTTTGTAGAGAAGATTTGAGGCAATGTGAGCCTCAACAATGTTGGTCATCCAGTTGATAACCAAATAGTTGTCAGTCTGACAGTTATCGTACTATTTGTCCTTTTCATCTAAAGGATCTTTAGTCAAAATGTAGAGTTTCCTCTAACCACCAATGAACACCATAAAAAATCGAGACCAGAGCACGTAATTTTATGTGCCATTGAGTTTGATAGCAGTGCCTTGTGCCATAATACTCGTGGCCAAGGGCTTTGTCTCGGTAGATGAAGGCGCCATGGTGGTCTTAAAATAGAAATAAGATCATATGATCAACTAAAGATGCATATAAGAGCTAAAAATGCCCTAGAACTCACATTTGCCCTTGAAGAAGGGCTGAAAACCCTCAATGGATAGCAGATCTGGAATCTTGAAAGCGGTCCGTGATGAGTTTTTGATCTCCAAAGAGTCATATGGTACCTATGGAGGATAGTTGTGGGTTGACGACCTTTGTTGGAGGTTCTGAAAGCGCAGGGTAGCCCTAGCGGGAGGGCTGCTGCACTGGAGGCGATTGGAGGGCCTTGTGCGGGGCCCTAATTCAGGGAAGGGGGCCCGCGCAGGCTTTTGCGAGGCTTGAAGGTGGCGGTGGGATTTTAAGTCAGATCCCTGATCTAGGACCGTTGCTCTGATACCATGTGTAGAAGAGAGACAAATGAGATATATATTCCACAAGGCTAGGGTCTCTTATATAGAGAGAAAACCCTAGAGAATACAAGAGGAGAATTACATACATACCCCTGAGGGGTTACGGAACCCGAAGGGTTAAAGGTTACGGAACCCGAAGGGTTACAAACATAATTGTAATATAATAAGTCTACCAGTGACAATTAGGTTGCTCTTTTCATTGCCAATAACCCAGCTTTTCATGAGAGGACCAAACACATAGGTGGATTGTCACTACACTTGTGACATGATACATAAGGGTCTTATTGCCACTACTAATGCTAGCTTTGGAGATCAGACAACATATGTTTTTATTAAGGCCCTAGCTAGAGGGGCTTATCAGAGAAGTTGCTCCAAGTTGAGCCTGAACGATATCTACGCTCCAACTTGAGGGGGAGTGTTGAGATATTTCTCATCTTCATACTGTTTTTTCGTTATATATTTATTTTGTCTACTTCATCTAATTTGCCTAATTAGTTCATCTCCTTTATAAGAGAACCCAAGGGCCTCTCATTAATGAATAAGTCTTTTCTCCTACAAAAATGAATGGTTTATTTGGAAAAAAAATGTTTTGGAAAGAAAAAAATTGAAAGGAAAAGCCGAAGAAGGAATGTAATCAGCTTATGTTTTGTTTTTCCCATTTTATTGTCTTCTCCCAACTTTGTCGATGGCATTATTTTCTGACAAGTATGGAAGAAAGGGGGAGTATTCTATAGTCACAGGTCGGATTCCATATTCTGATTCTCCTGTCCATAGGCCATCCAGATTTTCAAACTCTACAGAGATGTTCATATTTCAAACTCGACAATCAGTTTCCAAGTCTTCAGCTTGATACATGTTGGAGTATTGTTTATGTGTGCCATATGTATGAGAGATGGGTAAATGGCTCTCTCCAGGATCCATTTACCCCATCCAAGAGTTTAGTCTCACATCTTGAGGCGTTCTCCTGTGGTTTCATCCCGCTCTTTAGGGAGTAGAGTTCCACGTAAAAATCATGGTGTTCCATGTTTATCTTTCTTTTCTTATGCTCTGTTTATCATTATGCTTCCGCTTCCTATTTTCTAACAATACACACATATATGCGATCATCAATTCAGAGGTCGCCATCTTTTGATTTTTGGTCTTAGAGTTTTCATGTGATCCATCGGGACTCTAGAGTAGAGATCTCATTCCCAATGCCATGTGGGCTAGGGTTTTCATGTGGTTTCATAGAGAGTTCAGAGTAGACATCCCATTCTCTGAGCTAGTTTGGGAGAGACCTAGTTCCCCGACAAGAAGATTTGTTCAGACTCCATTCTGTAGCGACCGTGGATTTCGGCAAGGATGTCTCCATGTCTTTTTCGGTTCGATCCTTCAGAGAGATGGAGCAGTTGTCCACATGATGTGGCGGGCTAGAATTCTCCAAGTGGAGACTCATTTTCAGTTGCAATGACTCTGACAGGCGTAGTACAGAACACATGCTCTCTTACGAGGAGATTCAGGTTGACTCACACTCCAGCTCGTTTGTTCCTCCTCACATGCACTGCATGAGAAGCAATGTCCTCGACAGCATCCGACAGTGTGTATGCATGGAGTTGATATTGTACGTAGTGTCTTGTAGTGTGAGTTTGAAATTTCTTTTTGTTTTTCCAAGCTGAGCATTGCATGCTCCAGCTTGAGGGGGAGTGTTGAAGTATGTTAGTATATGTGTCACTTATGTGGTAGATGGGTAAATAGATCCTTCCAGGATCCATTTACCACATCTAGTTGTTTAGTCCCACATCAACCGTCTGTGAGATGTGGAGACTCAGTGAAGGCTATATAAGAAGCCCCTCACCCTCTTTTAGCAGATAAAAAGTCAAATGGACACATCAACCCTTTGAGGCGTTCTCCCATGATTTCATCCCGCTCCTTAGGGAGTAGGGTTCCACGTAAAAATCCCGGTGGTCTAATAATGTTTTATTCTATTTCTCTGATATTCGCTTCCGCAATTGTAGTTTTTAATAGTATCCTTGTATAGAAGGCTCGCCTTGATGTGGGATTAAATGCTATTGGTCATCCCAGACATGACTTGATAGTTGCCCCCCAAGTCATGATTCGTGATCCTTGTTTCCCTTTGAGAGTTCCTTTGTAAAAATGAAGATCTTTCTCTAACCATCGACGAACACCTCGAAGGCCCAAGACCAAAGGACATAATTATCTTTGCCTTTGAGTTTGATAATAGTCTCGTGTACCATCATAGATGATGTAGTATATAGGAGACTGATCTCGGTAGAGATAGATGCCATCATGTTCACATGTGGAGTTCAAAGTGTAGTTACATTTAAACCTTCATAAAATTAGGGTAGAATACCTCTAATGGGTAATCTAGCTTTCACGAACAGGAAGGTAGATGTATCAGCATGTTCGAGTTCGACAATTGTAGTTACTCATAGATGGGGTTAGGTGATGACCTAAGGAAGGCTACAAGGCCCAAATAGGTCTCCCAAAGAGAGAGAGTTGGACCTCCTGCGTCACTCATGGATTTGATGATCTCGCGCAAGGCAATCTGAGTCCCCAACAGCACCAGCTGCCACCTCCAGCGGCACCTAAAGCGCCGCCCGAGGTTCCAGCAGCTCCAGTCACACCTCTTGCATCGTCGGCATCGTCTGGAGCCTCCCTTCTCCAACAGCCCCTGCTTAACTACGACTTGTTTCTCCCAACTTTTTGTTCCATACTCTTTATTCTATCAAGTATGGGAGAAAGGAGGAGTCAGAGATGATTCTTCAGGACATCTGTTTCCCTACCACGACTGATAGACCAACAATCCAGACTAGTACTCAAATCATCTGTCTTCACTGAGCATCGACTTCTTCGTCAGGGCATATACTTCTTCTTTTATGACTCGACTACTACTTCGCACTGGACTTTTTCTACAACGATTCTTCTCCAGGCACGACAGAGATATGTTCCGGTGACTTGCACACGACAGAGATACGTTCCAGTAAGCTGACATCGCAACGACTCTACAGGCATGGCAGAGATGCGTTCCGATGATCTGAAAGCCGCAGCGAGGTCTTCTATCAGCAGTGGACATATGTTCTTATGATACATCATGTGAAGATGTGGTGTATACTTTTTCTTTTTATTACAAGTTGCAGCTTTCTCAACTCCAGCTTGAGGGGGAGTGTTAGAATTATTATATTTACATTTATGTTTGTAACCCTTCGGGTTCCGTAACCATCTGTGACCCTTCGAGTTCCGTAACTCTCGTGATCTTTCGGGTTCCATAACCCTTGCACTCTCTAGGGTTTTCTCTCTATATAAGAGACCCTAGCTCTATGGAATAAACATCTCATTCGTCTCTCTTCTCAACACTTATATAATGTGAAACCCTAAAGCCCAAAAAAAGATGATTACATAAGAGACCTCAAGTCGTTACAGCACTCAATAAAAAATAAAATGAAGAGATAATGAATCACAAGATAATCAAATAACTCTAAAATTAGCATTGCATTTTTAAGTTTTTCATTATCATCTTGAATCGTATTAGTATACGTTTTTAATCCTTTACATTTCCTCTTTAATATATTTAAGATATAGTAATTCATTACATTATTTTAGAATAAGTAAAAGTAGAATAATATCCTTCAAAATTACGCATATTTTGATATTGATGGCATTTGTAAATCATTTTTACTTTAAGAACACATCTCTACGAGATAACCTGACTTCCCACGTTATTACAAGTTTTCTGGCATTTTTAAAACAAGTTGGTTTCTTTTCTTTATTTATTTTTAGATTGTGTTCATCGATTTCGATGATGGTCGATGATCCCTACAACTACCAACATCTAATAGCCATCCTCTAGCTTCTTAAAATGAACAAGTCATGTCTTTAGAGACAACTTGCATCCAAGTTAATAGTACTAGAAGTACTTGAGTTATTTTTAGCAAGGAAAAGGGTGTTCTCTGTTGAGGTGCACACCCAGTACTATAGAATTATCCCTTCAACCTTTGTTTACAACAATTAAATAATAACACCATCGCATGGTTTATGGTTAAGGAGTTATGCTGAGCGTGGCATGCAAATTTTGTATTACTTCTCTAAACATGTAGTTGTCAGTTGTAAGTTAAGATAAATGTGTTCATAATGTGATGAAAGAATATTTAATATCTCGACATAGTACCAAAATGATTACGGGTTGGGTGTGCATGTCTCATATTGATATATCCGTATACTGGAATTTGGATGCAGAAAAGATTACATGTGGCTGGCAATTGAAAAATCACAAATAGAAAGTGGGATGTAAACATAGTTCATACATTTTTTTAGAAAGCATATTTAATACATGATTGAACCACTCCACTCAATGCCGAATTAATCCAATCATGAGAGTGTACATAAAAAATGTTGTCTTTTCCATAAAAAATAGGGTGCCTAGTAGAGCATGACGAAAGAAATTCTCATCATGTGTACCTTCGGCCATGACTTGACTAATTATTTCATCTTTTTCTTTCAAGAGAGCAGCCACGTCACTCTTCTTATTTTGTTCTCTTCTCAAAGTATCCCTTTCCTTGGTAAGAGCATACACCTATATGGATACATAAAATAGAATGATAAGGATAAAGCTTTGCAGAGATAATGATAAAACGAAAGTATGATTGTTTTAGGAGAGTCCGCTATCAAGAGGATAATCAACATAGCCTCTACCATCCTATCTAGTTTCCCAGCTTTAATTAATAGGGAGCTTTCAACAACAAATTAGCATTACTCAGTTAAAAGCAATGCTAAATTATTTTAGTATAGCATAGAGTGATGGAAGAACAATGATTACTTGCAACAAGTATGATTGAATTTCTTTTCTTTTGTGGTTGTGAGCATCCTATAAGAGAATTCTTTCTCAATTCTCCTATGACATTGATTAATATAATTAGGATCCTTTATGTAATGTCTCATTCTATTTTAAAACTTCATGATTTTTATGGTATTTTATGAGAGTTGCATTTCTTCAAGTTTTTTGAACTTCAAACTTATATTCTATATGGTAACTCCCCCGGTCTTACACTCATGCAACCAAAAACTGTCTACTAACCAATATTATTAAGAGGAGGATAATCAGTTTAACACCCATCTGCCTGAAGTTTCATGTGATGATCACCCTCCCCCATCAAACAACAACGAACTGATCGGATGATCCTTCTCCTATAAGGGGGCCAAGCAATGATGATCAACTCATTGCCTTGCGCAAGCATACAAGGTCATGTACTCTTGTTTATGCAGTTTCTGTTTTGCCCATTTGCCTTAGGCGAGTATATAAAATCATGTACTCTGATTTACGCAGTACTCGGATTAGCATGTGTGCATCATATTTGTCACAATATTTACATTGATACATTGATCTTTGATTTATGCAGTTTCTCTTTGGCACTGATGAACTATTGTCCAGATGATGCATTTCTCAGATCACAACCCACTAGCTCCAATGGGCTAAGGGGCCCTAGATGCTCATGTGGTTGGCACCTCCGTGGAGGTTTCTAAACACCATTTGGAGGCTTTGAAAAATCTAAATAGAAACATGCTATAAATGATAAGATGGACACATTTGTTTCTCGAGAAACATGGGATCAAATCGCATCAAGTCAATGCCAGCGATACACTGGCAATTAACATGCTAATTAATCAGTGGACCGTATGAAGGCCTGTCTTGTAGCCAAAGCCGTTACTCAACCCTACGAAATGGACTACTCTGAGACTTCTCTTGTGGCTTATCTCAGTTATGTTCGGATCATTCTCTCTTACTACAAGAACTGGAACCTATATTACCTTGATATGAACCATGCATTCTTCTATGATGATCTTTCATAGGAAGTATCTCCGAGATATGATGAAGTTGAGCAGAGATGTATACAAGTTGAAGAAAGACATTTATGGGCTTAGGTAGAGTCCAAAAGCTTACTTTGACAGGCTAAGTAGCAGAATAGCATCTCCTGCTCAAATGATGGCCACTCTGTCTTCCTCAATAAGAGAAGGTGGAAATGAGATATCGATCAATTATATTTTAATGATTTCTGGATCGAACATCAATTGTAATGATTCGATAGATGTCTCATTGGGATAGACATAGATCCCGAAATGAATAAGAGGTTTTCTCTTCAGATGGTTCAAGAAACAATGATTTTAATTTCTTCTTATATATATTTTGTGTAAAATAGATCAAAACATATAAATTACTTTTTATTATTAAAAATACAAATTAACATAATGGAAAAGAATATGATTTTCAGATTGAGTTAAAAATAATTAACTAATACTGGCAAATGAATCCATAAAATCGTAAATTAAACTATTATTGCAGTTTTTCATTTTTCTGGAAGAAAAGGAGTTATCATTCGAACTCATAACTCAAATTGTATAACACTTTCAGAAGACCAAGTTATTCTTATAAAAGAGCTTTGTTGCAAAGGATCTTAGGCAGTTCTGCTATTTATGGACAATAAGGCTGCAATAATCTCTGGGAGCATGAATCTTTCACTAAAAAATATGCTTTATATATTCTTGAAGATGCAAGCATGTTAGGTTCCACGCCATATGTTGTTGTATTAATGCTTTCACGGATAGAAGGCCTATCGATGAGTTACCCTTGGAGAATACTAAACGATATAGGAGCATTGTCGGGAAACTTGTGTACCAAACATATATATATTTTTTAATGCAAGTTACTATACATTGATGCATTAAGGACAAGGAAGGCTACGTGCTTGTTACTCAGAAGGATATAGAGATTAGATGGGAGCAGTACTTCCATAAACTTTTCACTAGGAAGGAAATAGAGAGATCACTTTGGGTGATCTAGCTAGTAGTGAAAATTACTAGAATCGTGCAAGCTATAGACGAATACAAGGAAAGGAATTAGAGAAGGCTTTGAAGGTTATGAGACCTGGGAAAGGTGTAGGACCGGATGACATTCTTGTAGAAGTATGGAGAGTTTTAGGTGAGCGTGGTTTGACTTGGCTTACGAATCTATTCAATGTTATTTGGCGAAGCAAGAAAATGCCTGAAAATTGGAGGAGTATCGTGGTACCTCTTTATAAGAATAAAGGAGACATTCAAAATTATTCAAATTACAGAGTATCAAGCAGATGAGTCACACTATGAAAATTTGGGAACGTGTGATCGAAAGAAGGGTGAGGAAAGTTTCCAAAGTAAAAGAAAACCAATTCGGATTCACGTCAGATCGCTCAACTATTGAAGTCATCCATTTGCTGAGGAGAACAATTGAGATTTATAGAGCTAAAAGGAAGAACCTCCATATGATCTTTATTGATTTGGAGAAGGCTTATGATTCTGTCCCACGAGAGATATTTTGGAGAGTTTTGGAGAAGAGACAAGTACATGTCCTATACATTAACCTCATAAAGGATATGTATGATAGGGCTTTATCTTGTGTGAGGACCGGATGACATTCTTGTAGAAGTATGGAGAGTTTTAGGTGAGCGTGGTTTGACTTGGCTTACGAATCTATTCAATGTTATTTGGCGAAGCAAGAAAATGCCTGAAGATTGGAGGAGTATCGTGGTACCTCTTTATAAGAATAAAGGAGACATTCAAAATTATTCAAATTACAGAGTATCAAGCAGATGAGTCACACTATGAAAATTTGGGAACGTGTGATCGAAAGAAGGGTGAGGAAAGTTTCCAAAGTAAAAGAAAACCAATTCAGATTCACGTCAGATCGCTCAACTATTGAAGTCATCCATTTGCTGAGGAGAACAATTGAGATTTATAGAGCTAAAAGGAAGAACCTCCATATGATCTTTATTGATTTGGAGAAGGCTTATGATTCTGTCCCACGAGAGATATTTTGGAGAGTTTTGGAGAAGAGACAAGTACATGTCCTATACATTAACCTCATAAAGGATATGTATGATAGGGCTTTATCTTGTGTGAGGACCCCGTCTGGGAAGACTAACTATTTTGACATCAACATTGGTTTACATCAAGGTTCAGCTTTGAGTCCATTTCTTTTTACTTTGATTATGGACGAGTTGACAAGTCACATTCAGGATGAGTTACCTTAATGCATGTTATTTGCTGATGATATTGCGAAAATCAAAAGCAGGGGAAACACGCAGTGGTGTCCGCCCCAAAATTTTATGCTGATGATATTGTTTTGATTGACGAGACTAGAGATGGAGTAAATTAGAAGCTTGAGGTCTGGAGACATGCATTGGAGACTAAAGGATTTCGTATAAGTAAGGCTCAGACGGAATATATGGAGTGCACCTTTGATGGAAGTAATGGTGAAGAAATCGAGGTGAAGATTGGTGACGATAGCATTCGGAAGAGAGATTCTTTTAGATATCTGGGCTCTATTTTGCAACATGATGGGGAAATTGATGGAGATGTTACTAATAGAATAAATGCAGGCTGACTAAAGTGGAGAGGAGCCACTATTATGCTCTGTGATAAGAAAATTTCTTTAAAAATTAAAGGAAAGTTTTACAAAGCAATCGTGAGACCTGCTATGCTCAATAGATCTGAATGTTTGCCTGTGAACCATAGACATGTGCAGAGAATGGTTGTAGCATAAATGAAAATGCTAAGGTGGATGTGTGGGCATACACGTAAAGATCGGATTCGGAATGATGCAATCAGAAAGAAAGTTGGTGTAGCTCCGATCGAGGATAAGATGCGAGAAACCCGCTTAAGATGGTTTGGTCATTTGCAAAGAAGGTCACTTGATGCACCAATTAGGAGATGTGAGTGTTGGGATATTGAGCCGGCTAAGAGAGGGTGAGGACGGCCCAAGAAGTGTTGGAAAGAGACTATACGAAGGGATCTTAGTTTTTTGGATATAAGCTCGAGATTGACCCAAGATAGATCTGAATGGAGGCGAAGAATCCATGTAGCCGATCCTACTTAATTGTAGGAAAAGGCTTTGTTGTTGTTGTTGTTTTTTACAACGACACATTGCTACTTTTATCGCTCACAAAATCTCAGTTATCAATACCTCCAAAAAGCTCCATCACCATTGCAGTTCATTAAGCTTTCTTGGTAAAACCTTCAACAAAAAGCATGTAGTTGATATATTGCAACATTGGGATGGATGTCCCTGAACCCTTGCTAAAACAACCTAACTCACAATAGTCATCCAGTGTAAGAAGAAAAAGAAGAGTTGCCAACGAGCACCTCTGCTTGACACCCCAAAGCGACTTATAGACACCACCCTCCAATTAGTCATTAGTGAATATCACAAATGAAGTAATGGTGACAAGCCTCTTCATCCACGCATTTCACGATTCAAGAAAACCTCTATTGTGCAACGAACTCCAGAAAAATCCAACAATAGTGTCGTATGCCTTAGAGAAGTTATCCTTTCAAAGAAGTCCAAGCATGTACCTTCTTTTCCAATCCATCACCATCTCCAAAGATATCACCCGCCTTGGAGGAGTATTACTTGTTATTTCTATATATTTTCATGCTTTTGTTTTTTCCCTTGTACTCCTTATATGTCCCAACATCCTTCTCTTATAAAAACGGGCTAGAGTTTTGTAGAGATAGATATTATTATATGCTATGTACATGTTCGTAATTTTTATTTCTTTCTGGACTACTATGTACTTTACCCGTGAGGACTCTCCCTATATAAGAGAGCCTAGGGTTCCTTTGAATGATTGAACATTCAGTTTTCACAACATGGTATCAGAGCCCAAGCCCTAGGGCTTCATCCCTCTCCCCACCCGCCGCTCTCTCACCCAGCAACGCCGTCAACCCTCCGGCGGCTCCCAGCAACGCCGCCAACCCCCCGGCGCACCCCCCCCCAGTCCCGCTGCCAACCCCCCCGGTGGCCCCCAGTCCCGCCGCCAAACCCCCCGGCGGCCCTAGCCAATTCCCGGTGCCCCAATGCGTGCCCTAGCCGACCTTCCGGCGTGCCCTAGCCGATCCTCGGCGATCCCCGGTGTGCTCGTACTCGTCTCTTCCTCCAGATATATGGATTTGAGTGTGTAACATCTACATACGCACTTGAATCCCATGCAGTTTGTGTAGACATCTATCACTTTGTCTACATACCCTAGTTCTTCTCCTGTGGCAATATGTCAGAATCAAAGGTTGGCATGCCCTCCATAGGCGCGTTCAAAGGTCCCGCACCAATAGTCAAGATGGACGGGTCGAACTATGAGCTCTAGGCGATGCAGTTCATGAGTCCCATGAAGTCGAACGGTAAGAAGCACATTCTTACCGAGGATGAGCCAGCCGAGAAGACAGGGATATATGCCTCGTGGGAGGCTGATGATTCGTATGCTAAGGTCTGGTTGTCAGGAACACTGTCGATGGAGATTGCAAATGATGTCCTCCATCAACCCACTGCCAAGGCAATGTGGGATATTCTGGCTGCTACATATTCCCAGGTACGAAATGAGACCAAGATGTTACAGCTTCAGCATGATATATTCACAATGAAGCAGAACGGCAGATCTCCACTCCTTGTACACATCCCTGAGGGGGATGCTTGAGAAGTTATACAGTACCATTTCACTCACCGTGACTCCTGAGCAGCAGAAGACACTTCGGAATGCCACCATGGTGGGTGTTCTACTTGCGGCCCTGGATCCTGAGTATGAGGCCGCCCGCTCTTAGATTTTTGCTGATGCAGTTATTCCTCCGATGGAGGATGTTTACAGGAGACTCAGTCGCATATCAGTTTCTTCCAACTCATCTACTCCACCCCCATCGGCGATGGCAGTATCGCGTGGGAGAGGTGGTCACTCTTCTGGCCGTGGTCGTGGACGTGGACCCCAGGGTAGGGGTGGTCGTTTTCGTCAGCCGTGTTCATACTGTCACCGCACAGGCCACTCGGAGGAGACATGCTACTCTAAGCATGGTTTCCCACCATCGGCACGTGTAGCAGAGCATTCTCAGCCCCAATTGGCATCTACTGCAGACAATTGTTTCGAGGAACTTGTGGCACGTCTACGTGACATTATGCCACAATCATCTGGTGATTCTTCTGGTGGACCTTCAGATATTGCTGGCACTGCTACAACATCTGCCAGTTCCTCTGCTGCTGCTAGTACCTCAGGTAGTGCTACTACATTTACATCTTCACATGATATCTCTGATTGGATTATAGATTCTGGTGCCACACATCATCTCTGCCGAGATCGAGAGAGACTTGAGTCTTACAGGGACATTCCCCATGGCCGCTCAGTACAGATTGCAGATGGTACTCATTCACCCCTTGTTGGACAGGGGGAGGTCTTTCTATCT
The DNA here is from genome assembly GCA_037367405.1 of Ottelia alismoides. NCBI lineage: Eukaryota > Viridiplantae > Streptophyta > Magnoliopsida > Alismatales > Hydrocharitaceae > Ottelia > Ottelia alismoides. Next base: position 94,935 of record JAZKJV010001448.1, on the reverse strand, counting down.
TCTACTATGCATCTACAGATTGTCCTACATGCTCCTGAGTTCTCGATGAATCTGTTGTCTATTAGTCAGATTACGAAGGATTTGCATTGTCGTGCTATATTTGACCTGTCTTCTCTTATTTTTCATGACATACTAACGGGCAGGGTGATTGGCTGTGGCTTTGAGCAAAATGGTCTATATTGACTGGTCCGGAATTCTTATGCTTGCGTCTCTTCTCATTCTGTCGGACCAGTTTCTCCGTACATCTGGCATCTTCGTTTTGGTCATCTCCCGCTCCAGAAAATACGACATCTTCTGCCTCAGATCTCTCCCAGTTCTTCCTTTCGTTGTGAAGCGTGTCAGTTGGGAAAGCATCATCGGTCGAGCTTTCCTAGTCGTCAGAGTCGGAGCAGTAGCTCCCCGTTCGAGTTGTTTCATATAGATATATGGGGTCCAAGTCGTGTACCCGATCATCAGGGACAGATTTTATCTTGTGATAGTGGATGAATTTTCTCGTGTTTCTTGGGTCTTTCTTTTAAAGAATAAATCTGAAGCAGGCGATGTGATTAAGAATTTGATCAATGAAGTGCAAAATGTGTTTTCTTCTACTGTCAAATATGTCCGTACAGATAATGCTCTAGAATTTTGCACGCGGTCCCTCACTCAGTTTCTTTCATCAAAGGGCATTATTCACCAAACCACTTGTGCTTACACATCTCAGCAGAATGGCGTGGCAGAAAGAAAGCATCGCCACCTTCTTGACATTACTAGAACCCTACTGATTCAGAGTTGTGCTCCTATCTCATTCTGGGGGGATGTTGTTCTTACCGCTTGCTACCTAGTCAATCGTATGCCGTCTTCTGCTCTTGGTGAGAAAATTCCTCTCTCTATCATTTTTCCTGACAAGGAATTATTCTCACTTACTCCTCGTATCTTTGGTATTGTGGCATTTGTTCATCTTCTGACTCCTGGACTTGACAAACTCTCTCCTAAAGATGTCAAATGTGTCTTTGTCGGTTACTCTAGGACTCAGAAGGGATATCGGTGTTATGATCCCATAAACAAGAAATACTTTGTCAGTGCTGATGTCACATTCTTTGAGTCTGTTATGTATTTTTCCCCTGCAGGTGACAGACTGGTATCATCCACTAACAACGATGATGTCTATGTCCCTCCACCTCCTACTTCGAGTTCACCTGAGTCCATTTCTGTTACTGTTTCTACGTCACCCTCACCACCACCTCCACCTCCACCACCTCCTCGACCTCCTATTCCATCTTTACCAAAATTTTATACGCGTCGGTCAGGTCCTGCTCAGGCTACACGTCAGACATCCATCACGCCTCAGGTATGTTCAGATGGCATTACTACTGACGGGTCAGACATGGTACATGTGCAGGATTCTTCAAAGCAGGAGGAGACTATACCATACAGTACGACGGAAGATGATCTTGATCTTCCTATTGCTATCCGGAAGCAGAAGCGGGCGTGTACTTCTTATCCTGTTGCTTCACAGGTGTCATTTCATCGCCTCACAGGCGACTTTCAGAGATTTGTTGCAGCCTTATCTTCCGTGGATATACCACGGACATACCAGGAAGCTATGAAGATTGATTGCTGGAGAAAGGCTATGGAAGATGAGATGCGTGCCTTACAGTCTCGTGGCACATGGACCTTAGTTATTGCTCCTCCTAATGTATCTATTGTGAGCTGTAAGTGGGTATTCACAGTTAAATACCATGCTGATGGCAGTCTAGATCGGTACGAAGCACGGCTGGTTGCGCGAGGTTTTAGACAAACCTATGGCGTGGATTATATGGATACATTCTCTCCAGTGGCTCGTCATTCTACTCTTCGCATTCTTTTATCGGTTGTTGTGGTACGTGACTGGAGTATATATCAACTGAATGTCAAGAATGCCTTTTTGTATGGAGATCTGCAGGAGGAAGTCTACATGCAGCAGCCACTAGGGTGTACTACTGAGGGGGAGAAGTATATGGTGTGTAGACTTCACAAGGCAAATTATGGCCTCAAACAGAGTCCACGAGCATGGTTCCAGAAGCTTTCCAATCTGACAGAACGACAGGGATTCAAGAGGTCGAATGCAGACCACTCGTTATTTGTGCAGAAGTCATCGGCAGGTACGGTTGTTATCATGGTCTATGTTGATGACATTCTGATTACAGGAGATGATATTCAGGGCATAGAAAGAGCGAAGGCATTCCTAGGCCGTTAGTTCGTCACGAAGGATCTTGGAACCCTAAGATACTTTCTGGGGTTGGAATTCGCCAGGAATGCACAGGGTCTGGTAATGATCCAAAGGAAGTACATCACAGATTTCTTGACTGAAACAGGCATGGCTGGATGCAAACCATCAAGTATTCCCATGGATCCTAGCATGAAGCTGTATGATGATGACACAGATGAAGTGGACAAGAGGAGATATAGAGAAATGGTGGGTAAACTCCTTTATATTACCATAACTCGTCCCGATATTGCCTTTGCAGTAAGTAGGGTGAGTCAATTTAATGAGCAGCCCAAGACAAATTCATACGGATGCCATATACATGATACTGAGGTATCTGAAGTCTTCTCCAGGTTCAGGGTTACCGTTTCGAAAGGGTAGAGATTTATCTATCTCAGCATGCGCAGATGCCGATTATGCAGGATGCCCTAAGGATCGAAATCAACCTCAGGATTTGCAGTTTTTGTTGGAAGCTCTCTGGTTTCTTGGAAGAGCAAGAACAAACTGTTGTGGAAGGTCCAATGCTGAATCCGAATATAGGGCCATGCGCAAGCAAGCACGGAGATGATGTGGGTTCGATCTGTATTAGAGGATCTACATGTAGCCGTACCTCTACCCATGCAGCTTCAGTGTGACAATCACGCAGCCTTGTTTATTGCCAACAATCCAGCGTTTCATGAAAGAACAAAGCATATTGAAGTCGATTGCCACTACACTAGAGATTTGATCCAGAGAGGATTGATATCTACAGCTCACGTGAGCCTCAGGGGATCAGACTGCTGACGTATTCACCAAGTCGTTGCTCAGAGGACCTTTTCAGAGATGTTCTTCCAAGCTGAGCATGATAGACATCTATGCTCCACCTTGAGGGGGAGTGTAGAGATAGATATTATTATATGCTATGTACCTGTTCGTAATTTCAATTTCTCTCTGGACTACTATGTACTTTACCCGTGAGGTCTCTCCCTATATAAGAGAGCCTAGGGTTCCTTTGAATGATTGAACATTCAGTTTCACAACAAGTTTCATTGTGAAATAAAAAAAAGTGTTAATCTTGACAACGGAAAAACATGAAATTCTTCAAAGATCCAGAAAAGGAATAAGCCTGAATCCATCAAAGTAATGTAGCAGAAAACACGTGCTTGATATAGCAAGAGCATCCAACACTCTAAATGCAAACACTACGCCATGCTATGAGCCTATGAATAGACCCCAATGAGTATAATATTTGGTTAAATAACTAGAAACATAGTCTAAAAACTAAAACCATTTAATAATTAATAACTAGCTCGATTCAGAAAATCATACTGACAAAAGATGCTCAAATAACCTTGATAGCTCATACAATAATGTACGTATTGATGAGTTACCCCTATCTACTATGTAAAAAAAGAACCAAAACATGCTCTTTTACTTTTTAAAAAAAACACAGTGATCTTCCTTGTTAAAAATGGTCAGGGGTTGACAAAAAAACTCATGCTATAATGGTACAAACATAGAGGGATAGCTACCAGAGAACAGTACTCATTCACGTTCAGTTGCCTTTCTTTATGAGAGCCCACATCGTTTATGAGCAGAAACAATGCACATGTTTTAATCCCGGGCACTTGTAGTTTTATTATCACCAAAAACATAGCTCACATACAATTGAATGAGAAGACATAAAAATATCGGTGATTCCATCATATGAGAATCCGTTGATTAAAACTAAAGGAAGCTAAAATGAAACTATCCATGATGGTAAGATGCGATTGACATTGGTTTTTGTAAAATGAGAATTCACTTTTTACCTTTCTTTCCAAAGAAGATACACGCTGATGGTACTCCTCACGAAGCGCATCATTGTCTGATTCTGTAGTTCTCTTCTATGAAAACAGACAAAAGTACATTTAGTTCCTTTGAAATGATAGACTTGACTAAAACTTAAAATTTAGGACTTGACATGGAAACTTCTCTAAGAAATAAGATCCCTCTTCAACTCCAAAACAAGGACAATGTTACTTATTAGAAGATTCAGTGCATGTTCTATCAATGATAATGGTAGTTACAGCTTGTGAACCTCCCATCAGCTAATCACCGTAGAAAATGAATAGTTGTGGCAGCAGGCCTTTGAAAGATGCATGGACGTAATTCACTCTTGAGAGATCTAGTAGGATTACAAATGGAAGGTCGACAGATATGCCAGACCTACCAGGACTTGTAGTCTGCATTTGCTCTATTGTCAACTTGTGCAATGCACTTAGTGGGTTAAACTAAGCCAGCATCCCATGCCTCACCTCAGAAATTATTGACAACGAAGGAGCTAACAGTGGAAAAAATCCCCACCACGTAGATCAGGTAAAAGTTATGTGGGAGTTTATTTTTAAAATTTTAATAGTTCAAATGGGAACTTGTTGAGATATTTCTTATCTTTTGTACTGTTTTTTTATCTATTTATTGTGTCTTCTTCATGTAATTTGGCCCAATAGGTTCCTCTCCTATATAAGAGAACTCATGGGCCTCTCATTAATTTAATCCATTTCCTTCTATATGGTATTGGAGCGACGGTCCTAAACCAGAGTTCCCTTATACCACCAAAACCCTAGCCCTAGCAGCCCCCCTTCTCCGCTGCCACCCGGCCTCCTCCAGCGCCACCCAGGCCCTCCCCTGACCACAGGCCACCACCGCTGAGGCCGCCAAGGCCTTCCCGCCCGCCATCCAGCCCACCGACCGTCGCCCAGGCCGCTGATCAGACTGCCCCATGCTGCCCAGGCCCTCCCCCGGCCCCTCCAGGCCGTTGCTGGCCCTCCCTGCGCATCCATGCACCTCTGTGGCTCGAGTAACAGTCTGAATCGGTCTGATTTAGACCAGAAAACGTGATTTCATACCCATAAATCGTGTTTTCCGACCCTAGCATGCAGTGGAGATTGATGAGGATGGTTGTATGAGTCTACACATATAACCAACCCTCTGTATGATAGTGTAGACTCGTTCATATCGGTCTACTCCCCAGTTGAGTTTCGTTGTTCGGTTGTTTTCCCATCATGTCGGAGAACAAGGGTGATATTTTTTCGTCCGGAGCCTTCAAGGGTCCGGCCATCGCTAAGATGGATGGGAACAACTATGAGTTGCGGTCCATGCAGTTTCTCACCCTCATGCAGTGCAACAACAATGAACACATCCCGACAGATCTAGAGCCAACGGGTAAGGCTGGGGCAAATGCTTCTTGGAAGCAAGATGACGTGCATGCGTGTGGGTGACTATGCGGGACCCTCACCACAGAGATAACCAATGATATTCTGAACCAACCCACCGCCAAGACAATATGGGACACTTTTGCTTCCACTTATACTCATGCAAAGAATGAGGCCAAGATTCTTCAGCTACTGTTTGACATCTACAAAGCCAAGCAAAATGGTCGTCATCTACACGTGTACTACAGTTCACTCCGTGGCATGTTTGAGAAGTTCCATAGCTATATGCCTATTACGACATCTCTGGAGCAGCTGAAGGCATATAGGAACTCTATGATGGTACAAGTTTTTATGCTCGGCCTTGATACAGAGTATGATGAAACACGTACTCAGCTTCTCACTGGAGTTACCATACCTCCATGGAAGAGGCCTATAGCAGTCTCGGCCAGATCATCATGACTCCTTCGGCCACTCCTCAGCCCTCATCAGCTATGGTTGTGTCTCGGGGCCGAGGAGTGACGACGTGGTCTAGAGGACACACCCCTCGTGAAAGAGGTGGTAGACATCTGTGTGGCCCTTGCACCTTTAGTCGTCGACCAGGATATGCAGAGGATACATGCTACCAAAAGCATGGGTATCCCATTCTTGGTCGTGTGGCAGAACAGATTGAGCCTTCAGATACCTTTACTTCCCATGCTGGTCCTCGCTCGGATGATATCGTGTCTCGTATTCGAGAGATGATGACTCGCGTTGCAAGAACCACCATTACAGATACTACAGCCGCAGCCAGAGCCTCTTCGAGCTCCTCATGTATCGCTTATGCTTTCACTGGTAGAAATGGTGCAAATATAACAGAGTGGATTCTGGACTCTTGTGCTTCCCATCATCTTTGTGGAGACAGAGCGCAGCTGAGGTCCTACAGGGCCATACCACCTGGTAGATAGATATGCTCTTGACTTTCATATGAATTTACTTTCCATTAGTCAGATTACTAAGGATCTGCATTGTCGTACCATCTTTGACCCTTCGTCTCTTTTTTTTAGGACATACTCACGGGCAAGGTGATTGGATGTGGCTGTGAGCAGCGGAGACTCTACAGGCTGATCCAACCTCCTCATGTTGGTGTTTCTACTATACTTATTGGACCAGTCTCACCATATCTCGGCACCTTCATTTTGGCCACCTTCCTCTGCATAAGCTTTGTCATATTCTCCCTCAGATTTCCACGAGATCCTCCTTCTAGTGTGAGGCATGTCAGCTTGGGAAGCATCACTGTTCCTCCTTTCGATCCTGTCAGAGTCGGAGCAGTTCTCAGTTATTTGAGCTCATTCATTTAGATAGTTGGGGTCCGAGTCGTGTTCCTGATCACCAGGGACACCGTTTTTATCTTGTTGTTGTCGATGATTTTTCTATACTTTCCTGGGTCTTTTATCGAAGAATAAATCTGAGGCTGGATCTGTGATCAAATCTTTTATTAATGACATAAAGAATATTTTTCTACTACTGTCAAATATATTCGTTATGATAATGCTTTAGAGTTCTGCACCTTACAGCTTTCTGACTTTCTTAGATCTTGGCATCGTTCACCAGACCTCATGTGCCTATACATTCCAGCAGAATGGTGTTGCCGAGCGTAAACAACGTCACTTACTTGATGTGACCCAAACATTGTTGATACAGAGTCATGCTCCTCGTGGCTTCTGGGGAGATGTTGTCCTCACATCTTGCTATCCGGTGAACCACATGCCTTCATCTGTGTTAGGAGAGGAGATTCCTTTCTCGATTGCGTTCCTGAGAAGGATCTTTTCTCTCTTACACCTCGTGTGTTCGGTTCAGTTGCTTTTGTTCATGATGTCTCTCCAGGTCGTGACAAGCTCTCTCCCAGAGCTGTCAAGTGTGTTTTTGTCGGCTACTCTCGTACCCAGAAGGGGTATCATTGCTTTGATCCTCTAAAGCGGAAATACGTTGTGAGTGTTGACGTTACTTTCTTTTAGTCTATCATGTATTTTTCTCCTACAGGTGACAGACTAGCCCTGTCTGACTCTAACGATGGGATCTACATGCCTCCATCTCCTGCTGTCGTATCACCACCTCCCTCTACTCATGCTTACCACCACCACCTCCACAACTGTCGCCGTTGCCGCCACTTTCTGCACCTATTCCTGCCTCTACACCTGCTCTTGCGGCTCCACCTCATATTGTGACTCAGTTTTTGCCACGTGTTTTTAACTCGTGGGTCTCACTCGGTTCCTCCCTGCTCACAGGCCTTGCCCATTATCCAACACGCCTCAAGTATGTAATGAGCACAGTGTTTCTACTTATGGTACTACTGAGTTTTCTGTGCAGCAAGATTGCATACAGGGTGAGCAGGTGCCCTTGGCAGATGATCTGAAGTGCCTATTACTTTACGCAAGCATAAACGTGGGTGTGTTGCTTTCCTCTTGCAGCCCAAATTTCCTTGAGCAGACTATCAGAGGATTTCAGGAGGTTTACCTTGGCACTATTAGCCATGGAGATACCACGGACATATCAGGAGGATCTTCAGGACAGTCAGTGGAGATTAGCCATGGAGGAGGAGATGGTTGTGTTACCGTCACATGGTATGTGGAGTCTTGTTTCTGCTCCAGTTGGCGCATACGTGGTAGGATGTAAATGGGTGTTTACTGTGAAACACCGAGCAGATGGCAGTGTGGATCACTATAAGGTGAGACTTGTTGCACGAGAGTTCACCCAAACATATGGAGTGGACTATCAGGATACTTTCTCTCCAGTTACCAGACATTCCACTCTGCGTGTTCTACTTTCTGTTGTTGTGACACGAGATTTACCATTTTACCAGCTTAATGTGAAGAATGCCTTCCTCTATGGTGATCTACAGGAGGAGGTCTACATGCAGTAGCCACAAGGGCTTGCTAATGAAGGGGAGTGTCAGAAGGTTTGCAGGATTCACAAGGATATCTATGGCCTAAAGAAGAGACCAAGAGCATGGTTTCAGAAGCTCTCAGACTTGATAGAGCAACAGTGGTTTGTGCGATCGGCTGCATATCATTCTTGTTTGTACACAGGACCCAGAGAGGTACCATTGTCATTCTCGTTTACGTTGATGATATTATTGTTACAAGGGATGACGAGCAGGGTATTCAGATTGCCAAGGACTTCCTTGGTTTGCAGTATGTAACCAAGAACCTGATAGTTTACGGTACTTCCTTGTACTGGAGTTTTCCAGGAGCTGACAAGGTCTTGTGATGACCCAGAGGAAGTATAACCTTCTTTCAGAGACAGACATGGCAGATTGCAGACCTGCCACTACTCCTATTGACCCAAGCATAAAGTTGTATGATGATGACTGAGGAGGCAGACAAGAGGGAAGTACAGGAAGCTTGTTGGCAAGCTACTATATGTGACTATTTCCAGGCCTGACATCATTTGTTGTGAGCAAAGTGAGTCACTTTATGGAGCAGCCCAAACAGGCACATATGGATGTGTTCATATGATTTTGAGGTATCTGAAGACTTCACCAGGTACGGGACTTCTGTTCAGCAGAGGATCCATCTCTTTCAGTTACAACATGCGTAGATGCAGATTATGTTAAGTGTCCAAAGGATATGAAGTCTACTTCAGGTTTTGCAGTGTTCATAGGGAATTCCTCGGTTTCTTAGAAGAGCAAGAAGCAGACCGTGCTTGCCAGATCGAGTGTTGAGACAGAATATAGGGCCATAATGCAGGCTAGCACGGAGGTGGCATGGGTCAGATCCGTTCTTACTGACCTGACTATAGAGGGGCCGCTTCACATGCACCTCAAATGTGACAATCAGGATGCTATTTTCATTGCCAATAACCCAGCTTTCATGAGAGGACCAAACACATAGAGGTGGATTGTCACTACACTTCGTGACATGATACAAAAGGGTCTTATTGCCACTACTCGCGTCAGCTTTGGAGATCAGACATCAGATGTTTTTACTAAGGCCCTAATCAGAGGGCCTTATCAGAGATGTTCCAGGCTGAGCCTTATCGATATCTACGCTCCACCTTGAGGGGGAGTGTTGAGATATTTCCTATCTTTTTGTATTGTTTCTTTTTATCTATTTATTTTGTCTTCTTCGTGTAATTTGCCCAATAAGTTCCTCCCTATATAAGAGAACCCATGGACCACTCATCTTCCCCGTTTTTAGCCCTTTGATTCCGCTATATTAACATCAAGTTACAAATAAAATATAACACAATGCAAGAAGAGAGAACAAAAACGGAAGTTATCTTCAAGGTGCTCCCCAATTGACGAGCCCTAATCTCGTGTTCGTGTAAGCATGTGTGTGAACCAACAACTTATGTGCTCTGCTTACACAATCTCTTGTTTCAAAGCATCGCTGCTTTCCATCTCTATGAGAGCATCCGACTAAAATTAATTGGCTTCGAATAGAGACGTTCAGTTATTGTTGGCCGCTATTATATTTCAACCCAAAGATTTGGAACTATTCTTTCAAAATTCCCTCAAATGTGATCTACTTTTGGATTCGCTACATGTGCAATTGTATTATCTTTTGGGACTTCGACTTTTTGAATGCAACTGAAATCGTGAAAAGCATTGATATCAGTTGCCCATGGAGGATGATAAGCATCTTGTAAATGGCAATGGAGAAAACTCTCCCCACTCCCCCGAACCCACCAATCACTCACCAGCTCTTGGTATATGCACCTTACGCAATGGAAGTCATTGCAAATACCACCTCGAATTCAACATCAGATTAATTTGAGCGAAAGATTGCGGTCCAAACTCCCAATCAGCAATTGGATAAGACAAATGTCATAGCATTACAGTTGAGCCTTAGATCCATCAGACAAGGAATAACCCCCCCAATCCATCAAGCCCCCATCCAGTAATGAAGCCAAAATGAGAAATAGAACTCACCCCAGGAAATCAAAGATCAAAATAATTACCTTCACCACCACCTACATAAATAAGGAGGGTCTTCGAGGCAATCTGCCCCTCTCTTTTAAATCTAGCAGGTCCGTAGCAGCAGGAAGGCATGATGTTCACAAAAAAATCCTTCAGAATTTGCAAACAGACTCACAACCATTTTGGAGTACATGATGTCACATCCTCGACGCATTCATCCAATGACCTCAAACCTCCACAACCACAAGCCTACAAATCTAACACCACCTCAACAAGGGCAGTCCCCCACCAGCTCTCCCAGCACATTGCCAGAAGAATCTTTTCTGCGACCTGTCTGTTCTCCCGATATCCGCCAGCAGAGGAAAGACCTCAACGAAGTAGATGGGTAAAGCCCAAAAAACCGATTGCAACAGAATCACTATGTCTCCATGGACAACACCCTTGAAGCCCAACCTCTAGTCGACCTTCCATCTCCGAAACTGGGAACTAAACTACTGTTCTAACAGACAGAAACTTCAAACATAGCCACAGGTAGGTAGAAAGGAATAAAACATGATTTATGGTTATTGGCCCTATGCCCAATGCTTCCCCAAACAAATGTAGTATTGTTTTTACTCCCCCACACCTTATTGCGTCTCCTTTTGAAGAAAATTGTCACTACTGTACTGCAGCAGAGAGATTGTGCCAGAACTATCGCCTGAGAATCATGATAGTAGGCCCATCTGAAAAACACACCCATAGCACATCAGCAACAAGTAAAAGGAGCAAAGGTGCAGGAGGACATACCGCCTATGGGTCCAACAACCAACCAACCGAACATCCATTGACCATCACCTTGATGGAAGTAGGCGTGATATCTCTTCATCCGAGCAACCCCTAAGTCATGAAAACCATGTTTTCTCAAAGTTGTTCATATGATAGACCACCAGAGAGATCGTCGGCTTTGGAAAAGTCCACCATCCACAAGAAACAACTCGATCTTTGTCTCTCATTACAATCGCCTCTTAGACCAGAGCAAAACTCTTCAAGATGGAATACCCTTTTATAAAGGTGCTCTGAAATTAGGAAAGCAACCTCAAGAACACTCGTTGAGATGTGATAATAAAAAAATAAGTCAGAGGGGGAACATGCTAAGGTGTCAACTCCAAGTATATTAAAACAAAAGGGTGTTACAAAAAAACTTACAAAAGCCAAGGCTCGAGAAGAAGATTGGTATGAAAAGTTACATTTTCAGAATAAAAACGATGAGATGTAAAGAGTGCACCATTTCTAGCTAGCCAAATTGCCCAAAGAGTTGCAACTAGTAGGAGAAGCACTAGATGTGCTTTGTAGTAAGTAATGAATCCCAAAACAAATCCAGGCTTTCACGGTTCAGCTATTGTAAGCCAAGTTCATCTTGATTTCCTCCCAAATCGGGGAAGTCTTCTCAAAGTGGAAAAAAAGATGCTCTACTGTCTATATATGTAAATTGCAAAGTGGGCACATACTCGAAACCCTGCAAAGACTGTTGAACAGTGATCCCTTGTCATGATACCCTTTCGTCTCAACATCCACATAAAGATTATGATTCTGCTTGCCATTTTAACTCCCAGATAAAGTTGCAATCACAAACCAAAGCGTCTGGAATTGGCGGTGATTTTTCTATACCTCTGTAGGTCTGCTTAACTCAAAACAAGCTCTCTTTCCACACCCAATGATCCAAACCATCAGTTGAGCCATCCACTCATCTCAGGGAATTCAAAAGAAGGAATTCCTCAAAACGTTGATTTGAGAAGTCTGTCAAGAACGAGAGCATTCGGTTACCCTCAACCCAACAATCCACCACACATGCCTCACGGTCTGCAGCTAAGCAATCGAGGTGTGGGAATCTGGTTGATAAAGGGTCACCACCCGTCTAGTTATCTGTTCAAAAAGCAAAAGAATTGTCGTCACCAAAAACTAGACGAAAGAGGCTAGTAAAACACGACATCATTGCTTTGATGCCTTTCTAAGAAGCTAAAGCAAAGGAAGGTTGTTGGGATATACTACCTTGTACCCCAATGTTATAGATACTACGAATAAGTCTACAACAAAGGTCATCATTTCTGCCTTAGATCCTACTAACCCACTTAAGAAGAAGCGCCCCATCCATGGTTTCCAAGCTAGAAATCCCTAGGCCACCAACATTCTTTGATTGCGTAGCTGTCTCCCAGTCAACCAAATGGATTCTGAACCCATTCTGGCATGTCTAACCCCAAAGAAATCTCTGCATGATCAACTCCAGCCGACCTCTAATACCAACGAGGAGGAAGACGAGATGACATGAACAAAATAGGAATTGCCAAAAGAACAACCTTCACCAGCACTAGACGCCATCCACAAGATAAAATAGCTGCCTTCCACCCGGACAACTTTCTATCCAATCTCTCAATTACAGGAAGCCAATCATTCATTCTAAGTCTTCCACTGGAAGGGTTAGATAGTGTTTACCCATGTTAATATAGATAATGTTTTAAGAAAAAGGATACATGTTTAGACTGACGTCCACTCAAAATTTTATGAATTCATAGTAGGACTACCGAGCCATGGCATGCTCCACATCACTCCCAATATAGATTCTCAATTGATGAAAAATAACTCCATTTCTAGCTAACCAAATAACCTACATCATAGCCAGGTCCATGATCCTAATATTTGCAGCCCTAACCCAACAGTAGATGATGAAACTTCAAAAATGTGAACCACGATGGAAATCAACCTCAATCATCATCCAAACATCTCAGGAGTCAGGCAAATGAACGGTGATTGCACCTTCCTTATCCTTCAAGCAACCTAGGTCTAGGAAGTCCCCTAAAAATGTTTGCGCGATGAGCCATCAGACATCATACAACCCTGCCGCCGCAGCAAGATCTTAATATGCAGAGGAATCTTCTACACCATTTCGCATCATAGTCCTCCCGCAAGATACCACTATCAGAAACCAAGATTGTAAAAGTCGATAGTCGGTACTCAAATGGATCGAGTCACTGACTAATGATTAATCGACCGGGACAGCTGATTTTATTTTTTAATTATTTCAAATATATACATCAATTTTTATATATCTGTTATTATATATTTGCATATATTTGCACATTTCTATGATATCAAAATAAAATAAAAGAAATAATTGAATTCAAATCAAAAATTGAGAATAAGTTTGTCTTTTAGACAAGTAAAAATAAAATAATATCGGTTCACGTAAAAATCAACCGACTACGCTGATTAATCAGGGCGGTCGAGACTGATTAGTCCTACTCAAGTTGACCACCCCCTACCACCCGGCTAGCCTAAACGAATTGATTAAACAGTCTAGTCTGTCATTTTTTGCAACTATGTCAAAAACAAAAGATGTAGTAAGGGCCTCGTATGCCTTATTGTTTGAGAACTAACACTTAAACCAAGTCCAACAATCCATGACATTCAAAAGATCTTCTGGCACATCCACGATTTCTATTAACCTCGTAAATTCCTCCACTCTCTACTCAGAAAGGACAAAGAAAAGTCCATCCACGCGTACTACTAGATGAGGCCCGAACCACACAAACCTCCTCGTTGTCGACTATGAAAAATGAATTGAGGAAGCGAACTACAACAAGAACGAAAAGAACAAGAAACACTTGAGTTTAAATGGAACTATATTTCCTAAGGAGCGGGACGAAACCATGTGAAAATAGCAGAAAGGATTGTTTCTTCCATTGAGTTTTCAAGAGATTACAAGGGTTGGGGAGCTCTTTATATAACCCGCCTAAATAGCACTAATCCCATCAATAGGAAATATAGGATTTAATATGGGCAAATTGGATCTTGGAGAAAACCACGTACTTATCTAAACCATACTCTAAGACTTCCCCTCAAGTTGAAGCTCAAAAAGTTGTAGCTTGTTACAATAGAAATTACTTAACTCATTTTCGCTCGATCTTCTAAGAAGCTGGGAGGAGACCTGCTGGAAGTAGTCGTCGCTGGAAGGACACGTGCGACAGAGATAGCATTGGGATAGGACTCGTGTCTAGAGGGGATACTCAATGAAAACATGTGATAAGCAGTAGATGGACCGGAATGTCAATCTTCGTGCAGCCAATTAATGGCACATAAGTCAAAGACGATCCCAAATAAGAGTAGTAGAAGTCCATCTAAAGTAGTTCATATCGAGCATCAAATGTAGAGTGGTCCTCTCACATAAAAAGATCTTGAGTGTGGACATCGCCTATATGCAAACTGTGAGAAAGAACATCTCCCACATGGAATTCATAAGTGCTTCTCTCGGGCGGGGGTGGGGGGGTCTCAAAGAGTGTCTCTCAAATAGGAACCTTAAGATGTGAACTCATTCTAGGGGCCACGAAAAGATTATGATAGATGGAGATTGATTTCTACTTGATAATCTCATGCAGAAGAATATATATGCCCTACTCTCATTTCCCCTTTCTCTCAAATTTGTCAGAAACATAAGGAGGACAAGAGACCAAGTTTGGGAGAACGAACGGGGTAAAACAAACTTCTTCCTCTCTTCTCATTATTTCACTTCATTTTTTTCTAAATCCAATCAACTTTGATCATTCTGGGCCTAAATAGTGGATGCAGCTCACCAAGAACTTCAATCCTCTCTTTTTTCAACACCTTTTTTGCATTCATCGCTGCTTTTTTATCATTGTTTTTTTCACCAACTTGTAACACATTTCCCCATTTTTTGTGTTTCTGCACAGAATCAGTCCTTTTTTGTCATTTTCCTTTGGCTCAATAAAAAAAGGAACATAAGAAATAGGGCCCACCAAAACATGGAAGATACACTCCAAAAAAAACATGGAAAATATATATGTGCGCCCATAAATTAATGACAAAGCTGGGCCTAAAGCCCATAAAGCATTTAAACCTTCTCTTTTTTTCAATCTCCTTGTCTTTTTTTCAAATCACCACTTTTTCCACTTATTTCTTTTCCCTTGACAGACTTTCTTACGTTCGTTTTTCACCATCATTTTTCTCAATAAGCAACCATCCTCTTGGCTTGCAAGAAAGCAGTGTGGGCTTTTTCCCTCTCACACCATTATAACATCACTTCTCATCTATTATTTTTTCTATCTAAATGTGCATCGATTTCACTCCTGCTCGCATCCCTCTCTCGAGAGTTTCACCTTTTTCTCTCCATCGCATGGGGCTTCAACATCTCGCTTTCGGGTGAGCAACTGAGGCCCTTGGGCTATCACATTCCTTCCCCCTCGGCAAACATGAGGTTCCACTCCCCTAGGTTGTGGTTCCATCTTCGGAAGGTTGCTTCCCAATATACCACCTTCCGACCCCACAATCACCAGACTAGCATCTCTGTCCCTACCATCCCAAGATAGTGCGTCCACCCCCAACTCTGCCTCAAGGTCCACCAATGCTCAGCCTTCGACTTTGTCTCAAGATTTTTTTACCCATGTGATGCTTGTAGGATGATTTTGGCTCCATGTGTGCTTCTTACGATGGACTCCCCCCCCATCCTTTTTCCTGTGAGATATTTAGCTCTTATGAGCTTGTCGATCATCCCCACCATGCTTCGGAGTAGAGTATTCATGTTTTTATAATATCAATTGAGAGATGTTGTTTTGTTTTGTTTTTTTTCCCATCTGTGTATTGACGTGTCCCTGGCATGGTTTTAAAAAAACGCACGTCGTGGCATCCGCCAACCCAAATGAGAAATGCGCCTTGAGGCGCTCTCAAGGCACTGCCTCGGACCATAGGTTTGGTATCCAATTTTTTATATTTTTTATATTATTTTTAGGATATCTTAAGTATAATATTAATTATTAAAAATTTAGTTTGTTATATACTCATATATATTTATTAGGGAGCTGGGAGCCTAAGCCCAGGGTGTAGGTAACTACCTACACCCGACCTTTTTTTTGCGTGATTTTTGAGTTTTTTTGAATGAAACCTTAGGGGGATTTTCTTAATATATTGAGAGGAATATGTGTTTCAAGTTTCATGCAAAACAAACATTCCTAACACATTCATCTAGACGGGGTCAATTTCAGTAATTCTGAGACCGTTAAAATTTGATACTCTTGATGAAGATGATAGGAGTCTCAAATTAAGTTGAATTTTGAATGACACCATGCTGGTACATAGTGATCTAATTCCCCCAAGATTTCATTTCAAAAAAAATAAAAAATCTATGAAAAAATGAGTCGGGTGTAGGTAGTTACCTACACCCCTGGGTGTAGGCTCCCTTTTCTCTATTTATTATATATCTAACAAATTGTGTGTTAGTCATATAAAATTTGTTTCGAGACGGGCGCGTTGCCCCCTGCGACCCCGCAAGGGGGGAGCGCACCTGCTCCCCCTAGCCCCCATCCCTCGGATGGTTAGGATTCAAAGCACATCAGTATATATATATGATGGCCATATATCATATATAATACAACATAAACATATTGTATGTTGTGTATGTTGATAATATATGTTATTTACATAATTTTGCTCCACCCATATACATAAAGGGAGGAGCGGTATATCAACAAGAATTCCACCCCGCCAACATTAATGGAGGTCATGATAAGCTAAAGAATATTATATATTCTCATGCAAAGAATATAACATATATCAACATTGTATATGGATGACAATACGAGTTAGGATAAAAACAAATCATGCAAAGAATATTATATATTCTCATGTTCATAACATATAAATGGTGAATATGTTAGGGAATATCTAACTTTATGCCTTTATAATGTATATAGTTGTGCTTAATTGTACTTTATGTATATTTTCCTATATAAACCGAAGCTTACGCCTCTCTTTGTCAAGGGAAAACCATCTCGCGTTTTTTAAAACCATGGTCCCTCGGGAGTAATCTCTCGAGCGACCTGTTCCACCATTAGCTAAGGTGGCTAAATCTCATGTGACCTTTTCTTTCTTAGTAATCATTGTTGTTCTCGTCTTTCTTCCCCATTATACTTCCCTTGTGGAAGTTCCATGTATTCCCTTAATTGGGAACTCGATCATGTATGTTTCAGTTATTATTAATGAATGAAGGTTAATGCAAAATAATCAATGCTTATCTCAGCCTTTTTCTCTTCTTTTTTTTGCATATGGTTTATACTTTATAGTGGGTTCTTTTAAGGACAATATGGCTTATAGTGGGTTCTTTTAAGGACAATATGGCATGGTTGGCCAACATCAAATTAAATCAAAAGGAATAATAAAAACAACTTGAAGCCCATTAGGGTTGTCGTCTTCTTGTCTACACTTAATAGGGTTCCATAAGGAACCATCACCGCAGGGCATCGAACCACTTTCTTCTTCACAGGCAATGTCTACGTAGAACCCATCACCGTCTCTGGGGTTCACCAAACATCCACTCTAACATATCCTAGCTCGAGGAAACATGGTGATTCTACTAGACCATTTGTCTTCATCGCTTGCATGACAGTTGGAAACCCCACTATCGTCGACTCCGCTAGGGATGTTTCTTCAGCCTGCAAATAGAGTTCCCCAAGGAACCTCTCTTCTCCTGTCGCGTATGACCCATCTTGTTGTTAATGCATTTGCATCTTTTTGCCACATAGGACCATCTCATCTCATATCTAAGATATATTGTCGCGTGTATGGATTGAACATTTTGTGCAGATATCTACTATTTGCAGCCTTCTTATGTCCACCACCACCATAAACCAACAAGATCCCATGATCGAGAACGTTATGGACATCACGGCAGCAAGCTACACATTTTATTTTATATTATGTTTCCATAGGGAAACCATTCACTAGGACTTTTGGAGCGATTTTCGAAACTAACCGAAAACACTATAAAAGCACTAATTCCGGGAAAGATTGCCCGGGAAAGCTCTCCTAGTCTAGACCTCGGAAAGGTCCGTCGGGGATCCGGGTGAATGTATATACGAGCATTTCTCCATAAGCAAATTAATATCTCTTTGCGTGATCTTTAAGAAAGATCGATGAATATAAAATGTAGCAAATTTCCGAGAACAAATGAAATTTAATATAACATAAAAACTCTCGAAATTGATGAACAAATCCAAGAAGGACCATCTCTGGTACCACGTGAAAAAAATGAATTATGGAAGGGATCCAAGCAAATCACAACAAGAACACAAGGAACAAGAAAAATTAAATTTATGAAAATCCTTGCCATGTACCTACTTAAATGGCCTGGTGGTAGTGCAGTGTGTCTACCACCCAAAAGACCAGGGTTTAAATCCTCCTCTTACAGGGGTTGTGTTAGGTAGTCGACAGCCAGCGTAAAAAATAGTCGAATCTTTCAACATGGATTTGAACAAGAATCGATGTAGCCGACCCTACTCATAGTGGGAGAAAGCTTAGAACTTTTTTTTATGAAAATCCTTGCTCCCTAAGGAACAGGATGAAACCACTGGAGAAAGTAACAAAGGGTTATTTCCTCAGTTGAGTTTCTTAAGAGATTATAAGAGTGTGGGGATCACTATATAACCCCATCAATAGAGCATTGTCCCATCAATAAACAATATAGGACTAAACAAGAGTAGTGTTATTAGATCTTGAAGAAGTCCAATTACATATCTAAACCATACTCTGACACGAACCAATAAAATAAACTAGGAAAATGATCGTTAAGGCCCCCCATCCTCAGTCTGAGCGTCTCGTCAAAATCAGAAGTTCATCTAATCACCAACCAACAAGGGCCATGAGAAAGGTAAAATCTCAAAAAGAATAACGTAAATGCCCTTCAAAATGTAGCCAGAAAGGCAGCATTGCCTAAAGAGTAATCAGACTAGATCTTTTTTTTTTTGAAGCTCAAAAACGGGGGACGCACTCGTTGGTGCTCGCCCCAAATTTATTGAAAGAAAACAAAGTTGAGAAGAGACTTACAGCGAGTATGCGGAGAGAAAAAGGGGGAAAGAAGAAAACCAAAGAAAAACCGAAGGTATCACGATACGATACCTCCCCTACATCAAGGACCCCCTAGGCAACAGACCAATCACAGACCATACGTGAAGTAGAGATGAGGACGTTTTCCGAGTAGAAGCGCTGGCCAGCAAACAGGGCTTCATTCCTAGCAATCCAGATGCACCATAGCCAATCAGACTAGATCTTGTCCAATAGATTTTCACAAAAAGCGACTCAACAAATTACTTCCGATGGATACTACCCAATATATTTTTTACACTAAACGACTCAACAAAACAATTATGCTTCCATATAAATGCAGAACTCACTTAGCCACGAGCATCTTGTTTATGTGGTAAAAGGGTTCACACATACTTATGGTGTCGACTTCTTTGACACATTCTTGTCGGTTGCTCATCTATCCACTATACGGATCCTTGTGGCAGTGGTTGTACAGCTTGATTGGCCCTTGCATCGGCTAGATGTGAAGAATTCCTTCCTTTATGGTGACCTTCAGGAGATTGTGTACATGCAATAATTGCCCGGCTTCGAAGCTCAAGGGGAGTGTCAGAATGTTTGCTTACTACGCAAGGCCATATATGACCAACAGAGCCCCCGCGCCTGGTTTCATAAACTATCACACTAGAGAATTTGGGCCGATCTTCAGTTGATCATTCTTTATTCATACGGAAGAATGGAAAGGAACTGTGGCTATGCTGGTTTATGTGGATGACATCATCCTCACATGAGATAATTCTGATGTATTATAGAAGTGAAAAAACAACTAGCATAATAGTTTGTAATCAAAGACTTGGGCATTACGATACTTCCAGGGGATAAAAATAGCAAGATCCAAACGAGGATTAGTCACATCGCAATGGAAGTATGCCACTGACCTGCTTTAGAATACTGGGATGCTAGGATCCAAGCCAGCACAGATACCCATGAATCATAAAGGACGCATCTACGAGTCAGGTGATATTAAAGATACTAGTCAATACCGGCGTCTAGTGGGTAAGTTATTATATCTTACCATCACTCGACCAGATATCTCTCTTGTTGTCGGGAAATTGAGCTAGTTCATGGTTTCCCCTACTTCAGCTTACTTCGACACATACATGATGATTATAAGGTACATCAAATCCTCTCCGTAGAGTGGTCTATTACTCACCAAAGTCAACAGCTTCAACCTTATGGCATATTCAGATGCAACCTATGGAGGATGTATGGTAGATAGAAAGTCCACTACAAGTTTCTACACTGACCAGGAAATCTAGTTACTTTGAGAAGCAAGAAAAAACGGTGGTCTCTCATTCAAGCGATGAGAGTGAATACAGAACCATGGCTCCTGGTGCAGCCAAACTATGAATTCGATCCTTGCTCAAGGATCCTCATATCACTCCCGACAATATCATGGTGTTCAGATACGACAATCGAGCAGCAATGCACATAGGCAACAACCCCTATGTTCCACGAATGCACCAAACATGTGGAAATTGACTACCACTATACTAGAGAACGGATACAAAGAGGGCTACTTCGTACTCACAGTGTACCTTCTACTAATCAGTTGTCGATATGTTCACCAAACCACTTGCGTACGCATAGTTCGAAAATTGTTGTAACAAGCTGAGCATGATTGATATATATATATATATGCTCCAACTTTTTTTTGAGAAAAGAAAAGGATGACCTCCCAAGTTGGGATCCACCTCAGTGAGTATGAGCATATATTAAATCATAAAGTTATGAATTACATCAGACTACATTTGCCATGAGGCACATAATGCCCTACAATGCTCAAAGACATTATAAGAATAAAACCTTTGCACCCTAAAAATGAGCTCATTCATGTCGGCTGGCACACAAGATGGACCACAACACAGCAAAGGGGAACGAGTTGTCATCATAGCCAACGTCGCAAACCAATCTAATATCTCTCCAAAAGATGTTGCAATCTTGACTCGCAAGCCACGCGATATTGGCCATGGTTCACACCTCGATTGAGAAAGGACACGAGAAAAACAAATGGTCAGCACCCTCCACCGTCGATCCGCATCTATAGCATCCAACATCCTCCATGCCCAGCAGCTTCCCCCAGCACTCTTTGGTTAGGGTCCTCCCCAGCCAAAATAGCCAAAGGAGACCTTAATTCGGTTCGGCACACTGCACTTCCAAATCAAAACCGCGTCCACACCAACCTCCTCCTGCACCACTATCATGTCCACCAAAAAGCAGTATGCATTCTTCACCGTAAATCTCCCATCTCCCCAAACAAAGTGATCTATGCCCGAGGACAGGCTCTCGCACTATAGCAGCTCCATTTGTAAAGCAAGGAACTCCTCCACCCTCTGAGTCGACAATGCCGAAGAGAACACCGGTGACCATGTCCCACGGTCCCATACATGCTGCATCGTCACCCCTCCGTCTCTCGCCAACCTCAAAAGATGAGGGTATCGCTCCTCCAAAGCCCTATCCCCGTCCAATCATCTAAACAGAAGCGAAGCCTTGCACCATACCCGAGCATCGGCTGCAGCTTGATGGAAAACTTCGGAACAACCGCGGTGATCCCCTTCCACAGTAAATAAGATAATTGCCCAGGACTGACCTCTAGTGACATGGCCACCCCATAAATCTTCCTCAGTAACCGGCAAAAGCAAATCCTATGAACTCCCCTACAGTTAAACCGTCTATTTTGCCATAAATGTCTTATTTATCTCCTCCATCCACAGCAATCCCAACATGCCCTTCCTATTTGAGGACGTCACCATAGCCCAATCCACCAGGTAAAACTCCTTCCTACCCTGCCGCTCGCGAGCGCAAAAAAAAATCTCATCAGGTCTCAATCTTGTTCATACCCCCCGCAGGCAGCAATCTCGTGGCGCAGAAGAAGATAGGAACTGTCGAGTAAACATGCTTCAACAGCACCAGCTTCATACCCTAGATAGCATAGACGCCTTCCACCCCACCAATCACGCCTCCAGCCTTTCCAACAACAACATATAGTCCCCAGACATGGGCTTCCCTGCCACAAGAGGAAGGCCCAAGTACGTAAGCTGCAAGGACGCAATCGAGCAACCCAGAATCTCCATCACGTTCCACTGCTCCATCTCCGTAAGGCTAAAAGGGACCACCATCGACTTCTCCCTATTAACCTGCAACCTAGATACGTCCCCAAAAATGTCCATAATATGCGAAGCACGTCAAATCTTCTCGACCTCATCCCCCATGAACATCATTGTATCATCCGCATATTGTAAAAGTGGGATGGAAACCCCTTCAAGTAACCATAGAAACAGTCCCCAGCAACCGCTAACCTCATCATCATAGCTAGAGCATCAGCCACCATCACAAAAAGGAGAGGGGCCAAGGGGCAACCCTGCCAAATTCCCCTTTGCGGCTAAAAGAAACCCCCTTCTGTAATCCGTTAACAAGCACAGTATGGGATGCAGTGGCAACGCATCACTTGATCCATGCAATCCATAGCTCTAGGAATCCTCTCTTCTCTAATGAAGCCCACAGGAATCTCCAATCCATGCAATTGTACGCCTTGGAAAAGTCCACCTTCCAGAGCACCCGTTTAGTCATGCATCTTTTCCAATTGGTGACCATCTCAGACGTCATAACCAACCCATCCGTCATAGCTTGCCCAGGTACAAATGTCGTCTACTCAAGTGAGATGATCCCGAGTAGCACCTTCTGTAACCAGTTCACAAGAATTTTTGACACCAAGCGCCTTCTTCAATTTTTCGAACCCTATGTTCTCCTCCCTGAACTCCACCAACACCTCCATCACATCCCTTTTAACCGTCTCCCAAAACTCCATATAGAAACATGACGGGAAACCATCCGGCCCTGGTGTTCCATCCGCATTCAACTGAAAAAGCACCCGCCTGGTTTCTGCCTCCGAAAAATCCTTCACCAACTTCTCCACCTCTGAGTCAGATATCCACGAGACTCCTCTCCCCTGCCAGCCCCAGCCAGATCGAACCCGCTGCCTACCAAAATCCTGAAAGTATGACGGCAACGCCAACCCTACTTCTCGGTCCCCTGCAACAACCATTCCACCAACGACCACCGAATGGATAAAGTTTCTACGTCTTCTCCCACTAGCCATGGCATGAAAAGACTTTGTGTTCGCATCTCCCTCCCTCAACCATCTCTGTCAGGATCTCTACCTCCATGCCACTTCCTCTTTTTTGTCTTCCAGAATAATCTCCTCCAAGCGACCACCACTCATCAATGCCTCCTTTGTCGTCAATTCCCTCTCATCCTCTAGTTTGTCCAACCGGCACACCTCTTCCTGGGCCCTCAACCTTCTGCTCCGACACTGCGCCCTATTCGCACGATTGAACTCTATCAAGAGCCTCCTGAGCGAGGCCAACTTGCTAGCCATTATGTACGTCACCGACCCTTTCGGTCTACACTCCTCGCAAAAAGCCACCACAGACTCCCGAAAGTCCTCCAAAAGCCATGTCCGCTCAAAACGGAAGAACGACCGAGGTCGTACCTCCTCGCACGAATACCAAAGCAATGGCGTATGGTCCGAGTGCGTCCTGGGCAAAGCTCGGGCCCCAACCAAAGGGAAAGACACCAACCCCTCAGCAAACAACAAGAACCTATCAATGTGGGATCATGATCTTGCGTTCCTCCACGTGTACAAGTACCCTGCCGCATTGACTACCTGAACATCAAGCTCCTCCACCGGACCCAAAAGCTCGGTCGAACCACAATCTCTCACCCACAACCACCAGAAAGATCCTCCGAAAGCAAAGTGACGTTGAAATCCCCAACAATAATCCAAGCAGTGTCAAGCGCATACTCCCTGGCCACGAACAACTCCTCCACAAGGCTAGCCATTCCGACCCCATTACATGGGTTGTAAACATTCGTGATCAAAACTCTTCTCTTAACTGCCTTCCTATGCAATAGCGTCGTAAGAGAAAATCTCCCCCGCGATTCCACCTCCGCCATGTCCATTTTATCACCATTCCAGCCCGTCATTAGGCCACCAGACATCCCCTCAAATTCGATCGCTCTATAGTCTCTCATTCTACTGCTCCCAATATCTCTCCAAACCACGCCAACTCCTTGTGATACCTTTGTCTCCTGCAACACGACAATGTTCGCCCTATGTTCCACCAACAGTTAACGCGCCACAACCCTCTTTTCCAAACGTCCCAGACCCTTAACGTTCCATGTGATGACATTCATTTAGGAAGCGCAGATACCCCTTTTGGCACCACCAGTCCGAGACACCTCAGCATCTCATCCTCCAGCTCCCCCCTTCGCACCTCCTACGCTGCCAGCATGCCTCCCCTTGCAGACTCGAGCTCGTTGCTTCTTACCATCCCCAAACTGTGGTAGATTTCTATCCTCCATCGCCTTCTCCACTCCCTCAACCCACGTCAAGAATAGCTCCATCCAAATCGCCCCCCGGGCTGCCGTAGCACCTCTTGCTGACCTTCTGAAATATCCAAATCATCCGATCTAGTGCTAACCAGCCCCCGCTCTAACACCACATCAGTAAGAATCTCTCGTGATGACGCAGCCTCCGCCATGAATCCCGACCTCGATGCCGCTACCCCAACTTCGAGAGCCTCCACCTGTTATTGCGGAGCTTTCTCTGAAAGGCATCGCCACATTGTCTCCCGGACTCCATCAGTGATCCACCCCAATGGAAGGAAGACCACAAGCTCCAGCAACCGCAGCAGCCACGAGCAGCTCCACGCGAGGTGCAAGGTTGGCCCTAGGCATTCGAACCGATGACCCTCGTGTTCATCAGAGCTGGCGTAGGGTGACTACTCTGCCCCCATATGCTCCAACTTAAAGGTGAGTGTTGAGAAATATGTTCATAAACCCTAGGGGTGTTTCATCGTCGCATATATGAGACGACTCCTACTGTAACCCTAACCCTAGGTCTCCAACACTACATAGGAAGCACCCATAATACCGGATGCTGGTAGGAGGTCCACCACCGTTGGGGTGGCTCTAACACCTACTCTTTACTTACTTCAAATCGACATCCCCATTTCTCGGAGGCTAAATCTCCCCTTCCTTTCTCAACCTCCACAATCATCACCTTTGTTTTCTCAAATCGCTCAAGGGCCTCTTTCTCTCCTTGATATGTTCTTTCCTCTACCACCTCCATCGCTCGAATTACTTCCATCACCCCGGATGCCTTGTATCGCCTCTCTCACCCATAACACTCATATTGCCATGCCCTTGTGACTGAATGCTCCCCCAAGGTAAATGGAATTGGAGAGTGCTAAAGGTATGTCATGCTCAACCCTCTTTGTTATCACATGTTACATATAATGAAAGGAAAAAATGATTGATCTTGTCAAAACCAAAGTAGCCAGCCAAGAAAACCCTTACTACTACAACCACCTCTTTGCTAAAAAGGCCAATAAACACATGCTTAAAAAAATATTATGAGCCATAAGGCTCGACAAGCCCTATAGTTTCAGAGATCGCATAGTTGCAAGGACCTCGTGGATGGTGGCATCCCACACTCCATACTTGACAAACAAAGTATCAAGATACATTGTACTCATGCCTCACCATCTACATACACCAAACACTTGATAGCTTAAGAAATGCTAGAAACAAAGTGCGGGAGCAGTTCCAATGGCATCTTTACTACCCACCTCTTCGGTCCTAACCATAAGCCTATTAATTATGTTATTTCACCTCCCATCACTCGCTTACCCCATCATCCTAATTAAAGACTGCTCTTAAGTAGAAGGATGGCCATCATGTAATCGATCAAATCTATCAAGCTTTGGGAGTGAAGCAATCCTTCTCAAGCATTTTCCATTATCAACCCCCATCTGAGATCAATGAGAAAAAATATGAATCTAAGTTTGGTTGCCAAGGTGCAAGTAGCCGTTGAATGATTAATCTGCCATCATTGCCTTACAGTGGTTAACCACTCTCTCTCTAACCCTCTTTTTCCTCAACCATGATTTCCCAAACTTGAAGAAGAAACCATATAAGAATCAATACCATTGTCCAAAGAAGATTGTGTGATCGGAAAGTGGTTTGGACATAACCTTCATGTTGGCCATCGTGAAAGCCTCCGTTAACGCCATATTCTCTAAAAAATGATCAAGTTGCAGGTGGAAGTACCATACACGTGCTTCACTGTGCAAACTGAACAATTAGTACCAAAAAGTTCATCAAGCTCAACTACACCACAATATCGGAAAGCTCGAACATTGCAAACAGTTAGAAAATCGGAAGCGGAAGCGGAATGATAAAACAGAGCATAATCATAAGAAAGATAAACATGGGAACACCAAGATTTTACGTGGAACCCTACTCCGTGAGGAGCGGAATGAAACCACGGGAGAAGCCCTCAACGGGGCGTGTTTGTATATTGACTTTCTCAACTGTTACAGGAGGTCTGGGGCTCTTTATATAGCCTCTCCAGAGCCTCCAAGTCCCACCACTGGACGATGTGGGACTAAACACTGGATGGGGTAAATGGATCTCCTCCAGGATCCATTTGCCCTGCTACAACTCAATGGGCGCACATAACACATACTCCAACACTCCCCCTCAAGCTGGAGCATGCAATGCTCAGCTTGGACAAACAGACAGAAACTCAACTCAACGCTACAAGACACTACGGACAATATCAACCCAACGCGCACATTGCTGCAGTCGAGGATGTTGCTTCTCATGCCGTGCAGGTGAGGAGGACGAACGGGCTGGAGTGTGAGTCAACTGAAGACTCGGAATCTGACCATCGAGTCTGAAACTCCGCCTGAAGTCTCCTCGTCGGAGAAATGGGTCTCTCCCATCTGGCTCAAAGAATGGTGCACTGCTCTGGTGTACCTATGATACCACATGAAAACCCTTGCCAACATATGGCATAGGGAATGGTCCTCTACTCTGGAGTCCCTATGGCTCACATGACAACTCTGGCCTGACAACAAGAAGAATGATGGGGACCACTGACAATGATGGCAACATATGCTCATCTGAAAATGACCGCACACTCGTGCGTGTCTGAAACTGGAGACTCGGAAACAATGATCGTCGAGTCTGAACAACTGTAGAGTCTGATCAACTGGCTGGTCTGGAGACTGGCATCTGAATCTGGAATCTGAATCATGAACAGACCTGTGACTCTACATATATACTCCCCCTTTCTACCATACTTGTCGAAAAATGAACATCGACCAAGTTGGGAGAAGACAAAGATATATATGGGGTACATAAAACCAATAAGCCGTTCACAAATTTGTCGGCTTTTCAAAACATTCATCATCATTTTTTTAAACAATTTTTTTAAGCCGTTGACATTTTCTTCCGGCTTTTCTTGTATAATTTTTTTTTAAACTTGCGTACGGTTTTTTTTCGGTGTACGCGTCTTCTCTCTTTTTTTCAATTGTTTTTCTAATTTTTTTTCTAATATGTGTACGGCTTTTGAATTGTACGCACCTTTTTTTTAATATTCGACCCACTTGGGCCCAAAAACATGCAATAGCCCAACAAGCCTTTCTTTCTCTCTCTTCCCCTCTTTTCTTTTCTTGTTTTTTTCAGCCTCTTTCTATTTTTTTTTCACAGCCCAACAGTGGGCTTCTTTCATTTTCCCTTTTTTTAAAAAAAAATTAGGCCCACATCTTGGCCCCGATAACACCCATTAGGGTTCCCAATCTAGAACCCTTTCATCTGGGAAAGTAGGGGCCGCCGCCACTAGGGATTCAACGTTCGAGGCGATGGGCTGTTTGCGCGAGGGTAGCAGCGTCGCAAGGAGATCGTGCTACCGCTGCACGATCGGAAAGGGGTGCGGCTGGAGGTGCGGCGCCGCCCGCGCGTGGCCTGTGCGCTTGAAGGAGCAACGAGGAGCGCGCCTTGGAAGTGGTGCACGAGGAGGACCACCGCTTCGCTGGAGATCTGGAGGACGTTCGCGTTAGCGAGGAGAGCTGTGTGTGCCTGCGCACACGATCGAGAAGGGCGCCGCCTGGGGATTGTTGGAGGGCATCACTGCCTGGGTCAGGACTTGAGAAGCAGCAAAGTTGCGCCGCCACGTGGAGCATGCCTGGAGATGAAGGGCTCATGCGCCTGGGGTTTGCGAGGCCAAGGGCTTTGCTGCATTGGGGATGATCGCCTTTTCTTCACGTGGTGGGTTGGGTCTGGATTCGCTTGGAGGAGATCACGACGGGGCGGCGTCTGTGGAAGCCTGGAGGTGCCGCACTGCCTGTCTGGGAAGAAGATGGCCTTGTGCGAGATAGCGTCGTCATATGGATAAGGGCTTGAAGGGCGCGCTGCCTGGATCGTACGCAACCCGAAGGCTGGGGGCTGCCTGAGCGCGGCCTGAGCAACGATGCTAGAGCATGTATTAGGGTTTCAATGGAAAATTCCTAGAATTTCTTGAACAGCTCCAGAACATAATAATCAGACTTGAACAAGACGTGCACGGATCTTGAAACTGACATAACTTCATAAAAAATCATCTTCAAGAACGAACCAATAATCGGATCTCGAATCAAAATAAAGAACACGTTGAAATCCTCGAGAAACGAACCAGCTCTGATACCATGTTAGAAAATCGGAAGCGGAAGCGGAATGATAAAACAGAGCATAATCATAAGAAAGATAAATATGGGAACACCATGATTTTACGTGGAACCCTACTCCGTGAGGAGCGGGATGAAACCACGGGAGAAGCCCTCAACGGGGCGTATTTGTATATTGTCTTTCTCAACTGTTACAGGAGGTCTGGGGCTCTTTATATAGCCTCTCCAGAGCCTCCAAGTCCCACCACTAGACGATGTGGGACTAAACACTGGATGGGGTAAATGGATCTCCTCCAGGATCCATTTACCCTGCTACAACTCAATGGGCGCACATAACACATACTCCAACACAAACGTTCAAGTACCATGCTTCTCAAGCTTGTCAAAGATCAATAAGATGATGTGGTAGTCACCAGAAAACAGAATAGACCTCCCCATAAAATTTTGACAATGTCAACCCAGATTTTAATTTTCAGTATTGTATCTACAGGCTCGTAAACTGAAGCATCTGTATGTGATCATCCTGTAATGATGGAGAAACCACCCCAACCCGCAACCCCGTTTAACCCACCACCTCTGGACCTTCCCAAAACCTACACGACATGGAACTAAGTCAACCCCTCCCACCACCCACAATTGCCCCAACTCCACCACCCCTCCCCACCCCCTTCTCACCCTTCGTCTTTAAAAGAAAAAAAGCAATATCCACATCCCGCTCTCAGAGATGTTACCCAATGGTGTCTTCTTTGCCTCCCCAAATCCTCTCACATTCCACCTGAGAACTTCCATTGATCAACATGTGGAGGAGAACCGTTATCCTCTGATGACATATTTCCACCCAACCACAACAAAGTCAGCAGCCCAGACCCCCGTACATAAGAGTTTGTAGGAATTAGGTGTGAGGACTCTAGGATCAAGAGAAGAACATCTTCTTCATTTACACATCACAGAAGAAACATGGCAAGGCAGTGAAGCCCTCAATGTGACCATGTGGACAAGAGAGGCATGTGTTGCTCCGACCATAAGCCTTTAGAGTTTTTGACACACCACTTATCTACACAGAGCCTTTAGAGATTCTCCTCGTACACTAGATAGCTCTATCACATAATGAACAGCATTAATATTGCCAGTCTTGGTATTCTAAGATTATAGTTCGAATATCGTCTTTTGTTAATATGTAGTTTGTTAATCTGCACTTATCCTCTGAAAGCATGTTGAAAGAAGACTAAACAGATCAAGTTGGTAGTAGTTAGTTCAATAATTAAGATAAGGAAAAAAATGATTGTAATTACATTAGAATTAGGAGACGTTCAGAGCTCAAACAAGATGATTTCTTAAAAGCTAACAAAGTGATCATTAAATTCGGAGAAATTACGCACCTTAAGATTCTCGATTGACAACTTCAACTGTTCGTTTTCATTCATCAGCTTTGCAATTTCATCAGCCTTGGCCTGAAAAATAATCATAAAACATATGTGAACATAAAACAAAAAAAAACATCATACAAGCATATATAGATATGCAACAATCAACTCTATGAGAAGCCAAGAGTGCCATAAAAATGTTGCAACATAAGATCTTCAGGTATAAATAGCTTAACGTTGAAAAGCAATTCTTATGACCTGGGTAACAAAGGCAAAGAGGAGAGACAAGTTCCAGCATCTCTTGATCTCAAAACCCACGAACAACCTATTTTTATTGGCTGAAGGTCCATATTCTGTCTCCTTTCTTTTTGTATATTAAAACTCCAAGTTAAAAGAGCAAGCTCGTAGATTTTCCCCAGTGGGCATGAATAAATGAATAGTTTCCAACAAATGCTCATTGTTAAGTTCAATGGAAGAATTTAATATAGGTCACAGCTTGTGGCTCAATCTACTTCACAGTGAAAAGAAAAAACTAGACCCAGACCATCAGCGAAACAGGAAGAAAGTCGGAGTCAAGTCAGAACTACTAGGGAAAACAATGATGAAGACCTTATGCCCGCATCTTTTTCTTATCGTTCAACTCGTATAAGTCAAAGCTCTGGTGGATACAATAAATAATGAATTTTATTTCTTTCCCTTAGAAATGATGTCACTCTATAAATCAGCTACCTAGGAAGTAGACAAACCCTCTACATTAGAAGTAGACCGATCCTCCCTCGAAGTAGGCTCCAACCTCATGTACAAGTAGTAGTTGAAATGTTTTATTCAAGACAACATTGTATGACAAGCCACCTCAATTAAATGGACATCCGCAGAGTGAATAACCTTAGGGCCATCCTATTATTTCTTATAAAAACAAGGCTCACATGGCCTTAAATGTTGATTTCGGTGAAATTTCACCAAAGCTCAGAAAGAGAAATTTTGGAAAAACCTGCTACTAGTTCACTGATATTGTCAGAATTCACTGAAACGGCTCCAAAAAATATTTTTCAAGAAAATGTGCAATGGATTTTTAAGGAAGTTTTTAAAAGATTTTTTCATAAATTAGGGTTCTCAATGTTCTCAAATCAATAAAAAAGATAGAAATACATTTTTTTGCTAAAACGGAGGTTTTATAAGGAGGCTTGACTTGTACCTCATGATATGCCACATATTGAAGTTTTGATATGTTTCTTAGAAAGGAAAAATGCAATTAAGAAGAAAATGTACAATGAATTGCAAGTTTAATGATAAAAGAAATCATAAAATAAATACAATATTAGATGGAAGATACTATGTAGTAAATAGTTACTCTGCTATGCATATTAATTAGAAGATCTAGGGGAGGATGTTTATCATATACACTACTTATACATGTTGCCTTAAAGTGTCCATGCATCAACAACAATAACAATCTCAGAAAAGGGATTAGCTGATTTTTTTGCGTGAGCAATGGAGGATGGATGCCATGAGCTGGGAAACTCGTTTCTCAGAAAATGTATCTATGGAGGAGCCTAGTCTAGCATGTCCGATCAGATCGGATGGTGGTTCTGTTCTTCCTGACAATGTGCAGCCCGAAGACGCCCGTGAAGCTATTCAGGTGCGGGGGTGGACATCTCGAAGGTGGCAGAAAAAGGTCAAACTGACACTTTGGCTTTTAGAAGTCAGATGGTCATATATATGGGTGTCCAGGTGGCAGAACTGACCCACTCGACCTCACCGTAAGACATGATGAATGGTCAGGCCTTGAGTGTCGATTCCTCTGGACGCCCTTTCTATAGCTTCAACTTCCCTGGAAGCACCCAAAACTCAAGTAGACCTAGTTCATCGCCTCATGAATCGTTCGGGTCTAGCTACCACAAACAACGTAGAGTTGAAATCCCCTTCAATAAGTCATGACTCATGACATGTGGAGAAACATTACCCTAGCCCTCAGCTCCAACCACAAAAGGTCCTGATCTGCAGCTGTTGATGGGCCATACACAGATTTCATAAAGAAGCGAACTATATTTCATCTCCTCTTTAACAACATTGATAACAATTTGGAGTCAAGAAGCGAGTCTTTCCAAGAGAAAAAGGTCATTGTTCCAGCCAGGATGCCATCCGACCTTCAAATCAAGTCAACTGCCACAAATTCCATCAGCTTTGACTTCCCCAAACCTCTTCATATCACTGAGATACAACTTGTAAGCTCCATTTCTTGCAATAAAACTACATCCATCCCCCCCTTTCCATCAGTACCTCCCTTTTTCTGGGCCATCGAGATTCAAGACCCATGATGGTCCAAGAGAACACCTTCATTTCAAAATGCATAGAGAGATTCCCTCATTATGAATGCACCAATGGTTGGTGACATCCTTCCAACATTTATGAGCCACTAGATGAGCGCCATGTGCCTTCAACATATGTCGGATGGAGCTCCTGGTCCGAATGGTTTCCTGGTATCTTTCTATCAAGAATTTTGGGAGATGGTCAAGCAGAATGTGTTGGAGGTTCTCGCGGAGTTCCGGGTTGGGAATTCAAGAGATTGAACAATGCGCTCATTTTCTTGCTCCCTAAGAGGGGCTCTCCATCCAGAGTTGAGGACTACAGGCCGATAGCATTGTCTAGTGTTGTATATCTGATCATTTCAAAGATTCTGGCGAACCGCCTCAAGGAGTTTCTTAATAGGATCATTTCTCCTGAGCAGATGGCTTTCGTACATGAGCGAAGTATGGCCGATGGGTTGGTGTTGGCCTCGGAGATTGCGACGGATTGGAAGCGGTGCAAAGCCAAGGGAGTGTTATGGAAGATGGATTTCTACAAGGCTTATGACTGCATTGAGTGGAGGTTTTTATGGACTTCGTTGGAGATGACGAGCTTCCAGAGGCAGCGGATTGGGTGGATCAAGCAGTGTGTTATGACATCTTCTCATGATGCTCTGGTCGATGGTAGACTGGAAAGGGGTTTCTTTCAGCCATAGAGGGGGATCAGGTAGGGGTGTCATTTGGCTCCGCTTCTGTTCATCATCATGGCGGATGCTTTGGCGATTATGATGAGGTTAGCAATGACTGTCGGGTGGTCCGAATGTTATGAGAGGGATGGATTTCCATCCCGTTATTGCAGTATGCAGATGGCACTATCTTGTTCATGGGTCCTGAAAAGGAAAAGATGCGGCGGTCGTCATGCATTATGGATATTTTTGGAGATCTTTCCAAAATATCAACAAAGGAAAGTCTGTGGTGGTTCCTTTCGGCCTGTCAGAGCACGAGATGCAGGAGGCGGCAATGCTCTTGGGTTGCCCAATGGCTGGGTTGCCGATCACGTACTTAGGTCTTCCGTTGGTGGCAGAGAAGCCCAAGAACCGAGACTGGAGGGTTTTGCTAGACAGGCTTGAGGGCAGGATGGTGGGGTGGAAGGCGTCGGTGTTATCGAGGGGTGGAAAGATGGTGCTTTCGAAGCATGTTTTGTCAGCCATACTATATTTTTTGTACCGCGAGGCAGCTTCCTGTGGGTGTTCGCACAAGCATTGAGGGTCTCATGGGGAGGTTTTTCTGGGCGGATAGTAGGCAGAATAGACGTGGCATCCATTTAGTGGGATGGGACAAGATGACGATGTTAAAAAAGTGGGGCGAGTTGAGAATTTTGCGAATGGGAGAGATGAACAAGGCGTTCATGGCGAAGTGGGTGGTGCAGATTTGGGTGACTCGAAGGACTTTGTTTGCAGCCTGATGAGGGAGTTATATGGTCTGTCTTGGCGGCTGCTCCGTGTCGTCTGCCCTCATTGTGGAAGGGAATCACCGGGGTGTTGTCTGATTTGGAGGTGAAATTGCAGCCAGTTCTTGGTGACAGTGCATCTTTTCATTTTTGGACGGATAATTGGACGGGCGACGAGAACTTGGGTGAGTTGTTCCTGCGTTTATATCGGCTTGCAGCAAACAGATTGGTGACGGTGCAGCAGGCGTGAGTGCATGGATCTTGGGCTCATGTTTTCATTTCAGCTTTGTCGAACCATAGGGTAGAGGAGTTTCTTGCGTTACGGGTGCATCTGGCGCAATTTGTGGGCCCTATGATGGGAAGGGATCACTTTACGTGGGGTGACGGTAGATTCTCAGTGGAAAAGCCTATCATTTCTTGGTGGAAGATGGGGACGAGGTAGAGGAGGAGATGGTGACTGATGCCAGAATGATCTGGAGAAGCAGGGTGCCTAATTGTATAAAGATTTTTCTTTGGTTGCTTCGACAAGATCGGCTTCTCACGCAGGCTTGCCATGGTCAATTGTTGGGAGCGGGGGCTGGTGTTTGCGCCAGATGTGATATGGCGGCTGAGGATACTAACCACCTATTCTTCACGTGTCCGTCTTCTACTCAGGTTTGGGATGTGGCCAGCATTTCGTGGATTGCGGAGCAAGGCGTTGCGGATTTTGGAGGAGATTCAGAACGATGTGTGGGTTCGGACATGAAGATAGTGCGCGACCTTTTGCCATTTTGTGGGCAATTTGGTGTGCAAGGAATAGTGTCATTTTGCAGGGCAGTCTTGTCATTTTTGCCATTTTGTATACGCCCTGACGAAGAAGTTGATGCTCGGTGAAGACGGATGATCTAAGTAGTAGTCTGGAGTGTCAGTTTGTCAGTCGTGGTATGGCAGCAGACATCCTGAAGAGTCATCTCCGACTCCCCTTTTCTCCCATACTTGATAGAATAAAGAGTATAGAATATCAAGTTGGGAGGAAAAAAAAGTTGGGAGAAACAAGACGTAGTAAAGCAGGGATTGTTGGAGGAATATAGTGCGCAAGGAATATCAGAACGATGTGTGGGTTCGGACACGAAGATAGTGCGCGACCTTTTACCATTTTGTGGGCAATTCGGTGCGCAAGTAATGGTGTCATTTTTGCAAGGCAGTCTTGTCATTTTTGTCATTTTGTATACGCCTTGACGAAGAAGTCGATGCTCGGTGAAGACGGATGATCTAAGTAGCAGTCTGGAGTGTCAGTTTATCAGTCGTGGTACTGGTATGGCAGCAGACGTCCTGAAGAATCATCTGTGACTCCTCTTTTCTCCCATACTTGATAGAATAAAGATTATGGAATATCAAGTTGGGAGAAAAAAAGTTGGGAGAAACAAGTCGTAGTAAAGCAGGGACTGTTGGAGGGGGGCTCTAGACAATGTCGGCGACGCAGGAAGTGTTGCTGGAGCCACAGGCAGTGCTTTAGGTGCCACTGGAGGTGGCAGCTGGTGTTGTTGGGGACTCGGACTGCCTTGCCTGGGACCCCTTCTCTCATCGAGGGGTCCCGCGCAAGGAGAGAGGGCTGGTGGTGGCAGCGGATTTAGGGTATTAGGCTCCTCTCTAGGACCGTCGCTCTGATACCATGTTGAGAAGAGCAACTATTCCATAGAACTAGGGTTTCTTATATAGAGAGAAACAAGGGTTACGGAACCTGAAGAGTTACAAACATAAATGTAAATATAATAACTCTAACATACGGAAAATATACTGGAGTATAGCAGAGCTTTGTATACGATGTGGAGGCTGTAATACTTCGTACTCTTTCTATTTTAATATTTAAATATACCTGGTGGTGGGTCCCAATTTCTGGGACTCCACCCATTTACTTCTCAAAAAAAACATATATCGGATGATGTGTCTCGCCAACTCCGCTTTTTGTCATTGAAACCTCGTCACCAACTTATAGTTGAAAAGGATCGACCTTTTGTATCAGCAAAGCTTAGTCAAGTTTCTAAAACATAACCTTAACCAACCGATGCTATCAATCAGACAACGTTTCTGTGGTCATCACAAAATTGTCCATCCATATGTCTGTCATAAATAAAATCAATATGCGTTGAAGAGATAATAATATTATGACCATATAAAACCAGTTAACGAGCACTTTTGCCATAATTAGGTAGATGACATTTGAAAGCGCGATGTATCTAAAGTTTACTCTCCATGAAACATCCTCGGGCAAGAGGACAATTTTTGGCGAACCATTCACATTTAGTTTGAGAACTGCAGTTCTAACTTTACCCTCCCAAACTCCTAAGTCATGCATGCTGCCTGCTCCTGGTGAAGCCTAATAACCCCAATTTTAGCCGCCACCTACCAGTCTACCACTACTCTGTAAGCTCTGTCTGCCCTCTCCGGGCTTCTCAAACTTATATGTAGTCGTAAAATGATCCCCATCACTATTTAATCTCTTGAATACCCAGGATCCTATCACGTTCCACTACAAGAGAGTAAATGTGGTCATGCCTATACCTTCCACAAGTTGTGATATGGAAGAACTTTGTATCTGTCTTCCTACAGAGCCATCTCTGCCTAGATCTTTGTATCCACTCAATTTTGCATTTCTTGTCCTCCTTTAACATCACTCTCTATTGAAGTGGATGCTCTTTAAGCTCTCTAACAAGATCTTGAGTATCCTCCAATCTGTCCAGTGAGCTTCGTGTCATTTTTACCATGTGGAACACACAGCTACTTCTTGTATTCGAACAGATAGCTTTTAAGCATCATAAGTTTCCGAGCTACATGAATAATGGTCCGGCCCAATATAATCAAAGTTTTATTCTCCCAATTGTTGATCACCAGCTCCTCAGGCCCATTCTCTAATAAGCACAACCACTCAACCAAAAAGGTGGATCTAAGAAGAGCTTCCTCCTCCACATCCGGGACAAGGGGTATAATCAATGTGAACCTCAGAACCAATCTCACCGATATGAACTGAAATATGCTCAATAACTCAACCAACGCCATAAGCCGATCCAATCTAGATCGAGAACCCGAGTCCTGTCAAGTATATTGCAATCTAATGCATCCAAGACCTCAAACTGTATCTCTCAAATTAATAAGGTAAAAGAGTCTAATCTGACATCCTACTCTCCATGAAGATGTGGGCGATCATTCGAAAGAAGAGTGCATTAAAATAATCATTAATAATCCAAGGAGCAAGCACGATCACCGCACGCACCAACCTGAGGTCCTCCTAGAGTTCATCCCTTCGAAGAGCATCTGTCAGATCATATGCATTGGACACAATATAAGAACCACAACAACCACCCTTTGAAGACAACAGAAAGGTGTTGGATAACAACCTCCCCTTCCATGTCAAAGAGATCACCATTCCAAGACACAAGTATGCCACTAAAAGTCCAATCGAGGAAATAGCATGAAAATTTGATAGCCTCGATCCACTAACAAAAAGCCAAAAGCCACCATCCCATCTGCCCAATTTGATCTCCTAAAGAAACTATAAATCAATCCCTTAGATACCCAAAAAAAACTACATGCCATCCTCTTCTCAAGATCCCCAGACCATGAATATTCCAGGTAGCAACCTTCATTATAAAATCAAAATTGACCATGCGGAGCACATGACTCTCATGTCTTGAGTTGTCATGATAACATTATCCTGATCAATACCATGTAGCACCTCATTGAGTTTCCCTTGATCCAACTCTCCTTCAAAACACAATTAGCCTCGCCAGATCCACCCACAACATGCGAGCAACCCAACGCATCATACATGTGTATGATCATGTCTTTAAAAACATGTCTCGTGGCGCCGAGGCATAAGCTTCAAGATGGTTTTCATGGCTATAAGCTCGATCAGGATATCCGAGGTGTAAGCCTCACAGATTCAAGGCGGTACCGACGCGTTGTCTCAGTCTGTTGTGCATTTTTTTAGCAAATAAATAAAAAATATATATAGATCTATATTTTACAATAATATAAAATATATAAATCATATATTATTCACAAACATACAAATCATAATCAAAATATAGATAATATTATTGTTCACATCTCTCGTAACACATCTCTAGTAACAAACCACATGTATTGAACGAAACCTATATTATGTTTAGTACATACATATGTTAGATGCATTTCCTCATATATATATAGGGTAAAATATGTGTTACCAGGGAGTAGCTAACTTGGTTATTCCACCTTTTAATTTTTGTGGTATTTTTTAAAAACTCATGGGGATTTAAATCACATAATGTCATGATGTTGTTATTCAAATTTCGACCCAATTCAAGATTCATATCCCATCCATCAAATCTATCAAAATTTGACGGTCTCAAAATTGATGAATTGATCCCTTTCAGATGGACATGTTAAGAGTGTATTTTTTACGAAATGTGAATGACAACATTATGACAATATGTGATTTAAATCCCCCACGAGTTTTTAAAAAAAACACAAAAAATTATGAAAATGGTGGGAGTAACCAAGTTAGCTACTCCCTGGTAGCGTATACATTTTACCCATATATATATAGGGGGCCTTTCAAATAGGACGCAGTCCTTCCTGAGTTCAGGAAGGCCGGCCCTTTTTTGTATAAAACACGAACGCTTTAGTAGAATACGTATACAGTTTTATTATAGGTGCACGTTATAAATACAAAGCCACAAACAAAACTGCGCATTATAATACAAACATTAAAACTGCACATTATAATACAAAAGTGTATATGTATTCTACTAAAGTCATCCTGTTTTATACGAAAAAAGGGGATGGCCTTCCTGAACTTAAGAAGGATTGCGTCCTATTTGAAAGAAATCCTATATATATATATTAGTCACAAGATCCAAAAATGTATAATTATGTGTCAGTCTCGAAATATATTATTTCATAAACATATATTATACAATTATATTACAATCATCATTGCACCCAAAAAATCATGCGAGTGTATAGTGATTGTTTCTAATTAATAGGACACATTTTATATCAATAAATGATGTTCAATTGCTTATATCACTACAGTGAGTATAGTATATGTTCAAGATATTGTATATGTTCAAGGGATTGTATATTTTTGTAAGAATATTAGGAATTCACATGTTTACAATATTAATATTGCATAATCATAAATTCAAACTAGCATATATGGTTAGTATGGCATATTGTGTATATCTATTCAATTTGGAAATATTCAAATTGAATATTTATGATAATATATTTTGTGAATATTTGAACTTTTTACATGTATTTTCTTCTAAACTAAGGTTTACGCCACAATACGCCTCGTGTTTTTTAAAGCCTTGAGTATGATGTATATTCCTCTCTATACGAGGAGAAAAGGTCTCCACGTTGCTAACCAAGAGGACCAACCAATCTTGTTCAATTGGTGTGCCATTGGACCAACCACAAGGATCTAAAGAGCCCAACGATTGTATAAACAACCAAAGGAAAATACACAGGCTGGAAGAAGCAAGGCATTCCCCAATTGTGGAGGTTGAACAATTAGAACCGAAAATTCCCCAATAAAATGCCTAACTTTTCCCATGTCAGCAATGCAGGCTGGAAGAAGCAGGCCATTCCCCAATTGTGGAGGTTGAACAATTAGAACCGAAAATTCCCCCATATCTATGTAAGTGAGAGGGGAAGAGGCTAACATGTCGAAGCCCCACATAATAAGACGATGGTGGTGGTCTTCTCACTTTTCCCCAGAAGTGTAACCGATGTAGTGGAAACATCAAAGCAAGGAATAAAAAAATCCCATGAAAATAATATTCCTTCCAAAGAGATACCCAGTAAATGTCATAGAATCTGGCATTGAAGGCGAAACAATCTCGCTCTCATCAAAGATCGACAACGATGTCGAAGCTATAATTAAGGGATGGTCATTGGTGCACAAGTAAAAGGTGACACTATTGATGATCAGCATTGGTGGTCGCAAAGAAAAAGATTCTCCTGTTAATGGAGGTGGACTGCTCCAAGTAAGCTGGAAGCACAAGGTTGTTCGATGAAGCTGACAGCTGTGGAAGTACCTCGTCGGTGGCAGACTTAGAGAACCTTTTGTTTGAAGCCAAAAAAGAGGGGAAACACGCTTAGGTGTCCACCCCAGATATATTGCTAAAACGAGACGAAGTTACAGAGGGACTTGCAGTATCCAGGACTCGAGAAAAGACCTGGAAGGAAAGATTACATTTTCACAATACAAACGCTGTGAAGAAAAAAGTGCACCATTTCTGCCTAACCAGATAGCCCAAATTGTAGCCAACGAGTAAAGGATGTCCTCTCCAGCATGATGCCTGGCAAGAAATAAGGATTCCCAAAAAAGATCAAGGTCATGATGGCTAAGTCAGCTTGAATTAGCACCGTTCCAGAATGGGACGGTCTTTGTACACTAGAAGAAAAGGTGATCCATTGTTTTGATGTGTCTTACATAGTGGGCATCTATTTGATATGTCCTGAAAGAATCTCGCACAATGGTCATTTATCATAATATGTCTTCTCCTTAATAGCCAATTCTGCCCGACAACCAGAGCTCTCAAATGAGGTTGACATCATGGATCAGGGAATCCGTCCTAGGAGGAGTCGGTCTGGAGATAGCACGGTAAGCTCATTTTACAGAGAATGAGTTATCCTTCCAAACCCAATGATCTTTGCCTATAGACGGACTATCAATATGTCTCAGCGACTCCAGCAGATTGAGGAAGTCTTCTAGTCGTTGGTTCGAGAAATCAGTCAAGAAGAAAGGCATCCGATTGCCATCAACCAGTAGCCAAAACAAGTGCATCGCAATTGCCTGCCAAAGCAAAAAAATGTGGAAATTTGGTAGAGAAAGATCCATCGCCAGTCCATTTATCTTTTCAAAACGAGAGAGTTGCCATCTCCAAGCACCAGCCGAAAAATCTCCTGAAATCGAGAGAGTACCGTGGTGATTCATTTCCAAAAAGTTCGAGGAGTGCATATGCGGACGTTGTGATATGCCAAGGGGGATTCCAAATATTATAAATCCTGTATATTAGTTTGCAACAAATGTCATCATCTCTACCCCACAGTCTGTTGATCCATTTTAGCAAGAGTGCCTTATTTATGGCCTCTAAATTCTTGATTCCAAGGCCACCATCGATATTAGATTGAATAACAATCTCCCAGTCAACCAGACGAATCCCAGCTCCATCCTCCCCTGATTTACCCCAAAGAAACCTACACATGGTTTTTCCAATCTGTTCATGATACCAACTGGCAGAAGATGCGATGACATAAAGAAGATCGAGATAGCAAATAGAACCTCCTTAACAAGCACCAGTCAGCCCTCTGGACAGAATAACTGCTTTCCAACCTGATAGTTTTTTCTCCGGTTTCTCGATAATCAGGAGCCTCCGAGATCTTGATTCTTTCGCATGCGAAGGGGATGCCAAGGTAGCGGATCGGAAGAGTTCCACAGGTGGTGCGCAGTTCTGCGATGCAATCTCTGACAATATCATCAAAAAGGCCAAAAGGAATGGTAGTGGATTTCCCGTGGTTGAGAACCAACCCGATATCTTACTATAAATCTCCAAAGTTGTAGCCATTCCTTTAGCCTCCTCATTGCTACCCTCAATAAAAAA
Organism: Ottelia alismoides; assembly: GCA_037367405.1. Lineage (NCBI taxonomy): Eukaryota > Viridiplantae > Streptophyta > Magnoliopsida > Alismatales > Hydrocharitaceae > Ottelia > Ottelia alismoides. Next base: position 53,498 of record JAZKJV010001448.1, on the reverse strand, counting down.
GATGGTATAATCCATGTATTGTAAGAAAGGAAAGGAAATATCGTCGTTGGAGTAACCTGAGGTAAGGTTGTTACTAACAACCTGACTCACCATACATTAAAGAACATCAGCCGCAATGACAAACAACATGGGCGCTTGGGGGCAACCCTGTCTAACACCATGCTGTGGCTGAAAAAATCCTCCCCTCTAGGCGGCCATTGACAAGCACAAAGTAAGAGGCAGTAGTGACGCAACGCTTCATCCAAGAGATCCAGCGAGCAGAAAAACCCCGTTTGCACAAAGCCACCCAATGGAAATGTTAGTCCATTGTATCGTATGCCTTTGAGAAATCCACTTTCCACAAAATACCCTTCACACGTCTACGCTTTCAATATGCGACGATCTCAGTAGCCATGGCAAGGTTGTCTGCAATTTGTCTGTTCGGAATGAAGACCGACTGAAGTGGAGAGATGACATGAACCATAACCATGTTCAGTCTAGTAGCTAGCACCTTTGCAACAATGAGATAAATTGTGTTTGAAAGCGCGATCGGCCAAAAGTCCTCCACTCACTCTTGAGCCTCCTTCTGAGGGAGCAAAAAAATAAGTGCTTTGTTAAGCCTATCAAAGCCTGCGTTTTCATAGGCAAATTCTTCAACGACCTCAACAACCTCATTACCCAACAAAGGACCGAATTCACAAAAAAAGAAGATGAGGAAGCCATCAGGACCCGATGCACTATTTGCATTTAAGTTACACACCGCATTTTTCACTTCCTCAAATGTAAAGCTCTGTACCAGGTGAGTGGCGTGAGTATCGGAAACGTGACGCACCCCCAGTCCAATCCATCTCCACTACCTGGCCTCTTGTCTCCTTGAGAATTCATGAAAATGATCGATAATAGCCCTTCCCATCTCGCGGTAACCTTCCACACGAGTACCAATCAACACAACGGACCAGAACAGATTGTGATGACATCTTCCGCTTACCACGCGGTGGAAGTAAGTGGTGTTTGCGTCACCATCTTTGAGCCATTACTGTCTAGAATGTTGTTTCCACTTTGTAACATGCTTATGTCTTATATCGCAATGATCTGCTGTGTCGCGGCTCTAATGGCTAACTCATCAGTCACTAACTCTCTAACACCCTCCAATTCATCAATTATGCGGACCTCCGCTTCAGCTGCCATGCGACTAGCCAATCTGGCTTCTCTAATTTCCTTCTTAAAGGAGCAAAGATGCTTGTGGAGCGAAGTAAGCTTCTGAGCCAAACGAGATGCAGCTGAACCTGAAACAATAGTGACGGACCAATTGTTGTAAACTAGCTCTCTGAAGGTGTCCTCCTGGAGCCATGCTCGTTCTAATCTAAAGAAGCACTTATGGTTCGACTCAATCCCGGAGTCCCAGATAAGGGAAGTGTAGCCTGATATTGTTCGGGCTTGGAAGTGCAGAAGGAAAGAGGAAAAGCACCCAAAAGCTCCTGAAAAGCCAAGAAACAACTGATACGTGAGCGGGATCCGAAGATACTCTAGGTAAACATCGTGTCAATCACATCTAACACCTCAAACTCCAGGTCATCAATCAGCTCTACAAAGTTTGGTGACCCAGAATCTCGATCCCTGTGCGAGCGTGAACGATCTGAAGAGAGCAGATAACGTTGAAATCTCTACCCAGAAGCTAGGCCACACCCGGGTAAGTATCACGTGCCTCGTGTATGTCGGCCCAGAGCTCATCCCATAAGGAATGGGAAGCATGGCCCGTAAACACATGACACCGCCAGCTGCGTACCCATAGAGTTATTCTCCAAGAGAACCGTAATAACATGTATGTCCTTCACCTCAAAGCGAGATGAGAAAAGCGGTTCTTTTCATGCAACTATCATGTCCCCCGATGCACCAATTGCATCAAGAGTAGTGTAACCGGAGATGGGGCCAGTCCCCAATGAATTCCAGAACAAATTGGGGTAAGATGGGAGTTTTGTTTCTTGCAAAATGACAACATCACAGCACTATTCACTAAGTGGGGCCCCAGTAACCGTCGCTTCTCTGGATCACCCAGACCCCTTACATTCCACGCCAATACCTTCATTGAGTAACCTGGTTACTGCTCGAAGTCAGCATCACTCCAACTGCCAGCACCACCCTAGCATTACTTTTTGATATTATCTGATCTTCCCCCTTTCCTCTAACTTGACGTCTTCGTGATCTATATCGCTTATGTCTCAAGCAGACACCTGATTCAGAGGGTAGTGAGTTGGAAGGGGAGGAGGGAAGAGTTGCTCCAACTAAAGAAGAAAATGATTGCCTCGGATTGTCGCCAACCGCATTCTCCAGTGATTCTACAACATGATTAATGTTCAGATTCCAAACAAGGATCTGAACAGACCTGTGTAGCTTCAAGGACCCAGGATCAGTACACTGGCGAGGGGACACCTTCGCTCCCGACAAATCCGCAAGTCCATCCAGCAAAATGTCAGGTTGATCCTCCGGCCAGGGTTGGCCTTCCAAGTGATCAGCTGACTGTGCAGGAGAACCAAATGATGGGGGTTTATTAATGCGGATCGGGATGGCTGCCAGAGCGGTGGAGATAGCCCCAATACCCTCCCCGAAAGTGATCGCACCTTCAACACACGGGTGGAAGGGAGAACCCGAATGCAGAGGTTCACGAGGGATTTTTGTTGAACCCGGTTGTTGTTTGTAAGCAGGTTAGGGGATGTCGGTAGTTCGAGAACCTGCCCAACTTGCCCAACAATTGTCGGTTCGACTCTTAAGACTCAGTTAGGAGGATCTGAATCCAACCAGTTAGTAACTGGTACCAGTAAAGATGATAAAGCCCAAGTTTCAACAGCATTAGAATCTCGCAAAGAAGGGAAGTGGGTCGTCAAACCATCGCAATCAAGTTCGGAAGGCGGAGAGACAAGATCTCCCAAAGTAGGAAGGAGGATCGCCTCTACAACGGGCATATCCTGGTATCCCTTCGCCTTTACCATTGAAATTGAAAGGCCTGGAAGAACCGAAGAATCGCCTTTTTTGAAAACTTTCCAACACAGGACATTGTGAATCTTCTAAGATTGTGTGCATTGATTGCGCCTGGGGAAACAGCGAAGTTGTCGACGAGCTGGTGAGGACTGTGATCCGCAATGGTGAAGGTGGCACAATGGTCTCGAGCACGAGGTTGAACGAAGCTCGACCCACGTGAAGCGGGCAACATGAGTCCACTACGAAGGAAATCCCACCTTCGAGTATCATGTGCGTAGCCCACGGATCAGAACACGGTTGACGCCCATCTGCAAGGACTTTCGATACCCAACCTACTCAAGCCTGGTCTAAGCATAGTCGCGGAGCGTGAAAGGAAGGGTACGCCATGGATGCGAACCACCCACGCGAAGTTTCTCCACCCTTCGCCATCCGCAAAGCATGGATCACGCAAAGAAACCTCTGAACAATGGGGTCCTCGAAGCAGCAGCTCTGCCTCTGACTTTGACAGTCCTCTTTAGGGATGAGCATTGGGCTGGGCCGGCCTAGCCCGACCCGAAGCCCAGCCTGCATAGCCCGGCCCAGCCCGAGCCCGAATTATTTATGGGTCGGGCTTGGGCCAAAGATGTAGGCCCATTTAATAATTAGGCTGGGCTCGGGCTTAGCCCGGCCCAGCCCATTAGGCCCGATAGCCCAGCCCGCATAAAAGCCCAAAATTAGGCCCGTTAGGCCCGATAGTCTGGCCCACATAGAGCCCATATGTGTATAGACTTTGATCTCTCACTTTGATATATTCATCTGGATTGAATGATGGAGTCGACGACGTCGACAAATTAATCCACTTGAGGTACATTTTCAATCTATTTGTTTACTATTATTTGCACATGTTTCTATAATATCTCTATGAAACTCTTTCCATTAGATACTGTAGAATCATAGATATGACCAAATCCGTGCAAAACAGTAGGATAACTAAATAATAAAGACCTAAATAACTAATAAATACTTCACAATGAAGACTACAATCAAAATAACCAAACGAGGGTGCGCCAAGTTTATGGGCCCACCAAGTCTAGACTCATAAGTTTTAGGTCGGTCCAAATCCAATTGATTTTTTGAGACATTATGGGCCGGCCCGGCCCAGGCCCGACCCATAATAATTGGGCTGGGCTTGGGCCTGGGCCTTCAAAAAAAATTTAATGGGCCTAGGCCCAGCCCAAAGCCCACAAATATAAATGGGCCAGGGCCTGGGCCTTGTCGGGCCCGGCCCATACTCATCCCTAGTCCTCTTGCACAACCAAGGCCTTAAATGTCGGTTTCGGTCACCATTTCGGTGACGACCAAAACAGAATTTCGATGGAATTTCGGTCAAATTTCGATTAAAATTTCGATCATTTCGGACATTTTTTGTACTAGGACCCCCATATTTCGGTCATTTCGGTCATTTCGATCGAATTTCGATTTCGACTGGATATCGATATTCGACAGAAATTCGACTGAATTTCACTGAAATTTGAGTCCATGTGCACAACAATGGTTGCCATACTGAGTGACGATATCTCCTGAAAAAGCCTCCCAAAAATTCTTGAACCCAGATGCGCATTGATTCCACATCCAGGAATCTTGAGTGCGAGGAGCCAATTAGAAAAGAATCCCTCGCATCCGTATCAACAGTATCAACCTTCTCCTCAAGTGCACCTTCTCTAAATGTCGTCGCATAAGAGCGATTTGCTTTTCTCGGCTTCTCTCCACTCCCCGTAGAGGAGACAATGACGGATTTACTACATGTTTCTTCAACCTTCTAATGCATGTGACAGGTGGCTTGATGATGACCAACCTCGCCGCAAGCGAAAGATCGCAGATGAAGCGTGCAGGAAGAGGCCAAATGGTCGTCGATCCCGTAACGATAGCATTGTTTTCCCCGCTTGTGATGAGAAACAACCGACCACCCTTCCCCCCTTTCCTCACCCTTGCTGGGTAGCCCTTGAGGACATGGCCTCAAATTTCAGCGAAATTCAGTCGAATTTCTGTCGAATATCAATATCCTGTTGAAATCGAAATTCGACCAAAATGGCCGAAATGACCGAAATATGAGGGGCTTCGTACAAAAAATGACCGAAATTCCACCGAAATTCCGTTCGTCGGTCACCGAAACGGTGACTGAAATCGACATTTAGGGCCTTGCTCGAGGACCCTCCTACTTCATGTTTGGTAACTCTCACCCAAGTCTGCACCCCTCGTCAAACCTCCCAAGGGAAGTTTTCTCTCCTACGAACCCTCTCCCTCGTCGCGCTCCCCATCCATGAAAAATCTCTCTGTTACTTCGATTTAGAGAACCTTTGTTTTAATGAAAGAAAGAAAGAGAAAGAAAATCAAGGAGGTATTCGATCTATGAATTAAGAAAATTGCTATAATACTGAGTTGAATATAAAGAATGAGATACTTCATTGATGAGATCACATTCTCATTACATAGGGAAATGATGTAGGTAAATACATTTATACGCTTGCTTAAGGAAAAAGAAGCACGCCTGGATACTCCAGAGATTAACTCACTATCTTATTCTCAACAACTCTTTCCCATGGTTATCCGAGTCCGACTACTATTGTTGAACTAGTGTTATCTACCACCAAGTTGTACTACTTCTCGATTTTCATGTTATCAGCTTAGGTGGTGAGTATTAAGAGGAGATTCCTATAGAAGCGTCTGGAGATGAATGTCATTAGTGAAGTGGAGGTAGGTGTGTGGAACCAAATCAGATGATGGTTTGGGAGTTAAGGACTTTTATGCAACCAATATAGTTTCATTGTTGAAGTCGACAAGAAGAATCCAAAGTGGTGGTATGAATCTCTTCAGCACGGTGATTTGTGCTTACTATGGTCTATCTATAGATGTAAACAGCATGGCTAAATGCGAGTCACGCTCCTCGATTTCTTAATAGGGTCGATGAAATGTTACCTGAGATTTCACCAATGCAGCAATGTAGGTTGGAGTGTGGCAATGGTACTAGGCTTGATATGATGATTAGTTGAATAACGAGGTGTGCTAGAAAGGTACCCAAAAGCTGTTGGTTCTTACCCCAATTCTAAGCATCACTTTGGTTGATTGTTGGGATGCTGCTACTTAGGGGAATAATAGTGATCAGATGCCTACTTCTATCCCACCCACTCGGACCAACGCTTTGTTGAGTTATCAGAGCGAGACCATGTAGACTATGCTGTGGAGAAGATGACTCGTAGGTGTGAAATTATAGGTTTTATTATGTGGTTCATGCATATAGGACTCTGTGGCGTACTTCCAACCATAGTAATCCCTTTCTAGCATGTAACTGCAAGAGGATTTGGAGGCTAAGGGCACCTTTAAAGGTAAGGATCTCGAGGTAGCCTGTCGGGTGACAAAGACTGGTTGCCATGATGTAAGAGAATATAGGACCTACCCTAGACACAGACCTAGGTTGTCCTCTCGGGGGAAGGGGGGAGCAGAGGGCATTAATCACATGTGCTTCCAATTGATCCAACAAGTGTAGAGTGAGGTGAGGATTACACATATCGAATGCTTATCATGTGGTAGAGTATGTACTTCTTTCAGGGGAGATTATATACCTTGCAACTCATTCAAAGCAGTTATGATTGGAGAGACTGAGGTCGTTTCCAATTCGTTTCCAATTGTTCAGGCAGCTTGGATGTAACAAAATGACATTTTCATATTAGCCATGCCATGCAACCAAAACATGATCTTTATGAGCAAAACTTTGTGAGCTTCTAGGGTATCGTTAAGAGGCTAGTTGTTTGTACTTGATTATATAATCCCTGATATGCATGTCTTTGGGCATTGACGTTTGGAAGTTCTAATGAAGTGAATAATTGTTCCTTGGAATTTCAATATAAAAGATGTAGCTATTAAAGTCACTTTGGTGCCAAAAAACAACATGAGAGACACACATCCAATGATGTGTTGAGTAGAAAGTAAGAGAAATTGGATGGTGAGCCTTGCAATAAATGATAATGATGACACAGAGGCATTGGAAAGAAACCAAGTACATCAGTATCTGGAATGTAAGTGCTTGAATTACCCACAATAAATTAAGGACCACGTGTTACGTAAGAAAAGCTATGTTTCTATCTTCGTCTTGATTCATGTGTTATAGAATAGCCATTAAACATCACATAACTATATCAGTATCAATATACAGCACAACTTGATGTTACCCGCCTTAAAGTCGATCAAAAAATGAAGGAATTCTCACGTACGGATTATAAGCAGCCCCCCATCCAAATGATGATAATAAACCACATAGAAGTCTATTGATAGCAGGAACTTCAAAATTGAGACAAAAGAAACCGAGAAAAATCTATAGAACAATAAGTACCTGGGCTTGCTTGGCAGCACCTTGAAGTGCAGATTCCATCATTTTCATCTCCTTATTGGCCTTCTCCAATTTAGCAGCATAATCAATCGATTCTGCTGCAAGCTTACCAAACTTGATTGGGGGATCTGCAGCGGTAGATTTGGAATCATTTGTATCCGACTCTGTTGCAGATTGAATGGAAGAATTGGATATACGATTCAAAGACTCGGAGGGAAAATCCTCATTTTCTGCTGCAACAGGAAGAGTGTGAAGATCGTTCTTGGATACATCATTGGACACGTGTTCCATCAAAGGAGCACTTGAAATCAAATACTCTGTGTTGCTATCAGAATTTGATTGGGTGCTCTCATTAAGTGTATTCTCATGCTCAGGAGATGTCTCCCCAAAATATTCTTTTGCTTCTGCTCCCAGATTTCCCTGGCTTATCTGATGGTCACTCACAATAGGTGCAACATCTGGAGAAGGGAGTGCGATATTTTCGGATGATCTTAGCATATCCAAGTTTGAGACAGTGGATTCTTCTGAATGTGTCTCTCTGCTAGATCCCGTCTCAGCATCATCGTATTGTTTGGGTAAACCCTCCGACTTGTCAGATTCTGGGCTCCCACCAATTGAGAGGGTGCTTTCTACTTGCATGGCCGGTACAGCTACATCTTCATGGAGTCCAACATGACCATCAGATACAGAATCGAGTTCTTGATGAATAGGCTCTTCCTCCTGATCAATCACTTTAGCATCAGACTCCAAATCATTGGCAACAATTACATCAGAGGCTGGCATATCCGAGTCTTTGGCTGATGGAGCATCTTTTTCCGCTACGAAATTTTTTTCCACAGATTCCACACTATCTGAGAGCTCTGAAGTATTCGTTTCTCCACTTTTATGTCCCACAAAGGACATAACAGGTTCAAAAAGTGAAATTCTATCTGATGCTGATTGCCATATTCCAGAAGCTAATAAACAAATGAAAAACTCAGAAACACATGATAAGCAGGATTTCAAAATTACAAAAGTCAGACAAAACTGAAAATAACTTCACAGAATATTGTTGTGGAAATTTAATGATTCTCTTTATAACAAAAAAACTCATCACCAAAAAAATTACATAACCAAAAAAGATATGACCGTTTAAATGAATGATATTTGAAGTTGTAGCCATGCTTCAGGGCAGGACAGGAGCCATTATTCGCTGCATGCAAATTGTGCAGCTGCATGACAATCATGATTCATAGTGAATTTGGATATATCGCCATAACAATAGTCCCACGAGAAAAACTCACGAAAGTGGGGTATAGATTATGAGAGGCAAGGATAACAAGTAGACAAGTAGCACTTACGCATTTTGGTTGATTACTCTCGGTTCAATTGGGTCCAACGACAGTTAAATCATCATAGCTAAAAAATTATAACAGTTTTATCTTATGCACATATTTCACTTCTATATATAATATGTTCTGTAATGCTGACAAGAATAGCTTTAGAGTACAAAAGCTAATCACATAATAAATTATACAGTTGCCTGACAATCAATATTCATAAAGCGTTACAAGATGAGGTGTGGATTATAGAGGCAAGGTAACCCTTAAAATTAACTTGCTTTGGGTTAATTGGGATGAATAACCCATAAGTTCCCAGGCCACTACTCCTTGATAATTCTTTCAGTCTTAGGCCCCGGATTTTTTTATTAGATGAATAGCACTTCATTCAATTCTGGCAAATTAGCCTCAACGACAAAAGCTAAATTACTACACACAAGTTATACAGTTGCAAGGCAATCAAGATTCACAATGAATTAAAACGAAGCACCACAAAAATAGTTCCACAAAGAGAACTCGCAGAGTGAAGTTGGAATACAAGCGGCAGGGAAACCTGGATTATAACTAGGACTTCAGCATTTTGGATTATTGGCTCGGGATCAGATGGGGCAAAAATCCAATAAGTTGTTATGGGCAATACTACTTGCTAACAATTTTGGACGTGTGCCCGGATATTTTTAAAAGTAAACAAACGCTTTATTAGATTCCCACAAAATTAGGTCCAGAAGGCAGAAGCTAATTACTGCACATAGATTATACAAAAGCGGCATTTATCATGAATTGAGATGAAGCACCATAAAAATAGTCCCACAAGGAAAACTCACAGAGTGAGGTGTGAATTATAAGAGAAAGTGCAACTACTTGACAACTATGGCATGCATTTTGGTTGTTATTTGGGTTCAATTGCATCCAAAACTCAATAAGATGTCATGGAGAAATATCTTTGATAGCCATCCAATGTTGGAAGGGGACTTTTTGCTTTAGTAACAATACTTTCTCTGACACCCACCAGAAAAAACTTTAGAACACGTAAACAAATCAGTATACAAATTATACAGCTGCACGACGATCACAATTCATAAATGAACCAGAGGAACTTGCATAATTCCAAGCATTGCATCCATAAGCATGACCGGTGCACCATCAAGTTTAGACAAAACTACAATGCCTAGACTACAAAAGCTTCGATTTAGTTCACATTTTACAATGGCGCAGAGGCATGTTCCCGAAATTGGCGAAGTTTAAAGTTTGAATGATGCTTCTTGGAAGTTGGAACCTCCACTGACATGCGACGAGATTGAAATTCTCGAATATTGAGCACAAAGAATGATTGTACGGACGGTCGACGAATTTTAGAGCATAGCGCGCTTTAAGGTAGAGCCTCAAAGATCGAACAGAACACTTTTAACTCACAGGATCAAAACTAAATAAATAAAGATCAAAAAGAGCATCGTTACCTTCGCCAGAAGACTCCGGATTCGACTCCAACCCGAGGGCGCTGTCGAAATTCTTCTCGATGTTCTTCACGCTCTCGCTCAGCTTCGTCACGGCGCCGGCGAGATCGGGGAAACCCCCGAGGGAGACCCGTCCCAACCACGCCATTCCTGACCTCCGTCCGATCCAATTTCAAATCTTTACGCCCTCCCCCATCTCCCCGTGCTCCAAATCGCGCAAATCAACGCTGCGAGATCCCGAGAACGCAACTGAATCCGCGGAGATCTGGATGGGGGAACCCACCTGGACGCCTGGATTCGTGATCGGGACGCGGATCTGAGGAGATTTCGGACGATGGTGACGACGAAGTGGAGGTGATGGGATTGTGGGTGCGTGGGAGTCTGTGTGTGTTGCTGTGCGCGCGAGAAAGGAGCTCGAATTTCCTCCTCGGCTCCTGCGAGTGGGCCACGCCACGATGTCGCTTTCGGCGCGGTGTGTTCTTCGCCGAGACACCGGTGTGTGTGGGACGTGGTGGCGTTCCGTCGGGCTTTAGATTCCAAAACTTTTCATCGTTCAGTAAGATTGACCTGTGGTAAAATTTTAATTTATGGTTTTTGACACCCGTACCCTTTGAGACTGCCATTACATATGCCTCTACCTTTTTTCACAATAACACTTGTGAGTTCAATGGATTCTCCTTCTGTCAAGATAAAATAGGGTCATGATTGTAATAAAAATAAGGGCAAATTGTGAGCTTTGTAAGAAAATAGGGGCGGAAGTGTTATTGCAAAAAAAGTAAGGGTATAAATATAAGGGAGTTGGGAGCCTACATTCGGAGGTGTTGGTAATTATCTATACTCGACTTTTTTCCTTATTTTTTGGTTTTATTGAAAAAAATCTTAGGAGGATTGCGTAATATATTGAGAATAATATGTTTCATGTTTCATGCAAAACAAACATTACTAACGCGTTCATCTAGAATGGGTCAATTTCAGCAATTCCGAAATCATTAAAGTTTGGTAGTCTTGAGAGAGATGATAGAAGTTCTGAATTAAGCTAAATTTGGAATGAGACCATGATGATATATGATGATCTAATTCCTCCAAGATTTTATTTCAAAATATTTAAAAATAATGAAAAAAGAGCATATTGTAGGATATTACATACACCTCCAATTGTAGGCTCCTTTTTTCCTGGATATAATTGCAGAATCTCCAAAGCTACAAGTGTGAAAACCTGCTAATTGTTGTCATTGTTTCGAAAAATAGTGGTAAAATACACCCAAACAAATATATATATATGTGGTTCAACAAATCGTTCTTAATAAGTTTTAGACTATATGTAGTAGAATTTTATAGAATTTTATACTTTTTGCAGTATGGATTCTGATTTTCTAAATGCTTTGGAAAGCGTACGTGTCGCACTTCCATCTCTTGATCTTACATATTTTGCTAGTAAGGATACAGTCCCCCCTAAAGCCCTGAATGCTTTGGCAAGTTTCTTTTTTAGTAAAATCGTAAAAGAAATGTAAGTTGAGTTTGACATGACTACTAGACAAAAAGCAATTTTCCGTTGTTTACAAACTGAACGTGCTCAAGATTTAGCCTCATGATTCATCTATTCCCAACGTATGAGGCTTGTCCAGTATGCCACAAATCTTGCTTAGATGCTTTTGGAGAGCATGCCATCCATTGTCACGAACTTCCAGGTTTTAAATATAGACATGATTTTGTCAGGGATGTCCTTTTTGATGTACTCAGATATGTGGGGTTGCTTCAAAAAAAGAAGCACCAGTGAATTTTCAGACTGGTCCACAGGAGGGGAGATCGACACTTATACCAACATATGTTTTATTATTTGGATGGGTTGGAGGAAAACATATGTGTGTTGATTTAACTGGAGTTTCTCCATTGATTGGTCTGATAAAGAACGATTTTGTTGCAGGATACACTGCACAAAAACTTACCTCAGCTAAAGTGGCTAAGCATGAGAAGGCATGTATTGACAATCAACACGTTTTCATCCCCGTTGATTTTGATACATTTGGATTCTTGGCAAGTGAAGTAGTGAAGCTCCTCAAGAGGGTCCAAAAAATTATGCATAGCAATGTTATGGTTCCTATATCTATGAATGTTGTGTTTCGAAGGATTGGATTTGCCATCCAAAAGGAATTGGCGGCGTACCTTGTTGCTCGTCTTCCATCAATTTCTATGTAATGATAAACATTGGAAGTGAAGATTCCATGTTTCCAATTGGATATGATATTGGTCATTTTATACGCATATTTAAGCTTATAGACAAATTATTAGAGCAATTTCGTATACCTATGGTTAAAGATGTGTTTGTTAGTGTTAAATTCACCCTAAATGTGTGCCTTGACGATGATACATAAAGTACATGTAGACATCATGTTCCAACGAGCTGAGTAGCATACAAGCCATTATTTAAAGGTTGGAGAATACATGAGTTCATGACCAAGATTCGAAAGCACATTTATTATTTCTATATTTTACATCAATCTATATTGTTAAAATGTACAAAGTCGTATATACATGGTAAAATGTGTATGTTCTAAAGGGGGAGCTAATTTGGCTATCCTCACCTTTATTTTTTTATTTCTTAAGGTATTTTCTGAAAATATTTGTGGATTTTAATAAACTATACGACACCATTCTTTCATTCAAATTTCGTGTAGAGCAGAAACTCCTAAACCATCCATCAAGACTGTCAAATTTTAGCGGTCTCAGAATTAATGAAATTGACCTTGTTAGACGGATAGTGAGAAATGCATGTTTTACACGAAATTTGAATGGCATGTTGACATCAAGTGGACTAAATCCCCCTTAATATTTTTAGACATTACAAAACGAAAAAAATAAGAGTGAGTGATGGCCAAGTTAGCTCCCCTCTGGAGGTAGTCCCATTTAACCAATGTATATATAGAAAAAGGAAAATGTGCCCATGACCATATATAGTTGTGTGTTCCCATCTGTAAAAATGAATATTTTTTAATAACAATATAATCAAATCTGTTGGTCTTGATGTAGACTATAAAATGGAGACTATATTAAAATTGTGGGTCATTTGGAGCTTTGTAACACATTTATCGAGCGACGCTGGATTCATTTCATCGCAGTTGTTGATTGATTATTATTATTGTCGGAATGTCTTCACACTAGGATTTGGTTATTTAAAACTTAGTGGGCACATAATGGTGTATGTGTACATGGGCACATACGCCTTGCCCTCTCATATATATGTGTATGTAGGTATGTGTATGTGTATGTATGTATGTATATAAGTGTATATATAAGCATCCATCAACATTATATGCTCAAACATTTGATCAAGTACACCATATTGCACAGATGCCATTGTGATCAATCTCATATTCCATTTTGATCAACCAGATTCACTTCCTACCTAAATTATTTTTTTAGCTCGAAAGCACTCATAATTAATCTACTTTACCATAACGATCGTTGATCAAGCACTCGCCCTTTTCTTTTCTTTTTTGCTATGAAACAACTATAATGGAACATTTTCTGACATTGGTCAATCAACCTTGCATTCACTCAAAAAAACATATTTGCGGAACATCACATTCATCACCTATTTGATAAATGAATAATTACTCAAATACTTTGTCTGTGTGTCTAAATATTTTGTATATAGTCAATCACGACCCTCCGATAGATCACATGCCTTCATAAATAAATAGATCCTATTCAACTAACCCATCAATAATGAACTAAATTTTGGACTATCTCCAAATTGTGTATCGCACGACATATAGTCCGAAATTAATTCGATTTTTCTCTTATTTTTCTAGCTGGAAATCATGGGTCAATCTTAAGGGAGAAGAGCAGCTAATGATGTGCAAAAGTGCAAGTGACTAAGTCAAGTGTGCTCGAGTCAATGTGGGTGGCTTATGTGTATTGTGTGATTGTTCTATTTTTGAATTTTAAATTGATTTTTAAATGTATTTTTGTTTTTAGTTTTCAATTGATTTTTGGAATTTTGGATCATACTTATAATAAATATAGCATGTGTTATATTTTATTTATAAATTTTAATTTTTAAAAATGATTTTTTTTATTTTCAAAATTTTAGTTATTTTTAATAATATAAATAAAAAGGAAAAGAATTTTCAAAAAAATGAAAAGGAAAGTCTTCAATGAAAAAAATTGATGTTAATATAAAAAGAATGGTATTTTAAGGTTTTAGTATTTCTATAATAGTTTTAATTATTTTTAAAATATCGAAATAAAAAGAAATTCTGCAAATAAAAATAAGGGAAAGCATGGCTCATTTTAAAAATGGTATTTGTGTTCAATTTACGGCCCTAGAATCATGGGTACATTTTTTTAGATAGCTATTTACAAGAAATCTATAACACTATTTTTATATCATTTTCAAAAATTATATGATGTTTTCTAATTTAGTTAATATTTGTATTTTTGGGCTATATGTGTAATATTAAATTGAGTCAAAAGCTGTGGCGTGCTAATGAATAAGAGAAGTGCATCCTATTTTTTGCAATTTTTAACAATAAAGAGGATGAACTGAAAACAACCTACTCACATGATTTAATCTTTTAGTTTTAAAAAATATTGAATAATGATCACAAATTATGCAAAAATCAAGACATGGAGTATTCAGCATTGGCGACACAAGAAATTTTCTCTTTTTCAGATGTATTAAAATATGAGTCCAAGAAAACCAAATGAGTATTTCGCCACGTACACACCAATTAGTTCATAAAGGCCACAAAAATGAATATTTTCCAATGACTTATATGACAAGTTCGGGTCTCAATATGCCCACATAGTGTCAAAAAATGTTATAAAATATAACGCCTATGAATTTATTTTAAATTATCAAGCCAAAATGTCAGGTTTTAGTTAAAAAATTCATAGCTCATTTGCATCCAAAGTTCATGAAACCTGTCGTACAATGAAAGAGAATTAAACCAGCTACAGTGAAAGAGAATTAAACAAGCTACACGGCCCAGGCCCATTTATGTTTGTGGGCTTTGGGCCGAGCCTGGACCCACTAGTTTTTTTTGAAGGCTCAGGCCCAAGCACAGCCCAATTATAATGGGTCGGGCCTGGACCGGATCGGTCCATAATGTCTTAAAATCAATTGGGTTTGGACCGGTCCAAAACTTATGAGTCTCGACTTGGTGGGTCCATAAACTTGGAGCACCCTTGTTTTGTTATTTTGATTATAAGCTTCATTATGAAGTATTTATTAGTTATTTAGGTCTTTATTATTAGTTATCCTATTGTTTTGCACGGATTTGGTCATATCTATGATTCTACAGTATCTAATGGAAAGAGTTTCATAGAGATATTATAGAAACATGTGCAAATAATAGTAAACAAACAGATTGAAAATGTACCTCAAGTGGATTAATTTGTCGGCGTCGTCAACTCCATCATTCGATCCAGATGAATATATCAAAGTAAGAGATCAAAGTCTAGACACATATGGGCTCTATTTAGGCCAGACTATCGGGCCTAACGGGCCTAATTTTGAGCTTTTATGCAGGTCGGGCTATCGGGCCTAACGGGCTGGGCTAAGCCCGAGCCTGGCCCAATTATCAAATGGGCCTACATCTTCGGTCCAAGCCCGGCCCATAAATTCGGGCTCGGGCAGGGCCGGGCTATGCGTGCTGGGCTTCGGGCCGGGCTGGGCCAGCCCAATGCTCATCCCTATTCATGAGGAATCTCTTCAAGTGGATTTTGATGCAAACAAGAGGAGTTCATGGGCCTTTCCGCAAGTTTTCCAGTTGATGTGGGTCGTGTGCCTCCTTCAATTATCGTTGACAACTAGGATGATCTACCCGTCGATTGGTTGTCGGTCATCGTGCCACATGGTGGAGCTTTGCCTAGTGGATCGAGATGGATTAAGTGATGATGAGAAATCTATGTGGATCACTACATGGAGGTTGTGTAATGGATAGTCGCACTCCTTCTGTGACCAACGATCGAGATGAGAAGTCTTTAAGGTCGATCGATAGTCTTCTGCCTCCCTTCAATGACTCAAATGGGAAAAGACATTTAATTGGATGGTAGCAGGAAAACCTTGAAGGCGCACTTTTTGGTGTGTTAAGAAGTGTATTTTACGAGTGTTGTTGTGCACACACTAAAATCGAGATATTCAGTAAAATATTTATGACTATAAGCCAATGGATGTTAAAATATGCATAGGACAAGTAGAGGATTGATCCACAAGGACTCGAACATTTTTACGTGAATTTTTATTATATATAAAGGCACTTTCAACTTTATTGACTCAAATAGAATCTTATTTTTATTTTTGCTCATGAGATCATAAAATGTATCGAAATCTTGTCATTCGGTTCTAAACATCATAAGTATCGCAAGAATTTTCTGAGAATTTTTCAGATTTTTCTTTTATTTTTTATAATTTATTGAATTATGAGGGGTATTTATGTAATTTTCTAAGAAACATGGGGGCTTGAATGCAAATAAATAGAAATTTAAGGGTGTGAATGTAATTACTGAAAACTATCTGGATAGAAGAGACATTTACCTACAAAAATATACTTAACGGGTAAATTTTAGAAAAAAGGAATAAACTTTAATAAAATTGTAGAATGATCCTTGAAGGACTGAAATATATTTAAGACAAACTTAAACAAAAATTATGGAAATACTACATAATATAAAATTTAAAATTAGAAAAATTGTAGAGAATGAACAAAAGTTCATCAAAATTACATTTAAGTCCAAAACTTATAAAAAATATCAAAAAATAATTGCAAAAAGGCCCTTGGTCTCCAAGACCAAAGGTTGGGGTCGAGCTCAACCTTGCACGACAGAGCTTGATGGTGCGAGGATGGTGGTTCTGCGGAGGTGCAAGGAGGAGTGACGAGGAGCAGCAGAGTTCGTTGGTGCGGGGAAGACATTGGAGAAGCGACGACAAAGGAGGAGGTCAAAGCCTCTCTTCGATGATGGGTTTCTCTTTGGGTGCCTCCAGTCCATTATAGAGCTCTCAACTCGAGGGAGAGGAGGGGACGGAGGGGAATTAGCGTTGGGAAGAGACGGACCACCCCCATGATGGTTGCACGAAAGGGAGAGGAGGTGTGGTCAGTGCAGGAGAGGAATGAGAGGAGGCGACGGTTGCCGTGGGGAAGAAGATGATGGGAGTGACTGACGTCAGAATGACATCATAACTCCCTTTTATTTTTACCTTTTAGAGATGTTGACGCATGCCGATGTCAGCTATTTTATCACGTAGTAGTTTTTTTAAATGAAGAGGGAGGGGATAGGAGAGCCTCCTTGAGCCTCTTCTAAAACAGACTTGAAAAATAAAAAAGGAAATATTATCAAAAACTATAATATAGGCTTGGATCCCATATTTATTGGAAAATTATATAATTTCTTTTATTTTTTACATTTATTTTGCAAGAAAATGTTATGCAATTTTTAGATGATTTTAAATGCAATGCATATGAAAAATATGAAATGAGAATTATAAATTAACGCAAGAAAAATACAATGGATTACGCATGAATTTTTCTAAAAAAGGTATAAAAACATGATAAATCACTTATTCATTATATCCACATACTTAACTTTTGTTAGTCCTAAGGAAAATAATGACATGCAAGGAGAAACATAAAATAATTAGAGAAGGTATACATAGGGTTTACATAGACACACCCACAAAGTCCTAAGATCTTAAGCCAAGTTTGAACAAATAACAAACAAAGACCGAGTTGATCTTTAGATTAATAATGTGTTCAGACTCCTTTTAGATTCTAGTATTCAATTCGACAGCCCTCGAGTTCTATCAATTTTAATCGGTTGCATCCTTAGGTCAAGCCATGTCATCCTGATCAACAGATATTCTTTTTAACCTTAAGTTGATTTTGAACTATATGTGAAGATCATAGCTCCTCCCAATTTATGAGACAAGTATACCATATAACCTTAAGCAAGATACCAGGAGATTCACAAAATCTAAAACCTCTATTCTCTCTAAGTCTAGGCTTATTCATATTTCATCTAAATCCGTCAGCAAAAGAAGATGGGTGCAAGTTGTAGAGAGCTTGGATTTTTTGGGCGTTTCTGTTGAACGCTTTGGTCCGTTGCTCTCATTTTTTTCATTTTGCAGAGCATAACCCATGACTTCTTTGGCCTCTTTTAAAATAGTGGCAACAACAGTCTGCTACTTGGATTATTTAGTAGAGCTGGGTTATTTGAGTAGATTTTTTCTTTGGTAGCTCTTTGCTTTGTATTTGTATTTTTCGAATAGGCATCCCTTATCGTGTTTTCTTTTTGATAGGATTTTATGGAGCTGTATATCAAGATTATAAATTTATAAAATGTGACTTTCAGAGACATGTATAAGGCAAGTTTGCTGGCAGGCCCAAACTTATAGAAAATAAGTAGTTTCTAAACTTAGATCAATGAATTTTACTAACCACGAGATTCAGAGTCACTCCCTTCCCTTTATAGAGATTGCAACAATCCATAGTACAAGCAAACTAAGTTGAAATAAGGTGTAAGGTGCAGTTTGTTCAATAATCAATCAAGACTAAAAGAGTGCTATAACCGTCAAGATGATCTATTTAGACACATATGTTTGTCACAGCGTAAAATTAGCAAAACCCAAAGAATTAAGTCTAAAACAGACATGAATAACCAGAGTACCTAAACCTAATGAAATCATCCAAAATTGAGCGGATTATGGTCTTCTTAGTCTAAGTCCAAAATTTATAAAATTCAAACTTGAAATCCCAAAAAATGGGAGAAAACAAGGGAGGATACTTTTGGATTTTTGAAAAAATGCTCTTTTAAAAAATTGGAGGAATTTTGGAATTTTTATGGGATTTTTGATATATACAAAAAATTATAGATTTTTGAAAAATATGCAAAAAATGATGCAGGGTTTTTTCGGAAAATTTTTTTTAAAAAAATAGAATTTTTTATATTTTTTTGAAAAAAAACAAGAAAAAGAAAAAAATAAGTATTTTTGAAAATAAAAGCAATGTAAAATAATTGTAATGCATGAAATAAAAGGGATTTTTTAATGTGATAAATAAAAATAACATGCATGAAATGTGATGCACCCCCTATGCTTAGCAGAAGCCATGTCCACATGGTGAGAAAAGAGTAGGAAAATTGTGGGACAACATGATTGAAGAGAGTGCATGTGCAAATGACAAAAGATGCTTTTTTCATTTTTTTCTAATTTATTTTATCCATTTTTGTGGGGTTTCTTACATACTTATTTGAAACAAAAAGTAAGTGGTTTTTGTATAATTTTCTAAGAAATCTAAGGGCTTGAATGCAAATAAATAGAAAGTTAAGGGTTGGATGCAATTACTGATTCAGTAAATTTGTCAACAAAAATACTTAATCATTAAATTACATAAAAATAAATAAGCTTTAAGAAAATTATAGAAATCCCTAGAGGACTGAAATACAATTAAGAGAAACATGAATAAAAAATATGCAAATACTACAAAATATAAAATTTGAAATTGGAAAAATCACAAAGAATGAACAAAAGTATACCAAAATTGCATATAAGTCTAAAACTTATTAAAAAATACTGAAAATAAAATATTACAAAAAGACCTTGGTCTTCAAGACCAAGGACTGGGGTTGAGCTTGGCCTTGCATGGCAGAGCTAGGCAGCGCAGGGACGATGATGTTGCAATGATGAGGAGGTGTGGGGGAGGAGCGGCGATGCTCGATGGTGCGGGGATGGCGGTGGAAAATCCAGCTGCAGGGACGGTTGGGCCTCGAGCATCGTCGCCCACCCCTTCCCCATGCGCGGCCTCGAGCGTCATCGCCTTCCCCTCCCCATGTGTCATGTCCTCGAGCATTTACGTCACTACCGTCGCTAGTTTTGGGAGGAGAAAATCCTGACAAGGATTCTCCCAAAGAAGAATGCGAAGATATGGCATGGGTTGTCACCTTCTACTTTTTGAATGAGACAAAATGATTAAAATGGATATCAACATAAAAAAAGCAAGATTTAAATATATTAATCGGATCCGTTGAATTAATCATATATGGATGAAATGATGAACTTTCCTTGTACCCAATAATGATGCACCTTATTGAAAATAAATCTCATAAGGTTTAAAGTACCCATAAAAGTAAAAAATCAAACATATACCAATAATTACGTGGCTAGTAAAATCAAAATCCAAACCCGCTCAAGTGTAAATGGTACAAGTTTCTAGTCCTTAAATAGGATGAGTTCGGTCCCATACCCAATGGTTAGACTCAGATTCACATGATAGCACAGATGTAAAATACCCTAAAATAAAACCACATTCGTGTGATGTTTTGTTGAAGTCATTAAACTTAGGAACTTCTATTACTAATACTAAAACTGAGTTTTTCGCAGGCTTCTTGACACGTGGACCATCTCTACGTCTTTCTTTCCCTCCTAAAACGGTGAGTTCCTCCCTTTCTCCACGATCTCTTATCCACGATCACTTCTTGCGCTTTTCCGAAGCCGAATACAGTATCCTCCTCCTGACGATATTATCCTGCACGCCCCCCTCACTTTCCACATGTCTTCATCATCTTCCGTCTCTCTCTCCTAAGGCACGTGGTCAAGCATTCCCTCCTCTTCCATGATATGTACGACCCATCTCCCATCATCTCTACTCTTCTTTGATTTTCTCTTGCGGCACGCCTCCCTCTCCCCCTCCTATTCCTTCTCTCTCATTCCCTTGGCAACCACGCAAGAGATGAAAGCATCATATATCACATCCCTCGTCTTCTTCGACCAGAACGCCTTCAGCTCCAGTGAGATGTGCTGCTCACATTGCACATCCACAAACTTGAAGGTGGACTTGCATTAGATCTCCTCAGGACCAAAGGAGGTGTGCATGAGGTTGGATTGCAGCAGGTGCATTTGTCGTCCTGATGAATATTGAAGAGGAAGCACATACATGGTGACACACGTGTGGTACAAGAAAGATGCCTCCAATTGAAATGGATACAACATCGTCATTGGATAAAGAAACGATGAAAGGAATATTAGTGCACTTGCTAAATAAGCATGTATACTTAAAACATAATTAAAGAGATGTCCAAAGGGGATTCATCCTTTTTATATACTATCCACGGTTGTGCTACAAGTAATGATATTATCATTTATTTTTAGTGAAAATGAGACATTAGACAAATTAGATATTTATACTTGATGTAAAAGTGTGTAATGTGATTTAGTTGGAAGGAAGTGAGATAAGTAGTGTTAGGTTGGATTTAAATCTATGTGCATTGATATATTAGGCATATTACTTATGATAATATAAGCGTGTCAATAAATAGTAGGTTGTAGAAAATATGTTTATATAGATAAATCGATTTGTTATGTATTCTTAAAGCGTAGATATGTGTTTGAATTAGTAAATGGTGTTCATTGGTATGCTTAAGTAATATGGATAGTTAATTTCAGATCATTATAAGGTGATGCACTAATAAAGCTAACATGTTTAAATTTTAAGGAAAAATGATACTATGTATAAATAGAGCAACATATCATATGAGTGTATAAGTGTGTGGCTGAGTATGGTTTGGGAGTGGTTGTTAGCTTAATCTATGTTCTTAGTGTGAAAAACCAGTAGGATGGAATAATTTCCAATTAATGTATAAATCAACTAACAATATGTCGGTTTTGCGATAATTCAAGCACTTTGCTACGACGAATCAAGTACCCATCAATACCATCCCAACGAGCCTTGCCTAGGAAGGGGATGGTGTAGGAAGGGGATGGTGTAGGAATGGGATGGTGAATCTAACATGGTTCATGAAGGCCATTGTCTACGTGGTCAAGGACCTCACATATCGCTTAATTGATGGATCAAGAAGCAACCTGATCTTGACATATTTGACAAATCTTCAACTAATCATGAACAATGGATAGTCTTCAACCTGTGCACAATAAATTCAAAATCTGAAATTAGTGTGCACTGAAAATTAAATCTATTTAATTTTTTTTGTCAAGAAAGATCCATTTTTAGTGGTTATTTGAGCATGATAATGTGAAATTCAAAATTTCCAAGATAATTGCGTCGGACTGCCCATTTGCAAAGGAGGTCAGCTAATGCACTGGTGATTGATAAACACAAATTATCGTACGTCTAAAAAGTATGTCTCACACAAGGCGGAGACAACCGAGGTCGCTGCGGTGACCCACAATAAAATGTATTTAATCAACAATTAACCCACACTATAGATCAAAGAAATAGAAATAAATGTGGAGTTAAAATTTATTTTTAACTCTGCACAAAATGTATAGCAAGCAAGTATGCAGAGAGTTCGAACACAGGGAGCAAACAGGGTAATTCAAATAGATGTGTGCGAGTGAATGTGAAGTGTGTCTACACTATGCAAGCAAATAAATTTTTGGTGGGTTTTTAATTTTTTATATTTTGATTTTTAATTTTCTAATTTTTATAATTTATAATTTATATTTTTTTTCTTTTTTTTTTCAATATTGGAATATAAAAATAATGCAATAAAAGGGAAGATCAAATATTTATAAAAATGTACAAAAATAACCAAAAATTTAGAAATAAAATCTTTTTGGTATTTTTATAATTTTCTACTATTTTTGGGATTTTTGAGTATTTTTCAACATATTTTTGGTATTTTTAAACACTGAAATAAATCAAAACAGTGAAAAAGCTACTTGCTGGGGGCAAAATGGGAATTAAAAATAACAAACAGCCACCAAAATTTTTCACACTAATTTTAAATTAAAGAGGATAAAATATAGAATAAATAGGAACTGAATTTATAATTTTTAGATTTTTCTGCAAATTTTTAGATTTTTTTGAAGTTTTTAAGTATTTTCTAATTTTTAAGGTTTTTCTTTTGAGTTTTTTTATGATTTTTGGACTGACACTAAAATGAGTTAAAATAGACAGTAGGGAATTTTTTTGGAATTTTTCGAGGTCTTTTGATATTTTTTGGTATTTTCTAAGCTAGACAGTAGAGAAAAAATATGTTTTTGATTTTTAATAAATATGAAAATGAAATAAAATCGAAAACTAAAAATAGGGCGTTAAAGTGCAAGCATACAGGAGCTTAACTCTAATTTTTGAGAATTTTTGGAATTAAATTGAGTCTCCAAATAATTATGTTAAGCACACAAAAATTAAAGGTCTAGCAGGGACCTTTTAGCAAAAAGACAAAGCTTCAAGGGCTTTTAGGCAATTTTCCCACAAAATTTTATACTGAATTAAATATATTCTGGACCAAAAAGCAATCACCAAACTTGTAGGATCTTTCGCGCAAAATACCCACCCAAGCACGTGCGATGCACGCGCCTGGGAGGGGCTAAAATGTAATACTTCAAAAGGCGAGGGGCACAGTTGCAAAAAATAACAGAAATTAATTCACTGCAGAGGAAAGTTTTGGCACTAAAACGACGTATGCGAAAAACTCAGGGTGGCCCTTGCAAAATAGCCAGGTCACGTGCGCGACGCACGTGACCTGGCAAGGGCTGAAGTGCAAAACAATGAAAACCGGGGGCGTAATTATAAATATTACAAAAATTAATGAACGGCCTAGGAAAGTTTTGAAATTACTTAAGAAATAAACAAAATCGCGGGGGTTGAAGAGCAAAATACCCCCGCGGACTTGATCCAACGACGCCTCCGATTTCACTTAGCCACGCGTCAGCACGGGAGGCGTCGATGACGGTTCGATCTGGACGCTCAGGATTAGATGATCTTCTCGTGATGGACGGCTCTGAGCACTCCCGATCCGACGGTCCCTGAAGCGCTGGAAGAACGACTGTAGAATCGACGGCTCCGGGTGATGAAGGAAGAACGCGGGAGTAACTGAGCTCCAACGACTTTTGATCTGCAAAATCTCGCCACTCAGAGCGGTGGGACTCCTTCCAACAGCTTCACGAGATGCCTGGGAGCTCCCTCAAGGTGATTGCAGCTACAAAATGGCCTCGCAACGGCCGGAGGTCCACTGCGATGTTGGCAAAGAAGGGCAGCCCCCAGGACGTCTGCTTTTGTCAAAAACGACCCCAGGAGGGGGTCTCTTGCGCCTGAGGACCTGCAAAGTCGAATACACAATACCAGCAGACGGTCCCAGGATAAAAACGAAGGTGGAGGGGCGGCGATGGGCGTAAATAGGCGCTCGCCGGAGCTTGCTCCGGCGAGGGGTGGATTCGGCGAAGGAATGGGTCTGGATCGAAATGGAGTAGGGTAAAATGAACCTAAGGCTACATTAATTACGAAAATGCAAAAAAAAACAAAGGGTAGAAACGACCTTAAGGGCTGTAGAGCCCAAGGTTGGACCTCGACAGCCAAGTGGCCGGAGGTGGCTTTGGAACGCGCCCAGGAGCGCCTGGGTTGCACCTCAACGTGGTCGGGAGTCACCCTCTGTCACCGGGGATTCGCCAGAATTCCTCGGAGGTCCCTGGTATTGGCCAAAGGCGGTTCAAGGGTAGGAGGAAGATGAGGGGGGTCTTTTGAACTGTGGCGAAGGGACGTGAGAAACGAGGCGTCAACGGGCCGAACCATGATCCACAACCCTAGGAAATGTACTGGCATGCAAGATGGATGGTAGGGAAGATCTTTGCAGAAGGAATCGACCTCAATAGATGACAGACGTTGCCTCGAAAAAAGGGCGAAAGATGGGTCAAACTCTTGCTGACACAACTACAGGAGTAGGACCACCCCAGGTCCCCTGGTTGGTCCACGTGGACCAACCAGGAAAAACTCCTGGAAAAAGATTTAAAAAATTATTTAAAAATAATAAATGACTTAATTAATTTTAGGTTATTAAATAAAAAAAGTTTATTATTTTATAAAGAATTTTGTCATGATTTTTAATTATTTTTATGGAGTGTATTTTTACAAGTTTACATTTAGACCCTTTATAGGTATATTACCTATATATTTGATTATTTGATTTTTAATTTGTGATTTTAATTTTCTTATTTTTATTTCTTATTTTGTAAAATTATAAAATACTTTTGTACACATAAATATATTTTTATTTTATTTTTCTGATATGTTTTGTATATTTAATAAAATATGAATAAGTATTGTATAGGTATGGATATAGGCAGTATACTTATGTATCAAATACGTAAGTACTTTATTTTAAGTTTTATTTAGGTTTTTATTCCAATTTTTATATACATAATTATTATAAGTAATATTTACAAGATTATAAAAATATAAAAATATAAAAATAATGAATAAATAATAAATTGAATATTTTAATCAGTACAAGTATACAAAGGGGGCCCAAAACTCAACTTTCAAACCGTAGCTCAGCCAAATGCGAAACCACCGCCATTAAATAGCTTATTTTATTCTATATACAATTAAAGGTGAGTTTGCTGTATTTGGAGTTGTCAGTTGTGAGATACGGGTCTGGGAAGTTGGGATTCTGGATTTTTATTCAGACCATAACTTTTTATCTGTACATTATTTTTCTGTGAAATCAATTTTATATTTTTCTTTATAAAATTATCTACAACTTTCATGTACAAAGTTTCTTTATTTGATGTATAAAAAGTGGAACCAAAAATAGGTCCCAAAATGAATAAGGAATGAATAAAATGATATAGGTATTTGACCCTTATCTCCCCCTACTTTATTCCTGGTCGACCTATTCATCAAGATGCCTAGGTCTCGGGGGTTTGGGTCATAAAATATTTACAATATTTTATTCTTTTTTCTTTTCTTTTATTTATTCTATAATTTTGGCTTTAATTATAGTATTTTATACACTAATGGGATGTACATGCATGAATGCTAAGATTGTGTATTTAATGCTATTTACATGCATTTGCTAGGGTTTTTGATGCCAAAATGATAGAATAAAGATGATGAAATGTGGATTCATCAGTGATGAGATGTGAGTTTTGGGATATTGAACCAGCTAAGAGAGGGTGAGGAAGGCCCAAGAAGTGTTGGAATGAGACTATACAAAGGGATATTCATTTTTCGGATGTAAGCTTGAGAATGACCTAAGATAGATCTGAATGGAGGCAAGGAATCCATGTAGGTGACCTACTTAATGTGGAAAAAGGCTTTTGTTGTTTGAATTGCATCGACTTTCACATTATTAAGAACATTATGCTTGCAATTATAAATGACTTTTTTGTATTTGTTGCATTATTTATTGATAACAAACACTATAGAATCCGGTGATGTTTTCAAAGATAAAGATAAGATTCAAAGACTTATTAATAGAAGCAGAGATGTGGTATGCCATTCAAATGTCTCTACCAACTCTCATTAACTAGACTATCAATATTGTAAAGGTATATTTCAAAAATCTTGAGACTAAATTTCGAATATTTAATTCATTACCAAAAAAAATAGGGACACATTGACATTGAAAAAGAGAGGGACATAAATGATATTTTATAAGAGGAACATAGTTGTAAAACATCCATTTTAAAACGAGGAAGAGACATTCTATTCATTATGCATGAATTGGAATAGAGAGATAAGAGCACAGAGAAAATATTGTTGGCCCTTTATTTTCTCTGTGAAGATGCAATTGTACAATATTTCAAGAGAGAGAGAGACTAAATGAAAGTGATTTTTAGATTCTATTAAGTATAGATTGTATTAAAGATGTCCTATTTATAAGTTGAAAATTTGATATTGTAATATTTTGGAACATAATGCTTATCAATAGAACCTTAATTATCAATGATTGTTATTTTCCTCCATTAAAAATAAAGAAAAATGACATTGATAGGGAGTCAACATGTCACATTATTTTATCTTATTGTTTTCTATAGTAACCAAACTTTTCATCCTAATTTTAAGGATACGTGCATTACTGCATTACTATTACTATGTAAAAATTCACGATCAAATTGTAAATAAATTGATCATACTTACTGATGCACACATATTATCTAATTATCCCCAATAAAAATGGTATATGACGACTGATTAATTTGTAAGTTCTCTTATGATAAAAAGCAATCATGCACTATTTTGCTTTTCGAAGCATATCTAATGCTTTTTATCATTTATCTATTTTTCACGTGCTTGATAAACTAAACCCATGCTCCGAAGAATCTTTTTTTGTCAATTTAAAATCTAATCAAATCGATACATTCATTCAGGATGCACTTTCTACTTAATGAAATCTAGATAAAGTGTTGACATTTTGTTGTTTTGGATGGAATAATTTACACCTTTCACTTGGTAAAACAATAAAAATTGTTGCAACGGATACATATCTTAGTCTTTAATTGTTTAAATATCTTCTCTAAAAATGTAGCATAAAACCATACTCAATAATCTTGCTCTAAATATTATTTATGAATTATAAACTATTACAAATTCTTTTATCGGCTTACCTTTTAGTAATGGCTGGGTGATTCAAAATTAATAGCTACTTAAGTAAATTTTTTATATAAAATATTTCATACCTTACTTTGTTATCTTGATTTTGTAATCATATTCTGAAAACAATCTTCTTAGACCATGTCATTATTAGATCTAGAAATTAAAGTCATATGGTCAATTACATAAAATATTATCAGGAGAGGTTAATAAAGCACACTTTAGATTAACACCGGATTGAGTTACTTTTCATGTCCATACTATTTAATGCCTCAATTGCTTATATCAATTTTATAATCACATATTCCATTATCATTTTCAGAATAAGTTGTAAACTAAAGTGGATATTCTTCCCAACTATCCCCTCTAGATTAAAGTTGATTATAGTAAGAGGCAATTTTGCACTGGATAATTTGAGACGAAGAATATGCAAAATTTCTACACAAGGTTGCAACTAGTTTACAACATATTTCCAATATAAATTTAGACTTTTAAAGTTAAGTTGAATGCAATCTATCCCTACAGTTTTTTTGTCAATTGGGTTAATAAATTAAAATATATCTGTAGTTTTTATCAATCGGGTTTAGAAGCTAATATATATATATATATATATGCAAATATTCTACTTCATCTTTTGACCCTCCTTATCATTTCTCTCATACAACAATAATTTTCCAATCTCAATATAAAATGGCCTCATCTTTTTTATTGAATGCTTTGGACACGTCATATTCATTCATTAGATTTCAATAGACTCCAGTGTCAGCCCAACTAATGAAACAATGTGTATTTCCTATTCCGCCGCGAAGCGCGGGTATACACACTAGTATCAGTAAATTTCCAAACAAAGGGCGAGGAAGCTCACGTTGCAAGTAATGGCCACGTGAATAGGCCTGGAAAGAAGTGCCTCGAAGTCCACCTTTCAATCCAAAGCTCTCAGACACGATTAAATAGAGACTTGTAGGAGTTTTTCCTATGAGAGCCATGCCCTAATTAATTTGCAATTGCACTCGTGCCTTTATTATCTAACAACATTCATTAATAGTATCCTTCTGCTATTAGCCCCTATATTACATTAATGGAATTGCAGAATTGGGATTTTTGCAATATATAGGGGAAGAAGTGTAATCATAAAAAAAGCTAGGAAAATGAATGGTATTCGAAAAATCAAAAGGGTATAAATGTAAAAATACTTAACTAATACGATTATCACGCTTGGGGGATTGTGTTTAGCATCCAAGAACCGGCTAGGTGATGATCTTACCATTTTAAGATGACCGGAATCAATTGAGATTTGATACAAATACAAGCCCTTCTCTTGGGTGGTAAGGACCAAGCGAGACTTTTATATCTGAGGGACTAGAATAGAATGGATTGGAATTTAATATACATCCTATAATATATCATTTCTTTTGAATCGCACTTAAATATATTTTTTCTTAAAGTACCTTAAAAATGCACGATGAAATTCTTGAATGTTGAATAATTTTTATTTCATAAAGTTAAATATACTCTTAGGAGAAAAATATAATTTGAACAAAAATAAAAGACATTGTGTATATATATTTGTAAATTACTTAAATTGTGCTCGTCACGACTTCAAATCAAATTCTTCATTTATAATTGATTCCATTGAAATTCGATTAAAAAAACTAAATATGAGTAATATTTGCATGATTGATACAACAATGCCATGATAAAATCGCTATACTATCAAATTCTAGAATCCAATACTTATAAACATGTGAAAACAAAACAAATATTCTTTTGAAACGATAAGAGATAATCACCAGAATTTGGATGACAACTGATAACCGGTTAGGCTCGACTGAGGGCGAGAGTCAGATACAAAATAGTGTAGCAATGATGTCATGGTTTGCGACTTTCATGTGTGATATTGGCACCGATAAAAGATGCGATTTCAGTGATGGCGGTGGCAGTGGTGATTACGACAACTTGAAAGTTGCATGATTTGATTTGAGACGTTGTATTCAAGATCTTAGCAGTTGTTGAAGAAGAAATAGGAAATATATAGTTGTTTATGGTATGGATGTTGGAATATATATATGGCGAAAAAGATAATAACGTTGCAATTTATATATGTAGTTAAACATGACATTTAAATTTGTTAAATAATTGCGGGGAATCGAGAAGTTCAATCACACAATTATGAAAATAGGAAAGTGCAGAATAAGAAATACCGGTGAAAAAGTTTATTTTGATTCGATCGCAGTTTCGTTCAGCACAATAGTTGGAAATACTCAACAAAAAACGTCGTTTCCTTCTAAACTTTGCGATTTTTAAACAAGTCACAAAAAACAATCGTATTTATATTTATACGCCTACCCTTTTCCATATTTACATCGTGATTCCTCATGTTTACACCATGATCCTATTAATCTTTTTAAACCGTCCTTTGGTATTAAAAGAAAAGGTAGACTTTGTAAACTTTAAAAGTTTTACATGGATCATAGCATGAATATGAAAAAAGTAGGCTAGGTATGCAAACATAAAAATCCCTTAATCCTACTTGATACTACCTTGTACATATTATATAAAGATCCCATAGTACGGATAAAATTTCTTTGTACTTGAAATATCAAACGTAACATTGTGGGTATCCGATTTCATGATTAGTTTAAATCTTGTTTGGCACCAAATAACCCTAGTTGATCATGTTCACATTTGTTCCAGATTATATTTAAGCAATGCCGTTTTTTATACCATAGCCCCTAAATTCTTGTCCAGTTTCTTATTACATTCTGACTCTCATTACCTTACTCTATGTAACACATATGTCAATGTCCAAAGGTTGTGGTGTATAACAAACATCTTTAGAGGTACATATGCCAAATGTCCAAAGGTTGTGGTGTATAACAAATATCATTAGAGGTTATGCGTAATTGAACAAGAATTTAGGGGTTATAACACAAAAACCCCTCAATATTATACACACGTGTGATTTAATTATACCCACATCATCCATATTAGCGTAAACTCTACTCATAACGGCCATCAAAGCCTCCTCTTTGACTGCAACAACAAGAAGCCCACCATGAGAACACAGAGCTCCATCCCAAGGTGCCCACCTCTCAAATGGGTCCTCCTCCTCTTCTCCATCCTCTTCACCCTCCTGGCGCTCCTCCTCGCCTTCCACTCCCTCCCCATGGACCCCTTCTCCTCCTTCACGGCCCCCTCCGTGCATCCCACCGACACCGAGCGCATCGTCGCCGCCATCGTGGACAAGATCGAGCGCGAGATAACGTGGCTAAAAGATCCATCGATCTCCATCTCACCGCTGAGGTACAGGGCCTTCCTGGTGGAGATGCTGGGTCTGGTGGAGTCCCTCGTGCCGAGGCCGACACGCAAGAGCAGGCAGGATTACGCGGAGCGAGAGGAAGGGTTGGAGGAGGAGGAGGAGATCATGGGAGATGAGAGGGCGTTCATGGTGGAGGAGATGAGGAAGTACCTGAAGGTGAGGGCGAGCAGACTGGGGAGGAGCAACTTCATGGGGGCGAACGGGACGTACACGAGCGTGGGGCACCGGTGCTTCTCGATGAGGGAGGAGGTGGAGGAGTACATGGACTACGACGTGGGGGACTACTGCAACGATGACTGGAGGTTGGCGCAGAGGCTCATGGTGCATGGCTGCGATCCACTCCCACGGAGAAGGTCAGCAATCTCGGTATTTGCGAGTGGATCCTCTGCTAGCTAACCTGGGAGGGTGCCCGAGTCGCTCGATCGAGATCGAGCGGTTCGCACGAAATCAGGGTTTTTGTAGGCCCTTACCGTGCGAATCGCTCGATCTCGATCGAGCGGCTCGGGCACCCTACCCGGTTACAGCAGATCGGTATTTAGCTTGCCCGGGCATTTCAAAATCAATGTGGTATGATTTGGGCTCGGACCCTCTGCTGATGCAGATCCTCTACAGTACCAGTACTGCAGTATCCCCAATAAACCGCGAGGAGGTCCGAGGCGATCGATCAAGATCGAGCGATTTGCACCATAAAGGATCAGAAAAACCCAAATTTTGTGTGAACCGCTCGATCTTGATCGAGCAGCGCGGGCTTCCTCGTTTACTGATGATCCCTGCAATACTGCAGAGGATCCGCTTGCGTAATATAACAGTGTAGAGTTGCTTGATCACGTACACGGGTTCTCGATTTTGGTGAGCATTTCCGTGTGCACCGTTCGATTCGACCAGATCGAACAACCCTCTGCTGTTACAGCAGAGGATCCATGTCCGGATGAGATCGCGATCCACCTCCATATCTGTTTTATAGGGATTTTGATGTTCGTATGTATCTATATTAAAAATTAATACAGATACGGATATTGATATCATAATACAACAAAAATGACTTAGGGTAACAAATAATTTAACATTCGTCATCATATCTATGTAGTCTAATACATAACAAAGAATACTATTAATTAATTGATCCTTTAACTTTGCAAGGATTATTGTATTCGTTGCTATGTTCCTAGCAACGAATCACATGAATGTTGATGGTTTCTTCTAATCAATATTAAATCTAACAACAATTAAAATAAATTTTAATGAGAAAGTTAACGGATAAATCATTGTTATATAAATCTTTAGCAACGAGTATAACATTTGATGCTAATTACGAGAAGAAAATCTAGTTTTGTAGTGAATCATATTTGTTATATGTTTTCACATCGGATAATATGTCAATGAATATTCAAATTTTCCGTTGCTATAAGTCAATTTTTTCTAGTTGAATTTGATATATGTAAATTTCTGGACATGTATTCGTATATCCATTATCATATATTAGTGTATAGTGCAGATTCATCTTTTACCATATGTAACATAAATTCACACATTTTGATATAATTGTTATGAAATAAATGCAATTAATATAGTTGTATCATGTATAATCTATCCATTACATTTTTACTTAAATTATCTATAGAATACTTCTAATAATATATGTATTCGACTTATATCCACTTTCCAAGAGGGGGACTTGAAGTGGTGGCGCGGGGTGGAGGGACGGAGGTCGGGGCATGCGTGGGGGAGGAGGGGTCGGAGGTGTGGGTGGTGGGCAGAGGTTAGGACGACTGAGGGAGGATGAGGGAAGGCGGGTTATAAATAAAAATACGATAAATATAAGGTTTATATAAACTTTTTGTTGAGGAATCGGATTTATTTTAATGGTAAAACTGATGATAGTTAACAAAGTGTAAGAGTTAGTAAGTTTGTGAGGTTTATATGATAATTACGTTATTTAAAAATTTGAGAAGGTAATTTACGATATTTCTAAAGTTTGTGATGTAAAAATACCACAACTAGTATCTAAATTATCTGCTATCATGGATTTTTTAATGGAATGTATACATATATGAGTATATCTTTGTTCAATCTACTATATCTTATCTATTCTATTCTGACCTCTCCTATTCTGACCTCTCCCCACATTTGAATGTTAATGTATATTCAAACGTATCTTGCAAATTGTCCATTAAATCCGTATTTGTTTTAAATTAATACGGATAGTGGTCTTATTTTGAGCATATAAATATTTGTGTTATATAGAAACAGTGTGATTTTGTTTATAAGATATCGACATTTTATATCACCTGTCATCATATTTGATGTAATTGCAATGAAATAGGTTATTGTTTGATTCATACGAAAAACATAGAATACATTAAACTTTAAGGCAATCTTTGGAGTAATTTTTGTTCATTTTTGTTTCCATCCGTATCCATTTTCTTGTAGTTCGCGGTGGTTGTCATATTCATTGCCATTTTGTTCTTAACAGTTATTTCGATGATCATCTATTGATTCACCATTAAAGTTCGTTCTCATCATCATTGTTTTTATAACGATGGAATAAAAATCTTGAAAAAAAATATGAACGCATAACGATTGTTAGATGATTCATAGGTTGATAGCAAATAATAAGACATTAATTAAGAATTTCAACAATTAAAGATTAATTTTATCAGAAATGATATATCTTGTTATAAATTGTGCACTAAAAGTTATGACAACTAATCACTAAATTATTCGTCGTCATATCACCAATTTACGGTAGAGTCATTTTCACCATTTTATTCTACTGCCATTATCTTTCACTCCAGAATACTTGTTTATTACCAGAAACAATAGATTAAATCTATGCATAATTTTCTACATACCTATCAAATTTTCGTCCAAATCAATCCGAATATTTTTTTTAAAATTGGTTTTAAGTTCATTAAATATTGACTTTTTCTTTGACCATTAAGATGAAAGAGCAATAATTGTCGGATTTGGACAAAATTTGATGGCCATGTAGGACATTATCCACAGATTCAATCCATATAGTTAGATTTTTGAAAATATTTTCTGCCAGAGAGAGGGAAGATTACAGCATCCTGCCGTAGTTTTCACTAAGGAAAGGATCTGCCCCGCATGGAGGCATACGTGCTAATTAGAATAAGATTAGAATATGTATGGTAAAAGGGTAAAATGGGGCTGCTCCCATGGGGAGAGCTAACTTGGCTCCCACCGCCTCGTTTCGTCCGATTTTTTGTTTGAAAATTTTCTTCCGTGGATTTTCGTCAATATATCCCTATATTATGTCATTAAAATTTCGTGTGAAACAGAGACTCCTACGACCTCCATTCATACGTGGTCGTTTTTAGCAATTCTGTTACCGTTAAAGATGACTACTGTCTGGATGAAGGTCGTAGGAGTCTCTGTCGAAATTTTAATGATATAATATAGGGTTATAATGAAGAAATTCTAAGGAAGAAAATTTAAAAAAAAATAAAAAAAACAGACGAAATAGAGCAGAGAGAGCCAAATTAGCTCCGCACGGGGGCAGCCACATTTAACCCATGGTAAAATCACAGTTATTTTCGAAGAAAACCTAAGCATCTCCAACCTCTCCACCAGGTGTTTCTCCAGATCTCCCAAGTTCTACACGAAGCCCCTCCCCCTCCCCCTCTCCCTCTGGTCGCTCCCCGACGACCGCAACGTCAGGTGGACGCACTACCGGTGCAAGTCCTTCGCGTGCCTCGCCGCCAACACCACCGCCTCCAAGGGCTTCTTCAAGTGCTCCGACTGCTTCAACCTCTCCCACCACGAATCCCCGCGATGGCTCCGCCCCGTCCTCTCCGACCCTTCCACCAACTCCACCCCGGACTTCCTCATCCGCGACGTAATCAACTTGAAGCCAGGAGAGATCCGCATAGGCCTCGACTTCAGCGTGGGCACCGGCACCTTCGCCGCGCGCATGCGGGGACACAACGTCACGATAGTGACGGCGGCCCTCAATCTGGGGGCGCCGTTCTGCGAGATGATCGCGCTGAGGGGACTGGTGCCGATCTACGTGAGCGTGAACCAGAGGCTGCCGTTCTTCGACGGGACGCTGGACATGGTGCACACGACGAGGTTCCTGGACGGGTGGATCGACGAGGTGCTGCTGGAGTTCGTGCTGTACGACTGGGACAGGGTGCTGAGGCCCGGGGGGCTGCTGTGGGTGGACGCCTTCTTCTGCATGGAGAGAGACCTCGAGAGGTACGTCGAGGCCTTCGAGGTGCTCAGGTACGTCAAGCGCATGTGGGCGGTGGTGCCCAAGACGGACAAGGGTGACGGGGAGGTGTTCCTATCGGCTGTTCTTGAGAAGCCGCCGAGGCCCTTCTGATGCAGATCCATAGCCGGAATGGACGGATCAGATCATCTGTTGTGGGCCATTACGACAAGGGTGATTCAAGGGATTTTTACACTCGTACCCTTTTGAGTTTTTTCATAAACATTTAATCCCGCCTTTTTTGTGATTACACTTATGCCCTTACATTATTATGGACAAGGTAGCGTATTGAGCAAAAAAAAATAGTGCTTACAATTGAAAAAAAAGAGATAAGATGAGCTAAACTTGTTCGTGGAATAACGAACGAAAATAGTTTTCTCCGAATCGAATAAAATCCTAAATAAAATGACAAAATCCTCATATTTATTAACGAAAGATAATTTTTGCACCATATAATTATACAAGAATAGACTCATTCATCAACAAGCCTTTAGGACTATCAAGATATTTTCAGGTTCGACATTTGCTTGAATTTAGTACGTTAAACTTCGATTAAGATTCGGTTTGATAATAATTGAATCGAACATAGACACAAGTTTAGATTCATTTATATATAAGCAAACCAAACCACACTAAGGTAGGTTCAATCAGTTTATATATAAGCAAACCGAACCTCGTTAAGGTAGGTTCAATCAGCTTACTTATGTTAAAAGTTCAATTAAACTTAAATTATGAGTATGTATAAATACATAGGTATGATTGAATGTGGGCATGCATGTATTATTGGCACTTGTGAATATTTGTTTACTACTCACAAACTATTACATCAAGGTTAAATGAGTCCAATCACCAATTCAAACCTATTGAAACCTTAATCGGAACTTGATCGAGGTGAAAAAAACCAAAAGAACATACAACATTAATTCATTGTTGTTATTCTCAAACAAACCTTAACCAATGCCAAAAATTTGTATTGGTTAAACCGACCTTTAACAAATCAAATCGAACCTTTAGCAATCTAGATCGAACCGAACCTAAGCAACATTTCATCTTATCAATGCAGACCAGATCCAAACCCCTAAATATGCTCGATGAATCGAAATGGATAGGTATGTTCAGGTTCGATTCGTTCACTCTATGATAAACCTTCTGAGTAAAGTAGTTATTATAGACACCAACGAGTTCGGTACATGTATGTGTATAAACATGCGTGCATATTACGATCTATACCAGATTTCATATAATTTTCTAGTTTCTAACACAGTAGTTTAAAGTTGTTAAATACAACAATGATTATATTTTGCTGTTGTACTTGTATCCGTCCATGAGGAAACTATAAGTAGCGAGAGATATTTTTGTTTGCCGTAAAATCAATTGACGCGGAATCGTGTGCTTTGTACATTAAAGTAATTAAGTTAAATAATAACATAATTAAAATTATTTTTCAAGTAGTAATCTACTTATTAATTTCTCAAAACAAAAGTAATATAATATAATAAAAATATCTTTCAAATAATAATCTACTTATTAATTAAGTTAGATAAAACGATGATTATATTTTTCAAAAATTACGCTGTTATAAATAATATTATAATTTTTATTCATGTAACGTAGTTTTTAATCTTAACCATCCATGTATCCAAGTATACTTGTTAAGTTTCTCATAACAAAAGAAAAACAACCTATAGAGGCTGATACCATTAACTTGTCCTTGTAAAGGCCAATAATCTGTGGATCTTTCGGGCGCAATTCGGTAGAGGAACACGTAAGAGGGAAAATGGAATATAAGACTTTGCTTCTGTTTGGATAAAGGAAGATGATAAGGAGGAATACAGAGGGATTAAGTAATAATTATTCGTTATTCTTTGTTCGGTACGAGGGAGAGGAGAAGGAAAGATATGGAGCTTACGTTAGATAATGACCAAGCCTGATTGAGGGCTTGAGGACGGGGGCAGCAAGGCAGGCGAGGAACATTATGAAACTGCGTAATGAGTTAAGCAAACTTGACAACCTTTCTTACTAACCAGAAAGATTGCCCTTCAGAACATTCTAGCGATTGGACAAGTTCTCCAAAAAAAGCCGCTTACTATCCGGAGAAGTTGGATGAAGTGAGATTCTCCACCTCGCTAATAATTCTATCTTGATTCTTCTCATTGTTGGAAGGCCTTTTAGGGCTAGAAAGTTAGCTATAAACAACAAAGGCTATTATATATATTTGTTGTTATAATTTTCTTTCCACCTTAACAATATTATCTAAAGACCGAAACTCTCGGAGATTAAGAAACGAAAGAGCGAGATGGTTTTTTTTATTCCCGTGACTTTTGGTCTCTTTATGGTAATCATTAATTTTCTTGGTAGAAGAGGCCTATAATGGATGAATAGTGAGGAAAACCTTATTCCTCATTTTGACTCTAGGAGCAAAATGTTGACTATTTATAGATATTCCTCCATATTCCTCAAATGAACAGTTCCTTTAAGTTGTAACATATGTCTATGGTCCGAACCGTGGTCGAAAATCCCTAACTAGCTAGTACACTGATTTTCTCTTGCCGGTGTAGTTTATGAACATTATAGGTTTTTTTCTACTCGAGAATAAATCGGAAATGGAAGATGTAATCCAAAATTCCCTTAGTAGAAATCAAAAGCCATCTGCCCTCGTTCATCGTTAAGATGATGCATACACACGTCTTTCGATCTTCTCCAATATTAGATCATCTGCCCATATACCTCTCAGTAAAATGCGGCAGCTGTGCATGCGTCGTGTAAGAACAAAATTGGGACCTTTGAGTAAAAAAAAAGTAAATTATTGTTGAAGAATGGTCTTGGTGGGCTATATTTAGTACCACATCTAGGAATGGTGACTTTTGGTCACATTGATAGGACTATATTGTTGTATTAAAATTGTATTTTGGTTTTAATTGGAAAACCTATTAATTACAATTAACATTAATTTGGTTTCAATTGGGAAACCAAATGTTTGGAGGGAAAGTTGGGAATTCCCAAATTTGAAACATTTTGAGTTTGGATGGAAGTTTAGTACCATACCTTAGAGATCTAAACTTTTGGTGGACTTATATCTGAGTCCACACACCAAGCTCTTGTAGCAATAGTAGAGAGGAGGAATGGAGGACCACACACGCGCGCGCGCTCTGCTCCGGCTCCGGCTCGGGAGAGTCAATTCGGATCTTCGATCTCGATACTTTTGCTGCGGGTTTCATTTGGCTGATCGATTAAATTAATCAAACAAATTAATTTAATCACGATCACATTGGGAATTGAACTTGATCCAAACGGCTCGACTTAGCCGCAGTTTTGGAATCCGAAAAGACACGACCGTTGAGGGGCGTTTTCGGAAACCTAAGGGACTGCGCGCTAGGGCACGCGAGTCCTTCTTTTTAATTCCCCCACATGGCGCCGTTTTTCTGCACTCGCAAGAAATCTCCACCCGCCTTCACTCTCTCTCTCTCTCTCTCTCGCGTCCGCGACCTGTTTCTTCTCGGCTGCAAGTTCTCGGAGGTGCTTTCGAGGACGGTCTCGTCGGTGTACGCGGACGACGACCGTGAACCGTCGTATCCTGTGAGCGGATCGCCAGTACCCAACGCATCGGTATTGTGGGGGCGAAATCCTCTCTAAGGACAGTCCATTTCATGGACGCTTCGGTGATATCTAACCTTATCTTTCTTGTATTTTGTTTGCCGTAATTTGTTTATTGCTTGCCCCTTTCTGGATCTCGCCCGTTTATTTATTTCCGTATGATTATTCGATTCCTGTTTGCATATCATAATCGAATATTGAACTGGAAATGGATGACGTTAATGATATTGATCTTTAATACTTTTATTTCCGTTCAATTGGATCAGTATAATTATTGTTTATTATATACATGGTTGATCCTGTTCGCGACAATCTTAGAGAGGATTTCGGGAACCGATTATAAAACTATGTCGGAAACAATATTTAAATCGAGGATAGATATGACGGGTATGCCTGAAAAATCCGGTGGACAGAATTTTAAGCGTTGGCAACAACGCATGAAGATCTGGTTAACCACCATAGGGTTAATCTCGATGCTTGAAACCGACTGTCCTACGGTAGAAATGGAAAACCCCTCACCCGATAGCCATAAGGCGCAATCTGCATGGAAGGAATGCGACCGTATATGTCATGGTTGCATCTTGTTGGCTCTGTCCAACACGTTGTTTTACGTATATTGTTCGTCCACGCAGACTGCGAAGGGGCTATGGGAAGACTTGCATCGGAAGTATAACACCGAAGACCTCGGTATTGAGAAATACACCGTAGCTAAGTTTTTGAAGTTTTCCATGGCCGAGGGAAAATCGGTTTCTGAACAGGCACACGAGTTTTTACTCCTGCTCCATGGTTTAGAGGATGCCGAAATGAAACTTCCAGAGAAGTTTCAGGTCATGTGCATCATAGAAAAATTCCCCAAGTCGTGGGAAGATTTCGGTATGACCCTGAAACACAGGAAGGGGAAAATTTCTATGGATGACTTGATGGTGGCAATTGCCATAGAGGAGGAATGCATGAAACAAAAACCTGTGCTTCCTGTTGATATTCAGGCTAAGGTCAATTTTATGACATCGAAGGGCAAGGATAAGAAGGGAAAGGGTCCTAATAACAATAAAATGAAACCAAAGGGCAAGATCCAGAAAAAGGCAAAGAATAAACCCTGCTGGCACTGTAATAAGGTTGGTCATTGGAAGAAGGATTGTCCGTCCTTGAAAGCTCAACCTAAGGTTACATATGGGAGTCCACAAGTGAACATGATCACTATGGGACTCGGAACTAGCGAGGGGTATGTCTCTGTAAAACCTGAACTATACCATATCCATGATCCAAATGAGTGGCTCGTGGATACGGGAGCCAATGTAAATATATGTTCTGACAGAACATTGTTTTCTTCTTATTAGACCTGCAACGGTGGGACTGTGAAGATGGGTAACGATTCTGCGGCCAGGGTGCTAGGGTCGGGACAAGTCAACTTGAGGTTCTCCTCTGGACGTGTCTGGACGTTGCACAGGGTGCTGCATGTTCCTGACATTAAGAAGAATGTGTTATCTAGCTCTATCTTAGTTAGAAATGGTTTTGAATTAAACTTTAAATGTAATAAAGTTGTTGTTCTGAGACATGGCATTTTTATGGAAAAGGCTATTTGGCTGATTTTGATTTGTTATTTAGAATTAGATGTGATTTAGTAAACATAAATGAAATGAATGTTTTGAATGCTGAATGTTCTAGTTTGTGTCTCATGTTGTGAATAATTTAGAATCTTGTGATCTATGGCATGGTAGATTAGGACATGTAAACTTAAATTCAATTAAAAGAATGATGAATTTAGAATTTATCCCTAAACACACTATTGATAAAACTCAAAAATGTGAAATATGTGTGCAAGTTAAGACACCTAGGAAGTCTTTTCAGTCTGTCTCTAGAGATAGTGAGATCTTGGATCTAGTGCACACGGATATCTGTGAGTTTAATGGTGTGTTGACCCGAGACAATAAGAAATACTTTATCACCTTTATAGATGACGGCAATAGATACTATTATGTATATCTAATTAAAACCAAGGATGAAGCCTTAGAGAAATTTCTTATCTTTAAGAATGAGGCTGAGACACAAATAGGAAAAGTGCTTAAACGCCTTAGGTCAGATAGAGGAGGTAAATATACCTCTAACTTATTTGATGAATAATGCAAATCTGTTGGCATAGTTCATGAAGTTACGACCACATATTCACCGCGATCAAATGGGATAGCAGAACGGAAAAATAGAACCTTAACTGACATGATCAATGCTCTCCTACAGAGTTCTGGACTTCCAACCTATATGTGGGGAGAAGCCTTGAATACGGCTTGCCATATTCTGAATAGGGTGCCTCCAAGACATATAGAAAAGTGTCCCTTTGAACTTTGGAGAAATAGGAAACCGAGTTTAAGATATCTCAAAGTGTGGGGCTGTCTCGCTAAGGTTTTAGTCCCAGAACACAAGTGAAAGAAACTTGGTCCTAAAACTGTTGATGCGGTCTTCTTAGGTTACCTGGAAAATAGCTATGCATATAGGTTCTTGGTAATTCGGTCCGAGATACCGGGCATAGATGTCAACACTATTGTTGAACTCCGTGATGCTACCATCTTTGAGGATGTCTTCCCGTTGAAGACTGGGATTCCTCAAAATCTGACTATTGAGGGCGCCTCCACATCAGGATCTATTCCAGATCAAGTGGAAAGAATATCGAATGTGGGGGCTGAGACTCAACCTGAACCTAATGAACTTTCTGAAGAGATTGAGCCAAGGAGGAGTAAAAGACCTCGGATAGCCAAGGATCTGGGTAGCGACTTCGTTGTCTACCAGATCGAGGGTGATCCACCAAGTTACAAGGAAGCCATGGCTTCATCTGAAGCAAAATAATGGAAGGAAGCCATCAAATCTGAGATGAATTCCTTTGTGGCTAATGGGACTTGGGAGTTGGTTGATTTACCCAAATGATGCTCTACCATTGGGTGCAAGTAGGTGTTTAAGAGAAAGCTTAGACCTGACGGATCAATTGAAAAGTACAAAGCCAGATTAGTTGCCAAGGGCTTTAGGCAAAAGGAAGGTATCGATTATTTTGATATCTATTCCCCTGTGACTAGGATGATCACAATCTGGATGCTCATAGCATTGGCATCTGTATATGATCTCTCCATCCACCAGATGGATGTGAAGACCGCCTTCCTGCATGGCGATCTTGAGGAAGAGATCTGTATGGATCAACCTGATGGGCTTGTGACTCCTGGGAATGAGGGAAAGGTTTGTAAGCTTGTTAAATCCCTTTACGGATTAAAACAAGCACCAAAGCAGTGGCATGAAAAAATTGACAAGACTATTTTATCATGTGGCTTTAAGGTTCATGAATCCGACAAGTGTGTCTATTCCAAAGTGAAAGGTGATACGTGTATTGTCTTGTGCATATATGTTGATGACATACTGTTGTTTGGATCACATATGAGGATTATTAATAAGACTAATGCTTTCTTGAGTAGCAAGTTTGAGATGAAGGACATGGGTGTTGCTGATGTGATCTTGGATCTCAAACTGACAAGGTCAGTTGATGGGATTGTAATTTCTCAATCTCACTATGTTGAGAAGGTACTTGAGAAATTTGGATATCAAGACTGCAAAGCTGTAAGCACTCCTTTTGATTCATCCCAAAACGCTGTTTGCAGACTGATGAGGAAGTTATATGGTCTGTCCTGCGGTTGCTCCGTGTCGTCTGCCCTCATTGTGGAAGGGAATCACCGGGTTGTTGTCTGATTTGGAGGTGAAATTACGGCCAGTTCTTGGTGACGATGCATCTTTTCGTTTTTGGACGAATATTGGACGGGCGACAAGAACTTGGGTGAGTTGTTCATGCGTTTATATCGGCTTGCAGCAAACAGATTGGTGACGGCGCAACAAGCGTGGGTGCATGGATTTTGGGCTCGTGTTTTCATTTCAGCTTTGTCGAACCATAGGGTGGAGGAGTTTCTTGTGTTACGGGTGCATCTTGCGCAATTTGTGGGCCCTACGATGGAAAGGGATCACTTTACGTGGGGTGATGGTAGATTCTCAGTGAAAAAGCCTATCATTTCTTGGTGGAAGATGAGGAGGAGGTAGAGGAGGAGATGGTGACTGATGCCAGAATGATCTGGAGAAGCAGGGTGCCTAATTGTATAAAGATTTTTCTTTGGTTGCTTCGACAAGATCGGCTTCTCACGCAAGCTTGTCGTGGTCAATTGTTGGGAGCGGGGGATGGTGTTTGCACCAGATGTGATATGGCGGCTGAGGATGCTGACCACCTATTCTTCACGTATCCGTCTTCTACTCAGGTTTGGGATGTGGCCAGCATTTCGTAGATTGAGGAGCAAGGCGTTGCGGATTTTGGAGGAGATTCAGAACGATGTGTGGGTTCGGACACGAAGATAGCAAGCGACCTTTTGCCATTTTGTGGGCAATTTGGTGCGCAAGGAATAGTATCATTTTTGCAGAACAGTCTTGTCATTTTTGCCATTTTGTATACGCCCTGACGAAGAAGTTGATGCTCGATGAAGACGGATGATCTAAGCAGTAGTCTGGAGTGTCGGTTTGTCAGTCGTGGTATGGCAGCAGACGTCCTGAAGAATCATCTCCGACTCCCCTTTTCTCCCCTACTTGATAGGATAAAGAGTATGGAATATCAAGTTGGGAGAAAAAAAAGTTGGGAGAAACAAGTCGTAGTAAAGCAGGGACTGTTGGAGGGGGGGCTCTAGACAGTGCCGGCGATGCAGGAAGTGCTGCTGGAGCCTCAGGCAGCGCTTTAGGTGCCACTGGAGGTGGCAGCTGGTGTTGCTAGGGACTCAGACTGCCTTGCCTGGGACCCCTTCTCTCATCGAGGGGTTCCGCGCAAGGAGAGAGGGCTGGTGGTGGCAGCGGATTTAGGATATTAGGCTCCTCTTTAGGATCGTCGCTCTGATATCATGTTGAGAAGAGGAACTATTTCATAGAACTAGGGTTTCTTATATAGAGAGAAAACCCTTAGAGAGTACAAGGATTACAGAACCTGAAGAGTTACAAACATAAATGTAAATATAATAACTCTAACATACGAAAATATACTGGAGTATAGCAGAGCTTTGTATACGATGTGGAGGTTGTAATACTTCGTACTCTTTCTATTTTAATATTTAAATATACTTGGTGGTGGGTCCCAATTTCTGGGACTCCACCCATTTACTTCTCAAAAAAAACATATGTCGGATGATGTCGTATGGTCTCTTTCCAATACTTCTTGGGCCGTCCCCGTCCTCTCTTAGCCGGCTCAACATCCCAACACTCGCATCTCCTAACTGGTGCATCAGCTGATCTTCCTTGCAAATGACCAAACCATCTTAAGTGGTTTTCTCTCATCTTATCCTCGATCGGAGCAACACCAACTTTCTTTCTGATTGCATCATTCCGAATCCGATCTTTACGTATGTGTCCATACATCCACCTTAGCATTTTCATTTCTGCTACAACCATTCTCTGCACATGTCTATGGTTCAAATCCTAATGCCTCATCTTT
This sequence comes from Ottelia alismoides, assembly GCA_037367405.1. Taxonomy (NCBI): domain Eukaryota; kingdom Viridiplantae; phylum Streptophyta; class Magnoliopsida; order Alismatales; family Hydrocharitaceae; genus Ottelia; species Ottelia alismoides. The sequence goes on along the minus strand of JAZKJV010001448.1, from coordinate 9,442 downwards.
CAAAAAAGAAGAAGAGAGTAGTCTTATCTTTTTATCTTAAATACTGATCTACATAAGCTTCCACAGCCGATCTATGCGGACGTTAATTTCTATATTTAAAAGTTCAGGTTAATCAGGGTCCTTCTTTGTTATCTAATTGGTACCCTAATTGCATTATCTGAAACCCCCAATAAATGACATTACTCAAATAGACCATTTAATAAGAGCGTACTTGTGCATGTGGCCCCATACCTATTAAATATAGGGATTTCTACCTTACGAAAAAACTTCGTAAATTTTGTCAATTACCTTCTCGATCTTTGAAATAAATGTAATTCCCTTGTCGATCCCGTAAACTTGCTCCGTCTTACCCCACGAACCCTACCGTCAAATTTTGCTTTACTTGAGTCAACACCTTTGGTTAATCTAATCAAAGGAGCATTCCACTGTAGATCTGACGGCGGTTCTCTGTTTTTGTTGATCCAAATCGAGGATGTGATGGAATTGTGATTTATCGATCAGGAACGTCGATTTGATATCCTTTAAGCGGATTTATGACAACTATGCGTCTGGATCTATACAATATTTGTTCTTCCTGATGGCGGATCTACACAATGTTTGTTCTTCATGTGCTTCAAATCGACAGCGGTTGTCTGTTCTTCATGTGCTTCAAATCGACGATGGTTGTTTGTTCTTCCTAGCGGAGGAGGTGGTGTAGGGGGCGGAGGCGAAGGCAGCTGGGGCGTTGCAATAGGAGGAGGAGGAGGTTGGGGCGAAGCAAAGTGAGGGAAGGAGGTAGAGGAGGAGGCAGAGGTGGAAGGGGAGGTCGTTGGGGGCGAAGCAAATGGTGGTGGAGGAGGCGGCTGGGGATAGAAGAAGGGGAGGAGGCGGCATGTGCCGGATCAAGTTGAGGGGAGGAGGAGGGCAAGGGGTGGGACTAGGGATGCAAACGAACGAATACGAATATGAATTTAGGTCATACCATAACCATAGTCATTTTATTTTACGAATACGAATAGAATACAAATGCTATACGAATGTAAAAAATCTAGATCCATATCCTCAAAATATGAATACGAATACGAATACGAATCTTTTACAAACGAATGCGAATATCCAAACGAATATTGCAATAGAAAATATACATAAAAATGTACCTGATTATTTGATCGAATACGAATATGAAATCTTCCAAATTAGTACTCTCATTCCCAATTGATGGATCGGTATTCATTATTTTTTCCGCAAACATCGAAGTTAACATTCAAGCAAGCACAAAAAAATATTCCAATTTATTTAACCGTGTTACAATTTTTTGTCTAAACATCTTTTAATATGTTTAACCATATTCTAGTTTCTTTCTAACAAAACATTCATTCACAGAAAAGCATTACGAGAATATGAATGTAAGATTTGATACCAGATTGGTTGCAAATGCAACTGAGAGGGAGGTCATGGCTGTGGCGGAGGGAGGTTGCGGCTGCGGGAGGCGGAGGGTGGCAGCCTGACAGGGGGGACACGATCCTCGACTCCTCGGGGGAGGCGGATGTCGCCAGGAGGACTCAGAGGCAGTGGGCAGCCGGACGCAAGGGGGCGGTGGTTAGGGATGCGCAATGGGGGTGAAGGTCGGGAGGCGCAAGGGGGCGGAGGTCGGCAGTGCGGCTAGCTAGGTCAGGAGGGCGGCAGGCTCAAGGGAGGCGGAGGTCGGGGATGCGTAAGGGGGGCGGAGGTCGAAGGGCGACAGGCCACAAGGGGCGGAGCCGCGGAGGTCTGCAGGGCGGCTTGCTAGCCGCAAAGAGGCGGTAGGTTGGCTGGGCGATGCACAGCCTTGCCGCAAGGGGTCGGAGGCAGGGAGGACGGCATGCTGGCGGCTGGCCGCAAGGGGGAGGGGGAGGGTCGAAGGGGGGGTCGGTTTCGTCGGGGCTGGGCGTGGGGGTTGGGGGGTGGCGTGGGAAATGTTTTTGAGGGAGGGGAGTAAAGTGTAAATCCTAAGTGACTGGCTAGGTCTATATTTTAAAATATAGTATAAATAACGGATATTCGTATTCGTAATCGTATCCGTAGTTTTTTTTTTCGTATTCATATTCGCATTCGTTAATTAAGGATTCGTGTTCGTATCCGTAAAAAATCATTTAGAATATTCGTATTCGTATTCGTATTCGCATGTTTTAGAAAAACAAAAACCATATCCTCCTTAAAAACGAATACGAATGCGAACAAATACAAATATAACCGCATCCGTTTGCATCCCTAGGCGGGAGGAACTGGAGGTGGAGGGCGGGAAGAAGGAGGTCGAGGGCGGCAGACCTGGAGGAGGAGGCAGAGGTCGGGGAAGACCTGGAGGGCTGGGCGGCGGAGGCCGATGAGGTGGTGAGTGTTGGGTGGGAAAAGGAAGATGAGGATGTGGGTGAGGGTAATGGGCACTTAATGTAAATTTGATAAACAAAATAACTGTAATGTAAAAGAACATAACAAAATCCAATTAGTTTTAACAGATCAATGAATGTGGATTAAACCACAGAATTTGTTAGGTAAGGGTGAACAAGTTCATGCGATCGCAAGGAAAAATATGTTTTTCAAAAGTTAGGGAGAGGAGGTAATTGATAAAGTTTATAAGGTCGATGAGATAAAAATCCCTTAAATATATCCAAATATGGCCTTCAAGGTCTAACATCTGCTCACGTAGGATCCCATCAGGTTACATCATATTATGCAGACTGGTGTGCCGGTATTTAATGTTTTTGCCCGGTTCATCTTTACGAATATGTTATATATGCCTATCAAACTTAATCGAATTGATAGGCAATTTTATAATGGATTTTAAGATAAAATAAATAGAGATATAATATTTTTTAAGAATGTGATAGATATATAAAACGATATTAAAAAATAAGGTTAGACTTTTAGATGAATTTCGAAAAAATGGACACATCAGCTCGTTTTGTACATAACCCCACATCAGAGTATTTGCTCGCCAAGCTCCAAGCAATCCATTTAAAAAGGGAGGAGACCCTCTCCCATAACATTTTCTACAATCATAGTTTTTTTAAGAAAAAAGAGCCTCCACCATATATAGGTGTGTGTCCAAAAACTTCACCATTTATCACCTTGAAATATTACATGCCCGAAAATTCGGTCTAGTCATCGGATAGTTTTTACAAAAACCCACTTTCAATTAGTGCATTTGCATGAGCCATCATGTTTTCACCATACACGCACGTATGCCGGAAGATTGTTATCCTTTCTGGTACATCAGATCGTCCATACCATCACCACGAGCTTGACCCTCTCTTTTCTTGATCCCCTCCAATCATGTCCTGTGAATGCCCAGAAGTCTGCTATTCCGCTGAATCGGCCCGAAGGATATCCCCAAAAAGACCAAGTCTCCTCCGATTGCCTACACTTGAAAATAAGGGATCAGAATCTTCTTCCCCTTCCTGACACCGTGAGCAAAATGAGATCCACGCCTAGCACAAATCGTGCAATTCTAACCCCCATCAAAAGTATGCCTCTTTTAAAAATCCACAAGAAGACCTTCACATGCATTGGAATCTTCTACTTCTATATCGTTCTGCAGTCGCTCACGCATCCTCCTGAGTCAAATATCGCAGGGCTTTCAAAGCCGCATACACCTTCCCGACCGAGAAAGTGCCATCCCGTCAACACCAGCGGTCACGCCCCTCCGTGGGAGCTAGTGCATCCTCTAGCTCATCTAGCACCTCCATCAGCTCCCCCACATGTTGATCGGAAAGCTCTGTTGTGAAGTAGGGTAAGTACGTGTGGCCATTCCACAGCTCAGCGACAGATAGCTTCTACATCATAGTTTGATGTGACTTTTTTTGCGAAATCCATTTTAAAAAATCCAATCACATAGGTTCAATCTATGATTAATCCCTGCAAACCTACCGAATTTTATTCAAATCTGATGTTTGTAAGTACGTTATTTTAACCATATGCAGAAAACTAGTCAACATTTAGGAAACTAAAAACCCATTTTAAAAGGAGTGAAACATTGACCATAAGATAAAATATGTTACAAACATCAAATTTGAGTGAAATCTGATAGTTACTTAGGCCCTGTTTGGTTGGAGAATAGGCCCTGGAATAAGGGTCTAATTCTCCTCCCCGACACGATTTCCAGTAGTACGACTATTCCCCATTATTCTATCTTATTTCATTCTTATTCATATCTTTATCCCACCTTACCTATTTCTATTTCACCTTATTCCCCTTATTCGTATCCTCCAGTCGAACAAAGAATAGACCCTTATTCTCCTTATTCCCATCCTTATTCATGCTTATTCTTGAACCGAATGCACCCTTACAACCTGTTTGGTTGTTGGGTTGGACCGGGTAGGATTGGGTTGGGTTGGGATACCCCTGTGAATAGTAATTATACCCCTGTGAATAGTAAACTGTGAGGAGGATTGAGAGGGTTGGAATGAAGGGTACACCGGTGTACCCCAACCCAACCCAATCCAACACAACAACCAAACATGCCCTTAAGGTTAATCAAATTTTAGTCTATTAGATTTTTGAAATGGATTTATAGAGATAGAGAAAGGGGTTCCAATATGTCGACTCCTTTCTTTTTCTACCCCTTCCATCTTCTCGACGGTACTACTGTTGACTTCCCTTTCTCCATTATTGCCTCCCCGATATAATAACCCCACCATAGCCTTTTCCCATCCCCACAAACGTACCAACAGCCTTCCACATCCCAATGGCCACAGCCGCTGCCTCCACCTTCGTCTCCTCCGCACCTTCACCTCATCACCGAAGAAAGACCCCACTCCTCCTCTCCCCTTTCCTTGCAACCACCCACCCCAAGCTGACCAGGAGCCCCCTCTCCTCCGTCTCCCATCCCCCCACCGCTGTCGCTCCATCGCCCCATCTCCGCCTTCTGGCCCTTCTCCAAGAAGCCCTCCCCCGCGCCCAAGGTGCAGGAGCTCTACGTGTACGAGATCACGAGCTGGACCGGGGGAGCCCCGCCTACCTCCGTCTCAGCCAGAAGGAGACCAACTCCCTCGGCGACCTCGTTCCCTTCTCCAACAAGGTCAGCCTTGCGCCTTTTGCAATCCTTGTACATGCGTATATATGTACGTATATACTGATATGTACATACTTAGTGGTGTACTTTGGAACACAGATCTACCATGGGAACCTGCAGAAGCGGCTGGGGATCACTGCGGGGCTCTGCGTTCTCATCCAGCATCTGCCGGAGAAGGGTGACAGGTATGTGAACTGCAGATATCAAATCTTATGATCACGAGGTGCACACCAACCTAGGATAAATTGTTAGATTATTAGGAGTAACTTCGCGGCGAAGATAATCCCGTTCGGTTCGGAAATAAGCATGAATAATGATAAGGAATAAGGAGAATAAGGGTTTATTCTCTGTTCGGCTAGAGGATAGGAATAAAGAGAATAAGGTGAAATAAGGATAAGTAAGGTATGATAAAGATAGGAATAAGAGTGAAATAAGATGGAATAATGAAGAATAATCGTATTATTGGAACCGTGTCGAGAGGAGAATTGACCCCTTATTCCATTATTATTCTTTTACCAAACAGGGTCTGAGTGATAGGATTATATCAGCTGTACCCCTTCAAGGTATTGTAATATGTTATGACCCTCTCTTTTCTATAATATCAACTGAATCCCCCAACTTAATACTGTTTCACTTGTGTCTTTCGGATTATTTGCCTTTTATTCCCAACACGAATGTTAACTTTGGGAAATAAATTAGAGAAAAGGGTCCATCCTTCCTTGACCGTCTCCCTCCTCCCTTCCCTCCACTTCCGATGCCGACCTCCTCCTCCTTCCCCATCCTCCTCTCACGCCGACCTTCTCCTCCTCCTCATCTCCCCCTCCTCCACGCCCAGCCTCCCCCCTCTCCGCCCCTTCCTCTCCTCCGCTCCCAGCCTCCCCCTCCCTCCGCCCCTTCCTCTCCTCCGCTCCCAGCCTCCCCTCCCTCTGCCCCGTCCTCTCCTCCGCCCCCAGCTTCCTCCTCCCTGGGGCGTTCTCTCCGCCCCCGGCATCCTTCGCCCTGTCTTCTCCTTCGCCCCCAGACTACCTCCTACTACGCCTCACCTCTCCTTCGTCCCCAGCCTCCCCCTTCCCCCGTCCCATCCTCTCCTTCGCCCTCAGCCTCCCTCCTCCTCCGCCCCCATCTCCTCCGCCCCATCCTCTCCCGGCAGACCTTCACCCTCGCAGCAACAACCTGTCGAGATCCACCATCAGAGTTGTAGTCAGAATCTTGATCCCCTTCATCGGAGAAGCAGAGCCCCCCCAGGCAGCGATGCTTGCCAGTGGAGGTGGAGTAGGAGATGGAGGTGGGGCGGTCACCTGAGCGGGCTGTTGCATATCAGGGCCATTGTGTCCTAGACCCATCGGGCTTGAAGCTCTCCCATCATCAACCGCACTACCTTCTCTTCCAGACGCTCAAGAACAAGAGAACAACCGGCATCCGCTCAAGAACAGGAGGAAGAAGATGAGAGTTTCCAGTTTTACCCCTCCCTATCTAATAGAACGACAATAAATTGAGGATAAAATTTAGGGGCACAGTTGATATTCCAAAAAAATGTCCTAACTGATATGCAACATTTTTTATGAGTAAGTAACTTGTATGTTCTAACAAAAATGTGTACAATCAAAACCAAAAAGGGGGCTACAAAATAGCTGTATGTGTAACCTGCATTACAATTTTGTGAGAGAGAGCAAGAAGTGGAAAACCCAAGGAGTCAAAAACTCAGGGTCCACCATTCCTCATAAGTTGGCAGTGTGAGCAATGTTGTCAGGATAGTTCCAGACGAGTGGAAGCTCCTGGTAGTCCATCTATGGTTTCTTTCCGTCCAGATTGACCACACCACTACATCGATGAGGGTCATCAAGTCCTTGCGAGTCCCCTCGTCTAGGGTACCAGCAATCCAGGAGATCGTATCTAGCAGTGAAAGGGCCGATCGTATCTAGCAGTGAAAGGGCCGAAGGAGACGATAAACCAAATCTCGCACATGCACCCATCCACAAGTAGGCCGTGAATGAGCAGCTGAAGAGTAGATGCACATGGGATTCAAGCGCACTCGAGCAAAAGTAACATAATGTGGGCTCGCTCAAACCCAATCTTACCAAGTCTGTCCGTAGTGGGAAGGCGCTCAAGGATAGCTCGATAAAGCGTGCAAGAAAACATTGACGGTGTACCTTTCGCCCAAACATAGGGAGCCGAAGTGGAGGTCGCGGCCCTGGAACGGAGGAGGTCGAAGGCGTCGGAGAAGGAAAAGCCTTTGGGCGATCGCACCCACGCATAGGGCGGGGTATCACCACTGATAGCAGCACGAAAGGCTCCCCGACACGCCAAAATGACCCTCCATGCTCTAGTGTCCGACTGAGAGGGTTGCACCTCCCAAAACAAGTTCGTATGGAGGTATTTTTTCCTCATAAAAATTGCCTAATGGAAGAATCCGAAGATATTAGCTTCCAAGTATGTGATGCAATCATAGCATCACGGAGCGAGGCTAAAGATTTCAGCCACAATCCCCCTCCCCCTTAGGGAGACAAACTCACGAGATGTCATGTCTCCGTTAGTCCCATAGAAAATCCACTGATATGCAATATTTTATCGGAGCACAACTGATAAAAACCTTAAATGGTGAAGTTGTCCAGACTCAGACATGCAGTAGATCGGGGAACTTTCAAGCGCTCGTGGTAGTTAAAGATTCTCATAAATAACATTAGATTATCGCTCGATTGGAATTAGAATAATTTGGACTGTGAGTGCCGTTGGATTGTGTTCCCATCACGGATCATGATCGTCGGAACACGTGCCTTCCCATCATTTTTTGGGGGATCTTTACACCACCACCCTTAGGCTCTGTTTGGTTGGAGAATAGGTTCTGGAATAAGGGGCCAATTCTCCTCCCGACACGATTCCCAGTGGTACGATTATTCCTCAATATTCCATCTTATTTCACTCTTATTCATATTTTTATCCCATCTTACCTACCTTTATTTCACCTTATTCTCCTTATTCCTATCCTCCAATCGAACAAAGAATAGACCCTTATTCTCCTTATTCCTGCTTATTCCCGAACCGAACGCACCCCTTAGTAACATATGTCAGTACTTCACGAAAACACCACATATATCAAAATCCATCTCTTTTGAAGCATGAAATTCAAATTAAAACTTTTACTTTATAGGTCAATTACATATTTATCCATTTTCGTGTTATCCACCTCTTAAGCAATGGAGATTAAATTTTCTTTTAAGACATTTAAAAACTGGCGGGATCTTCATTGCATAAAATTAAAAGTCCACATGCATCAGACTAAGACGAAGTTTGATTACCACGTAAATTAAAATGCATACTTAACATTTTTTGATTTAGATCTCGATTGAAGTTCTGGGACGGTTCGTTGGGTCGAATCGATTGATTTATCGTTGATTAGCTATCATTCATGCAATACTGTATTGACAGTTGATCTTTGATCGAACGGTGACGCGTCGATGGCAGGTATGAGGCAATCTACAGCTTCTACTTCGGCGAGCACGGCCACATCTCCGTTCAGGGTGCTTACAACACCTACGAGGACACCTACCTCGCTATAACCGGAGGCTCCGGCGCGTTCGAGGGCGCCTACGGCCAGGTGAAGCTCCAGCAGCTTGTCTTCCCTTTCAAGCTCTTCTACACCTTCTACGTCAAGGGCCTCCAGCGGGATCTCCCCGCGGAGCTTCTCGGCGATCCTGTGCCTCCGTCGCCGTCAGTCGAGCCGAGTGTCGATGCCAAGGCGGCACTGCCGCATGCCTGCGTGAAGAATTACACCAACTAGTCCCCACTTTAATTCTCTCTTTAATTCGTTACATTCATTGCCAGGTTTTATCCTTGATAGTGTAATTTGGGGAGTTTGATTGCTACGTTGCGTCCGGTCCACTGTATTCAACTTGTTCTTAAAGAGAATAATCGAAGACAGAATATGCCCACGTGATCATGGATTGCTTTGTGAAAAGATGATAATAATGCAAATGCCTTAGTGGTAGACAATGACCCATGTTCAACTTTCACATAGCTTTGAGAAATGGACAGAAAAAGGATCCCACCACATTTATAGCGGATGAAGGTGCAAGTTGGTACCGGGTGTAATCGACCGAGAGCAGGGTTGGGTATCCTCATGTGAATAGTAGCTGTTTATGTGTTATATTATTTTTTTAATGATTATAACATATTTTTTATGTTAATAATTTTATTTGAAGATGGTTAAAAAATATAATACTAAAGAAATTATAGGATCAATACAAGTAATCCGAATCCAGGAATGCAGGGTTGGAGCTAGGAGTATGTCAGGATACCTCGGTGTACCCTGGCAACAAAACAAGCCCACTAGTTGGGTTCGGTTCATTTTGCATTTTGAAGGTGCGGGTTGAGGTCGGTTTCGATAAAATGAAAACGATGTCCAGGTTAGATTCA